>LR812535.1:14373454-14740954 GCA_903798195.1 Danio kyathit
AGAATGTCAGAGGACTAATTGTGCAGAAATGTGTTATTTTTATGATAATGCTTTTGTGGTTTTTCAGGCTTTCACATGACCATGGAGTGTAAAAATCTGCTGATTTGTGACAGGTAATGCTTGAATTATAAACATCATGTCTGTTGTCCTACTACAATTACATCACTTTTTTCTTGTGCTTGAATGTTAAAATGGCCCTCCTATGAATCGTCAGTCACTGAAATGGCCCCCCACCAATTTGAGTTTGAGACCCTTGCTCTAGAACAAGATTTAGAAACTCAATTTAATAATTTTTGTAATAAAATTATAATAAAATTATAATTTATTATTTGACATATATTTAGAGTACTCATAAATATTAGCTTTTAAACTTGGATGATTTAAGCCAACTGATTATATCAAATGGCTTGAGATCCTTTAAAGAGCCCCTATTTTGCATTATAAAAGGTCATATTTTGGTTTTGGGGGTCTCCAACAACAGGCTGATGTGCATGCAAGATCAAAAAACACTTTCATTGTCTTGTAATATGCATTTATTTTTACCTAATTATCCCAGCGACTCCAATATGATTCATTCAGCGATTCATTTGTTCCCAGACCCCTCCTTAGCGCAAAGCTAATCTGCGCTGATTGGTCCGATGACCCAAACCCCAAGTAATAACAACGACACACATTCAGTATTAATCCACACAGTGGCAAAAGCTGAACTATTTAGAAAATTGGCCGTGCCGCGTGTGTAGGAACAGCTGATGGTGGCCACAGCAAAAACAAATGGCAGAGGATCGCGAGTTCAGAAACTCATTTTAATCGGTAAAGGAAGAGGCCCGCATCGTGTTTTCAAAGTAGTTTTGGACGCAATATGTGAATAGCCCCATGAAGGTTTAACCTGAGAGATACATACAAGCACTGATCTATAATAGATACGTGATTACAAACCGTGCAGAGCGATTACAACTTAAAACACACAATTAAACATTTTGCAAACTACACAAAACGAGGAAACTATTTTAATTACACTTACATTTTACGATCCGAACTGCCGACGAATCCTGCGTTGCAGCGTAGGCTATTTTATCAAAAATCATAAAAATGACAGGAACAAACACAGCACACGGTTGGCTATACTGTGGTATTGTTGTGAAAATGAACTTTAACCCTTTATTCCTCGCAGCCGAATCTCCATCTGTCAGTGATCGTCATCTTCATGTCATGATCAGTCCCGTGATCCCCGAACTCGGCTAGTGTCTGAAGGGAAAGCGTGTTCACATTTTACTGGATCCGGACATATTTGGTGATGTACTGTATCGACGTCGATGCAATCAAGCAAAAAATCCGAACCCAACACGAATCATTTATTCGACTCCGAGTCGACTATTCCGTTAAAGAATCAGTAGCTTTAATCACGGTGCACTTTCAGATTTAACCCTCAGCTGGATGTTTTCATTCCCTTGAGCTGTGTTACACACTGCATGGAAGCTCATTTTCAAAAACCCCCAATAGGGGCTCTTAAACTTGCAATGTTTACAGTGTGCTTATTCACATTTTTCGAAGTCGTGCAGGTTTGGAAGGATCTATGGGTGTGTAAAGGATGACAGAATTTCATTCTTTTTGGTGAACAATCCCCCCATGCTCGTATAGGTCTACAAAAATCAATCTATCACAATATTTTCTCAACGAACAAGAGTGGGTTTTGTAACAGTAAGAGCCAGCGGTGACTGCAATGCACTCTAAATGTCAAGTCTCAGAGGACTGAAGTATCATATGCTTTAAGAACAAGCACCGTGAGACTTCTTAGTCATATTTCATTCTCTCTGTTTGACAGGCCTCAGGCTGGTGGGAGTGAAGAGAAGGATCTGTGGGTTTGTGACTGTCTGTCCTTGCCTGTGTGTGTGTGTGTGTGTAGACTCTGGGGTCTGCCAGTCTGATGAGTCATGGGCATTAACTGGGCACAAACTGAGTGTTCAATGCAGCCATGCTGAGCTGGCAGACCAGAACAACTCTGCTGAGGCGCATTAGGCAGAGGATCTGAGGGGAAGATGCATGATTTGCATTCACACACACAGAAATACATGGACAGACATGCTAATTGTGTTCTTCATATTCATTGCAAAGTAGAGTATACTGAATATCTGTGGCAAACTGCTTTGTAATGCATAGCCTTGAATGCATCAATATGTCACAACAACAACTAGTACTGCTATGACTGCGACAACGACAACTACTACTGCTACTACTACTAATATTAATACTACTAACAATAATAATGATAACAACAATAACTGAGATGCATTAGGCAGAGGAACTGAGGGGAAGATGCATGATTTGCATTCGCACGCACAGAAATACATGGACAGACATGCTAATTGTGTTCTTCATATTCATTGCAATACTGAATAACTGTAACAAACAGGTTTGTAATGCATCAATATGTTACCATGACTACGACTTCTGCTACTACTACTTATGAATACGACTACTTACGACCAGGGTGTGAATTACAGGGGGGTTTGGGGGGGATTTAACTCTTGATCCCTCCTGAAGGAGGTGAAAATAAGATGTATGGGTGGTCAGTTCTTTAATCCTGAGAAATATTTCACTCTGATCTGTATTTTAAATAATAATGTTAATAATTAAAATAATAGATAATATAACTATACATTTGACCACCCCGAGAAAAAAGTCTGAAAGAGGCAGATCTAGAGCACCAACAGACATCGTGTTCACAAGACATTGTTTTCTTGTAAAATAGGTGTTTGTATCTACTGTATATTTAGCCTGAAAATAAAATCAAATTAGACATATAGTTTGTAGTTTAACCTACAGTAACATCTGAAATCAGAGAGTACTGTAGGTCAGAATACACTAAATATCGCTTAAAATGCTGAAAACTTAATTATGTTTTATTAATAGACTAGATGTAATTAAAAATAAATACATAAATGACTGAAGCATGCATTACACAAACTAACCGAAACAGCTGACAACAACAAAACCAATTGAGAAAGGTAATATAATTCATACATGATGGTTATGGCTGCCATTAATATATAATTGAAATTGATCTGTGTATTTCAGCAGTAAATGTGGTTAATCTATTATGAACTAAAGTTTACATTTAGTCATTTAGCAGACAATTTCTTTTTTAATCCAAAGCAACTTACAAATGAAGATCACTTCGGATCACTAAATAGCAGGGATATATAAATGTAATGACAAGTTTAAGTTAGTTTTGGGCAATTATTTTTAAATAAAAGCAAAAAACCTTAAGAAAACAACAGTAAATTAGTTATTAGTAAAAACTAGTGAGTGCTGTTGTTTAGTCGATTAAGCGTTGACGAAACATAAGTTCTCACATACAGCTGAAGTCAGAATTATTAGCCCCCTGTTTTTTTTTTTTTTTTTTCCCAAATTTTTGTTTATTGGAGAGAAGATTTTTCAACACATTTCTAATCATAATAGTTTTAATAACTCATTTCTAATAACTGATTTATTTTATCTTTGCCATGATGACAGTAAATAATATTTTACTAGATATTTTTCAAGACACTTCTATACAGCTTAAAGTGACATTTAAAGGATTAACAATTAATTAATTAATTTAATTAATAGGTTAATTAAGTTAACTAGGCAGGTTAGGGTAATTAGGCAAGTTATTTTATAATGATGGTTTGTTCTGTAGACAGTCAGAAAAAAAATTATCTTGAAGGGGCTAATAATTTTTACCTTAAAATGGTTCATAAAAAAAAAATTTAAACTGCTTTTATTCTAGCCAAAATAAAACAAATAAGACTTTCCCAAGAAGAAAAAATATTATCAGACATACTGTGAAAATTTCCTTGCTCTGTTAAACATCATTTGGTAAATATTTAAAAAAGAAAAAAAAATTTAAAGGGGGGCTAATAATTCTGACTTCAACTGTATATATCCCCATAATAAAAATAATAACATTTTATGATAATTATCATTTTAAAACATATATTAAAAAAAGCATAATATTTAAGTTACTTTTATTCATTTGAAAATGTATTTATCATAGATGTTAAATGTGCATTATTAAATACAATACATTAATAACTTACATTTAGCTGACACTTATTTTTATCCAAAGCAACTTACAAATGAGGATAATACAAGCGCTTCACATGACCAGATAGCAGCGATATTTAGATGGCATGACAAGTCTAAGTTAGTTTTGTGCATATTTTATCACCAAAACAAAAACAAAAGGAAAAACAGTAAACTAGTAACTAGTAATAACTAGTGAGTGCTGTTGTTTAGTTAATTAAGTTTGCTAAAACGGAAATTCACACATATACCCAAGTAAATAAAAATAATAAAATGGTATTCTAAAAATTAGCATTTTAAAAATGTATAATATTTCAGTTACTTTTAAAATCTATTTATTATATGTTAAATGCACTGTAAAAACAAATGCTGGATTTCACACAATAGCTTTGTGTTGGGACAACATGAAATAGTTAAAGGTGCAGTAGGTGATTGTCTTCAGAAAATTTTTTTTGCTATGCTTATTTGAAACTCTTCACATTTCAATAGTAATGATTAAATTAAATTATCTAAATGTGTTTATATGTATTTTTATATTCTGGGTAAGGAATAAAACTAAAAAATGGTCATCCAATTAAATATTGTTAGGCCAACAATTCTCATAATTCCGATAAGTAGCTCAAACTTTGTCAACAAATGTAAATTTGTATATCTGCACATCTCTAGTCATGCAGATTGGCGCGTGCACACGTGCATGTGCACCGCGCGTTCATGTGCACACTAGACACAGCGGTAAAATCAAATATTGAATCAAAACTTGTTAAAATCCTGAATCAATATTGGAGTTACTTTTGCAATCTGGAGGAAGGATGACACCATGGCTGAAGTATTTCTTTTAGACAGGTCATGTTAAGTTTTAAAACTCTTTTAGTCACGCAAAGCTGATGTAGATTGTGTTGTTTCACGAATGGGTTATATGCACAGAAGTGTTGTTCAGTCGCTGAAATCTTCCGGCGAAAGCTTGATGTGACTATTTTCAATTTCATAAGGTCCGTTTACAGCATCGATAATGTAGATTTTTATTTAGTTTAACAACAAAACATCAGTAAATAGCGCTATTCTGCCTAGCCTACTTTACTGAGGTTTTATATTTATATTGGTTCATTTTTGAACAATGACAACAGATGCGCTCCCTATATTGTTTACCGCTACTCTGAATATTCAGTCTGAAATAGCATGCAAGTGTGGCTTAGTAATAGGTGTAATTCCTGCATGCCGCCCGCCAAGCACTAAGCATACAGTAGTAGCATTAGGACAAAGCGCGTGAGAGAGTGAGACCAGTGATCTTTGCATGCATGAAATATTGAACATTATGACAAGTTTTGCTTGCTAACTACATAACTGTAAACATGTTAGATATAATACAGTTTTTCGTTGGGAATCGCAGTATTATAAAGTACTATAAAGTTTTCTAACTGGCGAATGACATGATCTAGTGGGTTGTCTGCTGTCATCTTTAAGGTGCTCGTGTTCGCGATTTCAGGAGGCGTGGCTTTAGGTGGCAAGGGTGGAACTGTGTTAAAATAAAATAAAAAATATTATGCTAACCGGTTAGCATTTTGGCAGATCACCTACTGCACCTTTAAGTTAACTTAGTTTTAACCAAATTAGGTGAATTAAACATAAAACAATTAAGTTGTCCCAACGAAATCAGTTTTAACATGCTACAAAAATGTTTTTGAGTGTGTGCATTAATAAATACAATGCATTAATAACTCAAAAATGTAAATATAGTACAGAGTTTATATATTTACATAATTCCAAGCAGTCTAAAGTTTAAAGGATTGTATATTTAAATATTGTATTTAATCCATTGACTGACATAAAAATGAAATACTGAGGTAGTTTATTGTGGAGACCTATGTTTCAGAGCCCCTATTATACATTAAAAAGGGTCATATTTTGGTTTTGGGGGTCTTCAACAACAGGCTGATATGCATGCAAGGCCCTAAAAAAACTTCCATTGTCTTCTAATATGCATTTATTTTACCTAATTATCCCAGCGACTCCCATATGATTCGTTCAGCGATTTATTTGTTCCCAAACCGCGAAGCTAATCTGCACCAATTGGACCGATGACAGCCTGTTGCGATTGGTCAACAGCGTTCAGCGCAAGACAAAATGCGCTGAAAATGAAATGCCCACCACGGCTTATCAACAATATTGAAGTAGTCAGAGTGCATAGTGTATGTGTGAGCATACCTGTCAACACTCCTGTTTTTCCCGGGAGTCTCCCATATTTCAGACCCATCACCCGCCACCCTCCCGTTTTGTTATTTATCCCGGAAAACTCCCGTAATTTCACACGTCGCATTTTCAATGTGGAATTAGACGCGATATGAGAATATAAAGAGTTAACCAGATACAGTACAAGCTGCATGGAGCGGTGACAAGTAACAAAACACAATTAAATACATAATTTGCAAGCTAGAGAAAACAAGGAGGCAACCATTTCAATCGCACTTACTTACACTTGTGAAATGGAGGAAGAAACTGATCCATGAACTGTGTACTGTAAAGTTCCTGTCGAGCTCTGACAAAGTCCCACACATCAATAGTCTTTTCTGATCCTTCCTTTAACAAACGGTTGACGAATCCCCCGTTGTAAGCGTGTAGAACACAGCACAAGGCTGGGCTATAATGCTGAGGTATTTTTGCAAAAATAAACTTCAACCACTGACTCTTCACAGTTTCATCTTTGGGTAGAGAAAACAACACTAACTTTCCCCTCACACTTCCAGTAATATCCAAGCGGCAACCTCCCGCTTTCCCTCGGGAAGCCAATACGGAAGTAACTAAAACTGCAGTTCATCGACTCGCCTGGGGGGCTGGCTCCAGGAAGTCCAAGGGCTTTCTTTCTGCATTGGTAAATTGGCCATTTTTACAGCTGATAAAAACATGTTTACAGCCTGGTACAAACGATGGCTTTGGTGCATATAGCTATGATTACCCTTCATGACAACTCTGAGGGGGGTGAATTTTTTTATAACTCATCTGTTTCGTTTTTATTAGATTATATTAAGTTTGCATAATTAAGGGTGTGGCCACTTGAGTGACAGCTAGCCCTCGCTGCTCGCTGTCTCGTCACCTCAGCTGATTCTGGATAATTAGCCGCTGAGCTCGGCATATAAATCGTGTTTTTGTTTTGGTTAATGTTTCTTTACACCGTCATTTGCCTTTTGGAATTATTTCCTGCAATTATCAGATGATATGGCATGCTGTGTGGACTTAATTGTGCTTACAAACCGTTCAAGTTGCCTCCATTTCACAGGTGAGTGAAATTATATACTTATATACCATCTCTATAAATTTATTTGTTTTATTTAAGATCATTTATCATTTAAATGTTCTTTAGACCAGTATTGCACTCCAGAATCTGACAGATTGATTAGCTGTAGGCTATAAAACAGTCATCTGAAGCGTTGTCATACAGTGTTAGTGCTGGATTTTTATAAACAGCCTTGCATTTACTAACACAGACTATATCTGAAGTGTTTGATAGTAATTCGCATTTTCTTCCTGTCGAAAAACGTCATAAGAACAATGTTTAGTGGCTCAGTGTGTTACAACAGTGTTTTTAAAAGTCTAAACACTTTATTAATATAGTGTACAACCAAGCACATGTGGTCAGAACACAAACGAGTCACAGGCAATGAAGTATTAAACGTTCTCCCAAAGTAATAAGTCTGTTTTAATCCAGGTCCAAGCAAAATGCTGAGAATCCAGCATGTGTCTGTAGCTTCGCTCACTCTCCGCCTCTTTGCCCTTATTTGGTATGCCGCGTTTGGTGCGATGACGCGCTAACAAAATGGCGACGGTTGGCCGCGCCTACTTGTGGCTTCTTTTGCAGTGTTCAGAAACCTATGGGTGACGTCACGGACACTACGTCCATATCTTTTACAGTCTATGGTAATATCCAGCTGAGCACAGCTTCTTCATGACTTGATTCAACCAGGATCTGCTACAGTGTTTGTGGGCGGGGCTGCAGGTTTCAATTTTCCCGGGTTTGCGTGCGCAACAATTGGGCGGGGCTTAAGTTTCATATTGACGTCACTCTGAAATGGCTAAAGACTCGTTATCAAGACGATTCATTTGAAGCACTATGAGTCGACTCTTTTATGAATGAATCAATAGTTTTAAACACTGTCCACTTTCAGATTTAAGCTGGATATTTCACTTCACTTAGAGCTGTGTTACACACTACATGAAAGGTCATTTTCAAAAACCCATAATAGGGGCTCTTTAAAGAGGAAATGATCACAATATTCAAAACATTCAAAAAATGTTATGTTTCCTCTAAATTCTGTGAGATTGTGACTAACTGCATGCTTGACCTCAACGCAAAGTCAAAAGAAGAGATGCATCCGCAATTAGCAACACAGATCCTAGCGTAGCTGTAGAAGACGTGCATCTAAAGGTTATTTCCAGAGAGCTGTAATGATTACTGTGATGCTAACAGCGGCAGACAGACCACAGAGAGGCTTTGTCCTCCCAGACGCTTGCTCACAATCTGCTAACAAACCCAGCGAAAACCAACGGAGCTGCATCTGTTTCCTAGCAACCAGATGTGAATGGCTGAGGTCGGGAATGGAGGAGTAAGAGCAGAAAACGCTGGCGGCAACATTATACATTCAGCTCCATACACACACACATGCAAACCCACACACGCACACACACCTCATCCATCTTCATCCGCTTGGGCAGGTTCGGAGAGCACGAGCGCACACACATGCACGGCTTGGCAAAAATCAATGGCAGTGTGATGAGAAATGCAAACCTGGAACAGAACTAGCCCTTATAGCGGTGCAGCGTGCTGGAGGACAGCCAACATCTAATGGCATAATATCCATCCATTCTCAGAACGGAGAACAGAGCTGAGACCAGCTGGTGTATGAATGCATAAACACACACACACACACACACACACACATACACACAGACGCAAGCACATTTATAGTAGGGATGCACACACATAATTCTTTAAATTTGAAGACCAAAAGTCGATATATTAGCCGATATAATATAATATTACATAATATAATATAATATAATATAATATAATATAATATAATATAATATAATATAATATAATATAAGGGGGCGAGGCAGTGAGCAAGAAGGTAGCTGGTTCGAGCCTCGGCTGGGTCAGTTGGCATTTCTGTGTGGAGTTTGCATGTTCTCCCTGCGTTCGCGTGGGTTTCCTCCGGGTGCTCCGGTTTCCCCCACAGTCCAAAGACATGCAGTACAGGTGAATTGGGTAAGCTAAATTGTCCATAGTGTATGAGTGTGAATGTGTGTGTGGAAGTTCCCAGAGATGGGTTGCGGCTGGAAGGGCATCCGCTGCGTAAAATCGTGCTGGATAAGTTGGCGGTTCATTCCGCTGTGGCGACCCCGCAAGGGACAAAGCCGACAAGAAAATGAATGAATGAATATATACATATATACATACAGTATATATATACATACAGCATATATATATATATGTATATACATAGTTCTACAACTAATGTAGAAAGTAGTTCCTAATACAAAAGGGTTTTCAGAATCTCTGTGTTTGATTTTTAACCAGGGATGTAGCAACCGGGGGGGATGGGGAGGGATATGTCCCCATCAATTTTAGAGACAGACCATTTCGAAAAAGGTGATTAATAATTATATGAACGTAAACTTTTGGATCTAATTCAGCTCACATTTTTCTGCATGATTACAAGAACAAAAGGCAAACTACATTAAAATTTGTATTTTATTTTAAAACTATAAATTTTTTATGGCAAATTTTCTTTTGAATGCATAAATAAAGTAACCAAGTCACTTAACATTAACCAAAACCAAAATAGAAGTAAAATATTAAACAAAGTGAAAGGTAGCAAGCATGCGAGTTGGTTTACCCAGCGGAAATAATTTATTGGTCTAAAGATATTGGCATCATTTTGTTATTGGACCGATAACGATAACATAAACTGGCCAATATCGATATGGCCACTGATATATTGTGCATCTCTAAATGTAAATGCTGGAGGATGTTTTAGGTTTATGATCAGTCTGAAAGAAGAGACGAATAACTGAGATATAAGATATAATAAGATATAAGACAAGATAAGATAAGATAAGATATCTTATAAGATATGACAACACATTTTTAGTGGTTTTTATAGTTCTTACATGGATTGAAGGTGGAGGAAAGATGCTTTCGGCTGGAATCACTGGTGTGGGAGAAGCCGGCCTGCTGCTGCACAAAGCACTCTCAATGTTCACACCAGGCTGGACCTGTAAACAAAAAACAAACTCATTTTAATAAAAAAAGTGTTTAGCAAAAGCTTTCAATTTGCAGTAGGAAAGTGAAATTATCTGGTGTGTGATGCAAAGCCAAATTTTTAAGACCAGTGAATTATTTATGTGAAAAAAGCTGTTCAAGATGCAATTTTATATTATTGTAAAGGCAAAAAAAAAAAGTGCCGCTTCATATTTTCAGGGAAGATGTACAATTGAAGTCAGAATTATTAGCCCCCCTGAATTATTAGCCCCCCTGTTTATTTTTTTTCCCAAATTTCTGTTTAACGGAGCGAAGATTTTTTTAAACACTTTTATAAACATAATAGTTTTAATAACTGATTTATTTTATCTTTGTCATGATGACAGTAAATAATATTTTACTAGATATTTTTCAAGACACTTCTATACAGCTTAAAGTGACATTTAAAGGCTTAACTAGGTTAATTAGGTTAACTAGGCAGGTTAGGGTAATTAGGCAAGTTATTGTATAATGATGGTTTGTTCTGAAGACTATCGAAAAAACATAGCTTAAAGGGGCTAATAAATTTATACTAAAAATTAATACCTTAAAATTGCTTTTAAAAAATTAAAAACTGCTTTTATTCTAGCCGAAATAAAACAAATAAGACTTTCTTTAGAAGAAAAAATATTATCAGACATACTGTGAAAATTTCCTTGCTCTGTTAAACATAATTTGGGAAAAATTTTAAAAAGAAAATAAAATTCAAATGGGGCTAATAGTTCTGACTTCAACTGTATATATAAAACACTATTCTTATTTTGGTGTCTGTATCAAATAATACTCACAAAAGTGATTCTATATACAAAGAAAACCTTAAATGCAAGAAAAGTGTTTACTTAAATGTTTTAAACATATCTCTAGGTTTTGTGAGAATAAAATGTCATTTACAGGTGAAATTTACAGGTTTCAGTAAACAGATATACTTACATAAACACATAAAAGAATAAGTGATCATACTAAATGATTACATTTTAAATGACAAATTTATTAAGCAAATAAGTATAACTTGGTGGTCTGAAAGATTATAATTTATAATTACAGAAGAAAAAAAAAAAGAACAAATCCAATTGATTAGTGTTAGGGAACTTGCATGGTCAGTACCTGGATGAGAGACCACCTTATCGATCATGATCTCCCAATCATCCCCATTCACCAAACAGGCTCTATCACTGTCTCTCCACTCCACCAATAGCTGGTGTGTGGTGAGCGCACTGGCGCTGTTGTTCTACGGCTGCAGTCGCATCATCCAACTGGATGCTGCACACTGGTGATGGTGTGGAGAGACCCCACCCCCAACCATGATTGTGAAGCGCTTTGGGTGTATGGCCATACATGATAAATGTGCTATATAAATACACATTACATTACACTATTGTTACACTAAATCAGTGTTGGGGAAAGTACATTTTGAAAATAGTGCATTACACTAGCTTTGAAAGTGCATTTTGAAGGTAGTGCATTACAATATTGAGTTACTCCCCTAAAAAAGTAACTAATTGCATTACTTAGTTACTTTTTATGAAAAGTAATGCGTTATATTACTTTTGAGTTACTTTTGCATTACTAAACCTTCATTTTCCTTAAAAAAAATGTAGGATAAAATTACATTTTGAGAACTTTCTGAGCCCAGAGATATACAGTACGTGCTATATATACAGATTAATGAATACATGTAAAGTAATGTGTTTGCTACTTTTGTATGCTACGTGTTATTAGTTAAGTAAATTCACTGTCCATTGAAATAAATATTGCAATAAAGCCTAAAAGTACTAACAGGAAATAGGTTAAGGCAAAAACAGATTTTAAACCTTTAAAATGTTTAATAACAAAATGAAAAGTAAAATGATATAAAACATGCCCAAATCAAAATAAATCTTTGAGTTTTACACACTGAAAAAAAAAAAAAAAGCTTCACGTGGCCTTAACAAATGTGTAAATCATTTTGCAAAAGAGAAAAAAAAATCGTACTATATTACGAAACAGTCGCTTCTACAGTAATGTTAGACAGTGGCCTCCTCAACAATAAAAGCAATAACCCTTTTTTTAGTTTAGTCGAATTCATTGTTTTACCTGGAGAACGTGAACTGATGTCAATCATAGCTGAAGGAGGGGTGCAGTCAGGCTCTGTGTTGTTCCATGTGCTCCATGTTCATGTCATGTGATCTTCCCCCATGTTCCATGTGTGTTTTTTGTATCATGTGACCCCTTTGTTCTAGTTCCCGCCGTTTGTTAATGTTTCATGAGAGTTTTACCTGCATCTCTCCCATGTATGTAATCAGTTTAATCATGTCCCTAGTATTTATACCCCTTAGTTTGATTTAGTCCTTTGTCCGGTATTATACGTCATATTATACGTCATTCCTGCATGTCTTTCTATGTTGTCTTCACCCCATTATTTCTGTATGTCGATGTTCCAGTGTTTTCACTGAGTGTTATGTAAATAAACGTAAGTGTTTTGACAATTCATCAGATAATTCCTGATAATTCATCAATCCAGTGTTGTCATGAGTGTGAAGTGAGCTAAGTTGTGACAGGTGCAGGTGTAGTGCTTGTATCCAGATTTTTTTGTGTGTTTGATTTTCGATGATTTTCTTGCAGTTTTATTTAGACATAATCTACACTTAACGACAATCCACTTCTTTTCTTCGATGAGTTCAAAATAACAAGGATCCCTGGAAAAAATGTAAGTCTCTGGCCTGCCACTGTTTCTGACTGTAGTGATGACGGGCGATTCTCGAATTAATCGTTTGTTTTAACCGCATCTTCCAAGTCAGCGGTTCCCATCAGGGGGGTCCCGGCCCACAAGGGGGCCTCAGCGAGCTTTGTGGGGGGTCACGTCATATTTTAAAAATTTCTTAGCAGTGGACAATTAGGAGAATGATCATGTTGGCTTAGTTCATTTTATCCACTAGCTCAGTGGTCCTCAACCACCGATTCATTTGATTTGAGTTGAATACGAACCACTTTGAAGAGATTTTGTCTAAAACAGGTACGACTGTACAGACATCTTTATGATCCGTGATCATAGAGATAACCAGGTGATCAATAATTCTTGGCTAGAAATTGCAACAGCCATGGGAAAGGAGGAAAGTTTGGAGGTTTGGAAAAACCTGGGGGGGGGCAACGCAGTGGCGCAGTAGGTAGTGCTGTCGCCTCACAGCAAGAGGGTTGCTGGTTCGAGCCTCGGCTGGGTCAGTTGGCGTTTCTGTGTGGAGTTTGCATGTTCTCCCTGCGTTCACGCGGGTTTCCTCTGGGTGCTCCGGTTTCCCCCACAGTCCAAAGACATGTGGTACAGGTGAATTGGGTAGGCTAAATTGTCCGTAGTGTATGAGTGTGTATGTATGTTTCCCAGAGATAGGATGCAGCTGGAAGGGCATCCGCTGCGTAAAACATGTGCTGATAAGTTGGCGGATCATTCCGCTGTGGCGACCCCGGATTAATAAAGGGACTAAGCCGAAAAGAAAATGAATGAAAACCTGAGGGATAAGTTTGTTAAAGCCAAAAGAGGCCATGGCAAAAGTGGAGACCCAGGTACACAATTACAGAAATATGTTTTTCCACCATTCATAGGTTTAACACTGATGTATATAGTACAATTTTTAATTTAAAACAATTTAATAGTTACAAAATTATAATTAAGGAACAAATTATATCTTTGATAACTGGAAAGGAATATTTGAACCTATCGGTTTACAATATACTGATGCCCTGTTTCTCTAGGCTTTATTGGTGATAATGGTCAGGAATGTTAGACCATTATTGCCTTTTTAGCATAAGTATAGGACAGAAACTAGCCAGACAGTAATGTGTGAATAGTGCAGCGGGCTAAATCTAAAAAAAATTATCTGTATTTTTTAGTAAGTGTGCTTTTATTCTTGCCATAATAAAAAATATATTTGTAGAGCAACTCATGTTCTGGCAACCCAGTGGCGCAGTAGGTAGTGCTGTTGCCTCACAGCAAGAACGTCGCTGGGTCGCAGGTTCGAACCTCGGCTGGGCTGGGTCAGTTGACGTTTCTGTGTGGAGTTTGCATGTTCTCCCTGGGTTCGCGTGGGTTTCCTCCGGGTGCTCCGGTTTCCCCCACAGTCCAAAGACATGCAGTACAGGTGAATTGGGTAAGCTAAATTGTCCATAGTGTATGAGTGTGAATGTGTGTGTGGAAGTTCCCAGAGATGGGTTGCGGCTGGAAGGGCATCCGCTGCGTAAAATCGTGCTGGATAAGTTGGCGGTTCATTCCGCTGTGGCAACCCCGCAAGGGACAAAGCCGACAAGAAAATGAATGAATGAATGAACTCATGTTCTCTTGTCATTAATATTTTAATAAACTTTAATAGGTAAAACTGTCCGAGATATGAACAAAAGCAAGTGATGCATCAAAGTTTATTTAAAAAATATTGAATGGTTATAAAAATCCTTATAATCATTAAAATAATTTATAAAAACAATAAAAATAATTAGTTTAAAAAAGGTTCTACTTCCCTGTTTATCCGTCTGACTTTACAGTCAGTTCCTTTTGACTGCCCCCTGTCGTTTTAAAGAATATCACAACGGCGAACGCGGCAAGTATAAAAGCCTTGTCCATTTCGCGAGGTGCGCGCACAGTCAGCGGAGGTGTGCAATGGAATGGTATGGAATATTCACATTTCGGTAAAACTAATTTTTTCAGACAAACACAGAACACACAAACACTGCAGTGTTTTGGAATTTTCTCAATAAATAAAACTTGTATCAGAGCGACAGCAATGTTTTGTCAGCTTGTCATCCTCTGAGAAAACGGTTGATGGTCGCCTAGCAACCTACGAAACACCAAAACATATATTACATATTTTCACATATCTTTTTCTCTTAAACACCAGTGTGAATACTGATATTTTTGTTAATGAATTTCAAATAGGGTCAATTTAAAGGCCAAAGACTTATGTTTTTCAGTTACAAATGGCCTACTAATGTTTTTTTTTTATATTTTACATTAGGCTATTATTTGTGCACAAACATATCTACATATAGTAATAAACATACCATTTGTTTGAAAACAACATTTTATGTCATCATTACTGCAAACTTATATGAGCGATAATATCATTAAATGTGGAGGGGGGCCTTACAATATTTTCCAGGGGAAAAAGGGGTCTCAGGCAAAAAAGGTTGGGAACCACTGTTCTAAGTAAACCCGTCAAACCAGTTCATTAAATTGAACGGAGTTGTTGTGAAATGGTTTGAGTCTTCAGTAAGTACTAACATACCGGATACCCCCTCTGACTCGATATAAACCCATATCAGTTAGTAGAACAGTTAGTCAGTTAGTAGAACAGTACACTGACTCATCTGCTGTGGAAAAACAGACCCGATGATAATGAGTGCCAGCCGACTGTCTGTTCCCTCGCAGCACGCTCTCTCATTGAGCGTGTGATTCAACCTGACTATGGTCATTTTTATTCTGCAATATATTTTGTAAAAGCCAATTAAGGATACCTTAAAAGGATACCTTAAAAGTAACTCGCTTTATGTTTAAAAAGTAACTTAAATATAATTACTTCTTTTTAAAAGTAATGCCTTACTTTACTTGTTACTTTGGAAAATTAATATTATTACGTAATGTATGTTACTTATAATGCGTTACCACTAACACTGCACTGAATACTGAATGTCCTTTTAGTACATCTCTGCTTATTATACTAACTGGTATATTCTGCACTGGTATACAAATAATTTCCAAATTGTATATGCACTTAAATAATAATGCTTTCACTGTAAAAGCAACAAAAATGGTCACACTATTATTGTACTGAGAATCTATAGTTCCAAGTGTCACCTGTATTTGGAGCTGTGGGGTCCGTTTCTTTGGTGCTGACTGGACCTCCAGCAAGACGGTGTTGGGTTTTCGAATAGCAGGAGTAGGTTTGGATTCGGCAACAGTAATAGGAGGGAAGGAGGTTGTTACGATTGCTGGTTTGTCAGTGATGATGACCCGTGAAGGCACTGGGGGCTGGCAATCTACTCTGGGCTTACCTACAGGAACACAGAGAGATGTACTCGATGATTTGGGACTGGAACCAAAAGGTTAAAAACTCTAGAACAACACACTGCACTATCAATTGCATTTCAGAAAGTAATGACATGTGAAATGGAATCGCTTGAAGCACATTGCAGTTTTGTGTACGCAAGTAGCTTTGAATAAAATTGCCTGCTGAAAGACGACTCACTCAAACAAAATAAGAAGAACAAATGTTATTGCATTTCAGGCTGTTGTCACCATATCAAAATTTCAGTAGCCTGTACCAACACTGACAAAAAAAAACAAAAAAAAAAACAAATAATAAAAATGAAATGATGAAAAAAAAAAAAAAGCATTGGGGGGGAATCTGACTATAGCGATAAGGATATGTTTGCACAAGCTCTGCAATGCATTGCATCATCTTGACAGACATGACACCTTGATATTATATTAGATAATGGTATAATATTGAACATTATACAAGTGTTAATTTTATTTCTCCTAGAACAAAACAGAAGCTTACGGGAGTACATGTAAACTTTTCATTTTCCTGGCAAAAACATCTAGAGTCCTTTACATAAAAATCAGCCCTCGGAAGCAAGGGAAGGTCTCGCATAATAATTATTTAGCCATTTTTTCTGCATTTTAAAAAACTATTCAAATATTTATAATGTATTGAAACTGCAGTTAATGTCAAACACAGTTTATTATGGTCGTCACTCACAAAACGTTGAAGTGTGTACTTATATGCATGAAAATTTCAACTTTTATTCAACTTAATTATATATGGAATATGAAGAGAAATGCTCACACAAACTTGGTACAGGAACATTAGATTAAACGAAAAGTGATCCAGTACCACTCGTATTGCAGAAAATCTGATAATGCTACATTTTAAAAGACCTTTTTTGAAATATAGGCTCATTTTAGATGTCAACTAGAGTTACAGTGCATCCGGAAAGTATTCAAAGCGCTTCACTTTTTCCACATTTTGTTATGTTACAGCCTTATTCCAAAATGGATCAAATTAATTTATTTTCTCAAAATTCTACACACAACACCCCATAATGACAATGTGAAGAAAGAGGGTTTGAAATTTGAAATATTAAAAATAAAAAACCTGAAAAATCACATGTACATCAGTGTTCACAGCCTTTGCTCAATACTTTGTTGATGCACTTTTGGCAGCAATTACAGCCTCAAGTCTTTATGAATATGATGCCACAAGCTTGGCACACCTGTCTTTGGGAATTTTTGCCATTCCTCTTTGCAGTACCTCTCAAGCTCTATCAGGTTGGATGGGAAGCGATGGTGTACAGCCATTTTCAGATCTCTCCAGAAATGTTCAACAGGATTTAGGTCTGGGCTTTGGCTAAGCCACTCAAGGACATTCACTGAGTTGTTGTGAAGCCATTCACTGATATTTTGGTGGTGTGCTTTGGGTCATTGTCCTGCTGGAAGATGAACGGTCGCCTTAGTCTGAGTTCAAGAGCACTCTGAAGCAGGTTTTCATTTAGGATGTCTCAGTACATTGCTGCATTCATCTTTCCCTCTATCCTGAATAGTCTTCCAGTTCCTGCTGCTAAAAAACATCCCCACAGCATGATGCTGCCACCACCATGCTTCGCTGCAAGGATGGTATTAGGCTTGTGATGAGCGGTGCCTGGTTTTCTCCAAACGTAAAGCCTGGCATTCACTCCAAAGAGTTCAATTTTAGTCTCATCAGACCAGAGAATTTTGTTTCTTATGGTCTGAGAGTTCTTCAGATGCCTTTTGGCAAATTCAAGGCGGGGAGTGACTTAAGTCTGGCCACTCTACCATGCAGGCCTGATTGGTGGATTGCTGCACAGATGGTTGTCCTTCTGTAAGGTTCTCCTCTCTCCACAGAAGAACGCTGGATGTGATTTTTCAGGTTTTTATTTTTAATAAATTTGCAACAATTTCAAAACTTTTTTTCCACATTGTCATTATGGGGTATTGTGTGTAGAAATTTGAGGAAATAAATGAATTTAATCCATTTTGGAATAAGGCTGTAACATAAAAAAAATTTGGAAAATGTGAAGCGCTATGAATACTTTCCGGATGCACTGTATATAGTTGAGTTTTACCATATTTTAATCCATTCAGCTGATCTCCAGGGCTCCGTCCAAAATTGCCTACTACTCAGTAGGTACTGCATTTGAATGTACTACTCGGCCGTTAGAAAAGTGCGTTCTATACAGTATAAATGTGAGTAGTATGAATGGAACTTGAACATACAAGATCCGCCATTTTAGGTCATCTGGGTACTTCTCGCATGCTGTTTTTAGCATACTATATAGTATGGAAGTATGCAATTTCAGACGCAGCCCAGGTCTGGCAGGAGCACTTTCAGTGTATCTTAGCATAAATCATTGAATCAGACAATTAGCATCTCACATAAAAAAAAGAAGCTATTTAAAGCATGAACCTTCTTTGTTGTTACATTGTGTACTAAAATCAAACAGAAAATTACAAGTTTCTATTTCCTAGCCTGATATCACTAGGAACAATCTGGCGTAATGATCAAGAAACTTTGCTGCTGTATCATGGCTACAGCAGGCACAATGATATTACGAAGCGCTTAAAAATAGTCCCAGCTAGGTAACTAGGCAACAGCGCTGCATAATACCGTTTTGCCTGCTGCATTTATTACACCATCTAGACATATCGAGCTGGAAAACAGCAACTTTTCCTTTTCTGTCAGTCTTAGTACACGATGAAACTACAGAAGAGTCAAGCTTTAATGAGAAAAATTGTCAAAACTGTTCTTTTTTTGAGTGACATGCTAATGGTCTAATCCAATTAAATGGTTTATGCTAAGCTAAAATCTAAGCTAAAAAAGTTATGATAAATAAAAAGATGTTAAATGTTTATCATTAGTGGAGATGTCAAATGAACCTATTTCCAACAAAAAAAGTGGAGTGTTCCTTTAAACTGACTTAATACCAAAGCACCTTTACTTTTGACGACACCAGTCTGCACGGTGAAACATTAGCAGGACAACAAAAGGCGACATTGAACACAAAGTCTCCATCCCCCTCTTGAATTCGTGAGTGCACTAGGAATACACTCCGGCAGCCTAAATGCACCTCTGCCAAAGCCCTAAAGTCTGCACATCCATCGCCTTGATGGAGCGCAGATAGCATCAACACGCTGTTTACAGGCAAGGGCACAACGCGACCCCAATACGCACGCAAGAGGGATATTAAAGACAGACGCACTCCTGCAGATGGAGCCCACACACACACCTACACATTACTTCATCTCTCGACACACTGCAGAGCGACTGTAAAGGACATCCACACTACTTTAAAGTGCCGTGTCAGCCCAAAACACATTCGCACACATCTGGTTAACCGGGAGGCCAATCTGGCAACATGATTGGCATCTGTTCTGCAGCAGGACCGTGAGATGAACGGGTTCAGCCAGAGTGTGTTAGTGTAAGTTTGCGTCCCTGTTCGCAGGGAGGCAGGTTACGGACGCACATGGCCCATTACATAGAGACTCGAGTCTGGCCTCGGCACATTAACGGCGAACGAGGAGGCTTGCATTAGCATAAATCTGCTGCGAGCGCCGCAATCTGTTTTTCCCAGCCTTCCATGCAAAGCAGGGGAAACATAAGCTTTACGATTTCCATAATTTGGCTGAAGGGCATCCAAACAGTGGCTCAGGAGCAAGAAGCACTGACTCATCTGGAATGCACAAATACTTCTTGATAGCAAACATGTGGGATCCGCCGAAGGAAGGCTTGAAAGGATGCGTTTGTATTCCAGAACCTCAAGAGAGTGCAAGCTCTGAAATGCGAAACCAGATCGGACAGATTAGCGCAATGATGGACAGTAAGAGACGCTATTATGGGCTATTGGCAAACCAGAGAAGCCGCAAGGCGTGCAAGGAAACAAAGACCCGAATGACAGGATAGAATTCGCAGCCCCCAAAATGCTTTGGAACCCATCCAAAACATGTAAATGACTGGACTGGAGGACACTGCAGCAGGAGACCTGGGAGAGGAGAGCGATGATGAGATGATTAAAACAAAAAAATGCACATAAATATGTGTGCGCACGCCCCGCTTCTGCAACCACATGCAATTTAAAGCAACAAATGAAGTCACGTCTTCACCGCTGGGGCTTCCACCAGTGCAATTTCATCTACAATCAATAAAGTAAGAAATTCACCTCAGAGAGCGGTGTGCGCAGGCCGCTCGAAGCACCTCGGGCATGCAAAAGCAGCAATCAGTGTGTGAATTACCAGTCTTCACAAGGGCTCTTTCATTATCAATAACAACATTTTGGGATGAGAAGATAAAATGGCTTATTATACAGAGTTGTGAGCCATTCAT
The DNA here is from genome assembly GCA_903798195.1 of Danio kyathit. Lineage (NCBI taxonomy): Eukaryota > Metazoa > Chordata > Actinopteri > Cypriniformes > Danionidae > Danio > Danio kyathit. The sequence goes on from LR812535.1 coordinate 14,394,173, forward strand.
TAATGAATGTAGAGTAGCTTTCAATTACTCGAGCTGAGGTGGCAAACAGGACTCACATGCAAATTAAATTTTAATTAAAAAGAAGCTAAATTAAGCTGAATTGCGATGCAACAACATTTCAAATACAAATATTTGAAAGAAAACCTTTGAATGCTGAACATTTGCATAAATGGTAACACTTTAGATTAAGTACCAATGCCTACTATTAGCTAGTGGCTTATTAGCTGTATATTATTAAGATATTGTCCATTTATTAGTACTTATTATGCATGATCTTATTCTCCATCCCTAATCCTACCTTGACTTAACTATAACCTTAATAACTATTAATAAGCAGCAGATTAGGAGTTTATTTAGGCAAAAGTCATATGGTTTATTATAGCAATAATTATACTTTAAAATAAAGTGTGACTGAGAAAATGAAACATCTGTAATAGAATAAAAAACAAAGAAACAGATTATAGGTACACAACAAGTGGCAGGTCTATTGCACTCAGAGTGCAGGATTTAATGCAATGCACACATCGATTTTGCAATAAGATTCTTTTTGTGTCCCGTACGCTGCTGTTTTCAGTAAAATGTCAAACTCCCAAATGCTTAGATTTACAAACCTGTCAACCCAAAATGGTTGTCACGTTGTTCAACTTACAAAAACTGAGCTGCAATTTTTCTAGAGAAGACACATTTCACTAGACAACTTTGAATGTCAGCTTGACAAAACCCAATTTTCTTGTCAGATTTAATTTTTTTTAGAGAAGTAAAAAAATAAAATATAATAAAAAATGAATGGAAGAATGAACTAATGATAGATGAAGTGAATGCCAAAAAAAATAATAATAATAATGAAACTAATAATAAGACTCAGACAAGCATATAGGACAAATGAATAATAGAACATAATAATTAATTGATCCTCCCTCAAGTGGTTGCAAACTTTTATAAATGTCTTTCTTCTGTTGAACACAAAAGAAGATACTTTGAAGTAAACTGAAAACCTGTAACAGTTGCCTTCTACAATATACGTATATAGTAGGAAAAACAAATACTCTGGAAGTCTACGGCTACAAATTTCCAGCTTTCTTCATAGTCTTTTGTGTAAAAAAGAGCTAAATTAAACTGAATTGCAATGCAACAACATTTCAAATAAAAATATTTGAAAGAAAACCTTTGAATGTTGAACATTTTCATGAATAAACAATAAATGGTAACACTTTAGATTAAGTACCAATGCTTACTATTAACTTACTAGTGGCTTATTACATGCATATTATTACGACACTGGCTGTTTATTAGTACCTTTGAAGTACTTATAATACTGTATCCCTAATCCTAACCTAACCAAAACCTTAATAACTATTAATAAACACCAAATTCTGAGTTTATTGAGGCAAAAGTCATAGTTAAAGGTTTATTAATAGCAATAATTTTACCTTAAAATCTTGAAAGAAAGTGCGACTGAAGAAAGGAAACATTTGTAATAGAATTAATAAAAAACAAGTAGCACATTACAGCTAGAAGTACAGAACAAGTGGCACATGTAGTACTTGCAGTGCAGGATTTATTGCACAAGTTGATTTTGGAATAAGATTCTTTTTGTGTCCCATACGTTGCTGTTTTCAGTACAATATCAAACTCCCGAATGCTTAGATTTACAAACCTGGCAAGCCGAGATGGTTGTCAGTTCTGAAATAAGTTATACTTACAAAAACTGAACTGCAATTTTTCTAGAAAAGTCACATTTATCAAGACAACTTTCAGTACTTTTACTATCCAGTGAGCGGCAGTTCTGTGGGCGCAAATGTCTTGTTGATACCAGAGGTCAGAGGAGAATGGCCAGACTGGTTCCAGCTAATAGAAAGGCAACAGTAACTGAAATAACCACTCGTTACAAGGCTGCTGGTGGTGGTGTAATGGTGTGGGGAATATTTTCTTGGCACACTTTGGGCCTACTAGTACCAATTGAGCATTGTGTCAATGCCACAGCCTACCTGAGTATTGTTGCTAACCATGTCCATCCCTTTCAGACCACAGTTCTGATGGCTACATCCACCAGGATAACGCACCATGTCATAAGTGAAGTTTATTTATAAACTAATTTTGAGAGGAGCACGCGCTTATGATTGATAGCAGCTGATCCTCGTTAGCTAATGCACGATCCACCAATCAGAAGATTCCTAATCACTATAAATAACCAGAGTATCTTACCTTAGCCATCTTCATCTTGAAGAATCCCCCCTTCCACCCCATCTCCTCCACTATCCTTGTCAGGGCAGCACGGAGGCCCAATGGTTAGCATCATTGCCTCACAGCAAGAAAGTCACTGGCTTAGATCTTACCTACCCAAGTCGGCATTTCTGTGTGGAGTTTGCATGTTCTCCCCGTGTTTGCGTGGGTTTTCCCCGGGTTCTCCGGTTTCCTCCCACAGACCAAAAACATGTAACATAAGTAAATTGACAAAACTAAATCGACATTATAAACGAGCTCGAATTCATATACACTCTCCATAGTTCTTTACAATCTACATTTACCTTTATCAAGCAGGGGAGTTCTCGAGACCTACCTGAGCTCAGACTCCCCTCTCGCCCTGCAACGGGAGGGAGCCCCGGGCTCAAGGATCTCACGAGCTCAGGGCTCTCTCCCGGGACAGCATGCCAAATACGCATCATAACCAATCATCAGCAAGGGCGAACTCTTGAAAGCGTGAATCATCTCAGACTAGTTTCTTGAACATGACAATGAGTTCACTGTACTCAAATGACCTCCACAGTCACCAGATCTCAATCCAATACAGAGCCACTTTGGGATGTGGTAGAACGGGAGATTCACATAATGGATGTGCAGCCGACAAATCTGCAGCAACATTCCACAGAGCTATCATGTCAATACGGACCAAAATGTCTGTGGAATGTTACCTTGCTGAATTTATGCCACAAAGGATTAAGGCAGTTCTTAAGGCAAAAGTGGGTCCAACTTGGTACTAGTAAGGTGTACCTAATAAAGTGGCCGGTGAGTGTAAGGACAAATGAATAACAGAACATAATAATTAATTGATCCTCCCTTAAGTGGTTGCAAATATTTATAAACGTGTTTCTTCTGTTGAACACAAAAGAAGATATTTAAAAGAAAGCTGAAAACTTGTAACAGTTGCCTTCCATAGTAGGAAAAACAAATACTATGGAAGTCAAAGGCTACAAATTTCCAGCTTTCTTCATATTATTTTGTGTAAACTTATTTAGATTTAGAACATGTGTAGCGTAAGTAGACAAAGGCAGATCTTTCAGCTTTGAGTAAACGATCCCTTTAAACTGAACAATAGACAGATATGTAGAATGAATGATAGTCAGGCAAAGCGAATTCCTAATACATTTTGTGCAAAATTGAAATTCACACTCATGAATTATTCAAAGCTGAATTTTCCACAAACCTTCTTACACTACAAAAAAGGAAAGAGAAATAAAAAAGGTATCACAGAAGCTCTGGAGTTTGACGGAAAACAGAAAAGCGGCTATGAAAGGTATGAACTCCGGCTTGCATTAAACACTGCTGTGTTGATTCGACTGCCACTTTCTACTCTCCGCAGTGCAGAAAACTTGCTAAGCAGATTTGCGAAAAGCTCGCCTGCTGCCGTTTTGCGTTTAACTGTGACTCGGGGGCCGTCTGTGGATGAGCCGCACCGAACATCTGCAGCAGATGAAAGGCTCTCTTCTCCATTCCCATGGGCCACTCCGCAATTCCCACTGTCGTCCCCGGAGAGTCACGGAAGAGAGGGAAATTAGGCCAGCTCTAATCTACAGCCCTCCAGAGACCAAGTCTGAGCCTTGGCGAGTCAATCCAATCCAGGCTGGGCCAGTCTGGACTCTCTCCTTCACAGAAACCCTGCGAAAGTGGCTGGGAAGTTTTTAATGAGACTCTGGAACTTTTCACTCACACATTTGGTGCAGGGGGATATAGGACAGCCACGGGGACGACACTGGTGGACGATTAAGATGCCTTGGGAATCGCCTTCTGCTAGTAAAAGATGTGCTTTTAGTTGATGTTGGGGTATTACAGAGGTTATCAGGAGATGCTGCACTTTAGATGAAGTTAGACAGGTCTGATAGCCACGGTTTGAGGAATGAGTTTGTGTCACTCTAAAATATAACTTGGAAAACGTGTCTAACTTACTTAGCACTTTCATTTTAAGCTACAAAAATTCAACATCCATGCTGGGAAGAGCAGCTTAGACCAGGGCTCAATAATAAGGATGAGCAGATGGGAAAGTGTGAGTATTCGGCAAATTACTTAACTATTTTGATCATATAGGAGTGGCTTTATGCATTGCAAAACATAAACATTTGTTTTTCTGAATGATTTTTTTTTGCTATTTTTATACACACACATACAGGCCTTGACATTAACACCAGCAAACCCGCCATATGCAATTTCAGCTGTGGCGGGTCAAATTTATGCATATAAAATATATTTTCCCAACAACAAAATTGTGGCTAGTGAAAATTGCGACTGTCTAGTAATGTTGGAAATCTGGTGATTAAGAAAGTTAATATCAAGCCCTATATATATATATATATATATATATATATATATATATATATATATATATATATATATATATACACACACACATTATATACACACACAAACACACAGTTTTAGTCAGAATTATTAGCCCTCCTTTGAACTCTTTTTTCTTTTTTAAACATTTCCCAAATGATGTTTAACAGAGCAAGGAAATTTTCACAGTATGTCTGATAATAGTTTTTCTTCTGGAGAAAGTCTTATTTGTTTGATTCTGACTAGAATAAAAGCAGTTTTTAATTTTTTAAACACCATTTTAGGGTCAAAATTATTAGCCCCTTTAAGCTATAATTTTTTTCGATTGTCTACAGAACAAACCATTGTTATACAATAACTTGCCTAATTACCCTAACCTGCCTAGTTAACCTAATTAACCTAGTTAAGCCTTTAAATGTCACTTTAAGCTGTACAGAAGTATCTTGTAAAAAATCTAGTAAAATATTATTTACTGTCATCATGGCAAAGATAAAATAAATCAGTTATTAGAAATGAGTTATTAAAACTATTATGTTTAGAAATGTGTTGAAAAAAATCTTCTCTCCGTTAAACAGAAATTGGGGGAAAAAATAAACAAGGGGGCTAATAATTTTGACTTCAACTGTATATATATATAGTTATGCTATAACATAGTTATGCAAATTAAATATGCAATCAAACAGTAATTGCAGGTATAAACAAATAATTATGATTGTGGTAAGAAAATTGCAATAAACAAATAAATAACAAAAACAAAACAAAACAAAACAAAAACATAACACCCCCACCCCCAAAAAAACGCTAAACAAAAAAAACACAAAGCAAAAAAACACAACACAAATATACACATAATAAAACGAAACAAAAACACAAAATAAAACAAAAAACACAAAACAAAGCAAAACAAAACAAACACACAACACCCCCCCCCCCCCACCCAAAAAAAACTAAACAAAAAAACAAAACACAATATAAAACACAACAAAATGAAAAAAAGAACAAAACCACAATAACACATATAACAAAAACAAAACACAAAACAAAGCAAAACAAAATGAACACACAACTCCCCCCCAAAAAAAATAAACAAAAAAACACAACATAAAACAAAACAAAATAAAACCACGAAAAACACAAAACAAAATGAACACACAACCTCTTCCCCCCCAAAAAAAAACTAAACAAAAAAACAACACAACATAAAACCAAACAAAACCACAAAAAAACACAAAACAAAACAAACACCCAACCCCCCTCCCAAAAATCAAAACTCTAAAAAAAAACGAGCACCCTTTCTCCCAAAAAAACACAATAAAAAACGAATTGAAAAACAAAACCACAAAAAAACAAAGCAAAACACAAAAACACATAACAAAAACAAAACAAAAAAAACACACAACCCCCCCTCAAAATGAATAAATAAACAAACAAAAAAATACATTACAAAACAAAACAAAAAAACACAAAAAAACACAAAAAAACACAAAACAATAAACACAGCAACACAAAACACATATAACAAAACAAACACACAACCACCCGCCCACCCCCCCAACAAAAAACTAAACAAAAAAACACAATACAAAACAAAACAAATTGAAAAACAAAACCACAAAAAAACAAAGCAAAACAAAAAACACAAAAACACATATAACAAAAACAAAACAAAACAAACACACAACCCCCCCCCCCCCCCCCCCACAAAAAATAAACAAAAAAACACAATATAAAACAAAACAAAACCACAAAAAAAGCAAAAACACAAAACACAAAACAAAAACAAAGCAAAATGAAAAACAAAAAACAAACAAACAAAACACAAAACATAAAAACACAAAAATTAATCAAAAACAAAACAAACTAAATCAAATAAAAAAACAACAACAAAAAAAGAAAAAACTAAAGCAAAACTTGAAATTTGTTAACAAAAAAGCATAAATGTCTTAACAAAACTGCATAAATTTGTCAACAAAACAGCATAAATTTCTTAACAAAACAGCATAAATGTCCAAGCGGCTTAATTAATTTACCAATTAGGCCGTCATATACAGTACAATATGTTAAGTACCTGGTGAAATGGGTCTACTGGTATCATCTGCCTGGTGAGAAAGTATTATATAGGATATAGTAGCCAACTGTAGTGGTCTGACATGCTCCTCTCCAGGTAGCGTAAACATGTCTAAGGAACTATAAAACTATGCTACGTTACCTCAAACATAATTAAAAAGCAGAAAAAGTGAATGTACTAACAGAACACTAACTCTAAGTCATCTTAATGACTTTATCGTATCTGCAGTTATTCCCATATTGAGCATCAGGTAGTGAAAGAAACTTCAATACGACTATGAAGGGAGTTAAGCATGTAGGACAGAAATAAGGGCCACTGCATTGCAGATGTGATTAGCGAGTCTTTGTTCATTGTAGCGTAGCACAGATCAGAGGTCAGTCCAGCATACGGGCCACAAAATACCCACCTGCCGTTTCGAACATTACTAGGCCATTGTCCGCCACTTCATTTCATTCTTAATACTCTGAGCCACAATTTCAGGAACTATTTGAATACTGTAAACAGCTTAAGCGGTGCAAAGGTGCTTCGTCACCACCATTTTTCCCCCTCCATGCAATACCTTTAATTACCTCTTGAGTCCATTGCAGAAAATAACGACAGCAATTCAGCGGTTACCAAACTAATGGAACGTTTCGGCGCCAGGAGGTCGTAATCCTCAAAAGGAAGAGGGGAGGGGGATAAAAGAAACTAATCAACTCATGATATGAATGCTTTCAAAATGTTTTCAATTGGCTATTTGCAATTACTGCCCTAAAAAGTGCCCTCATAAAAGCGCGACGGTGTTTTCATACATATGGCTGTTCGGGCTAATAAACAGAATTACCTCCAAGCGCACAAGGTCGGACCTGAGACGGAGCTCGCAGTGATTGGAAACGGGGAAAATGAGAGCGTAATAGAAAGGCATTAATGTCCCTGACAGTGAAGTGATTAAACGAGAGCGGCATAGGAAGGCTTTTTAACGAGTGGAGAGGCAGCCGTAATTAAGAGCTAAACTCACACCGCTGAAATGTCTGTCTAATTAAGTCCATTCTTTAATGCTGCCGTGCGCTCCGAGCCAGCCGGAGGAGAGACGCTTTATGACTGCAGCATGTGGAGGCTGTCGCGGACGTTCATGCAGAGTTGGAGGTCTTTGTTTAAGGATGGACGGAAGTTTAACGGACACCGAACAAAAAAGAAATAAATAAAAACGACGTGGTCAGTCATGTCTCGTCTTTCTAAACAACATTCTAATGCATATTCTCATGAGGCTACGATTTCAACAAAAATAAATCTACAGTAATAAAAAAAATGGACATCATGTAGTGCTGCTCAATTATAGAAAAAAATCAATCATGATTATTTTGCTCAATATTGTAATCATAATTATTTAAAACAATTAAAAGTAGGCCATATGACTTAAAAAAAATAATAACAAAAAATTTGATACTAAACATCTTAGTATCAAATACGGTGCATTTCACAGATCCTACTCTGCTCTGATCGGTGAGATGCCAGGTAGGTTGGAACACCTCGAAGTGGGAGAGATTTATGCCGCAAGTAAGTTGGAACACATTCAAGTGGAAGGGATTTAAGATGCAAGAAGGTTGGAACACCTTTATGTGGGAGGGATTTACAGTATGATGCAAGTAGGTTGGAATACCTCTATGTGGGAGTGATTTACAGTATGATGCAAGTAGGTTGGAATACCTCTATGTGGGAGGGATTAATTATGCAAGTAGGTTGGAATACCTCTATGTGGGAGGGATTTACAGTATGATGCAAGTAGGTTGGAATACCTCTATGTGGGAGGGATTTACAGTATGATGCAAGTAGGTTGGAACACCTCTATGTGGGAGGGATAAATTATGCAAGTAGGTTGGAACACCTCTATGTGGGAGGGATTAATTATGCAAGTAAGTTGGAACACCTCTATGTGGTAGGGATTTATGATGCAAGTAGGTTGAAACATGTCCAAGTGGGAGGGACTTATGATGCAAGTAGGCTGGAACATCTCTTTATGGGACGGATTTATGATGCAAGTAGGTTGAAACACCTCTATGTGGGAGGGACTTACGACGCAAGTCGGTTGGAACACCTCTTTGTGGGAGGGACTTACAACGCAAGCCGGTTGGAACACCTCTTTGTGGAAGGGACTTACAACGCAAATCGGTTGTAACACGTCTTTGTGGGAGAGACTTACGACGTAAATCGGTTGGAACACCTCTTTGTGGAAGGGACTTACGACGCAAATCGGTTGGAACACCTCTTTGTGGAAGGGACTTACGAAGCAAATCGGTTGGAACACCTCTTTGTGGGAGAGACTTACGATGTAAATCGGTTGGAACACCTCTTTGTGGAAGGGACTTACGATGTAAATCGGTTGGAACACCTCTTTGTGGGAGAGACTTACGATGTAAATCGGTTGGAACACCTCTTTGTGGGAGGGACTTACGACGCAAGTCGGTTGGAACACCTCTTTGTGGAAGGGACTTAGGACGCAAGTCGGTTGGAACACCTCTTTGTGGGAGGGACTTATGATGCAAGTAGGTTGGAACACCTCTATGTAGGAGGGACTTATGCCGTAAGTAGGTTGGAACACCTCTATGTGGGAGAGATTTATGCAGCAAGTAGGTTGGAACACCTCTATGTAGGAGGGACTTATGCCGTAAGTAGGTTGGAACACCTCTATGTCGGAGGGACTTACAGTATGCAGTAAGAAGGTTGGAACACCTCTATGTGGGAGGGATTTATGATGCAAGTAGGTTGGAAAACCTCTATGCGGGATGGATTATTGATGCAAGTAAGTTGGAACACCTCCAGGTGGGAGGGATTTATAATGCAAGTAGGTTGAAACATATCCAAGTGGGAGGGACTTATGATGCGAGTAGGCTGGAACACCTATGTGGGACGGACTTATGCCAAAAGTTGTTTGAAACACCTAAGTGGGAGGGACTTACGCCGCAAGTTGATTGAAACTGCTCTAAGTGGGAGGGACTTATGCTGCAAGTAAGTTGGGTTAAGACTAGAAGGGTTACAGCTGCGACTGAGCATGTGCACATAAATAGAGTATCATTTCTGTGACAATGCATAGCAATAATTACCGTTTTTTTTATAACTGTAAGACGTTAATCAAACACAACAGGTTGGACTGTGTGTCATGTACAAGCCATTAGGGTGGCAGTTACACTAAGATTGCATGTAAAGTGAGTGTGAATGGTAATGTATCATTTGTTTTAGGCTGTATAATGTGGACAGAAAACGTTTTTCTGAAACGCAGTAAAACCCCAAGTCTGGATGAGGATTGTTTTCATCCTGAAACACAGTTTTAAAACAAAAATGCACTAGTGTAAAGGGCACCTAAATAAATCAATCAAAAGCCCGAGAAGGTTTGTACAGGCCTCTTAGAGCTCAAGTCCCACCCATTTGGAGCTGGCTCTGACCTCAGTTTATAATTAACTAGTGAGATTAGTGTAGTGCATAAAAATGAATTGTGACATGAGTATATTGCTATAGCTCTAGTAAAAAAATGCAATCTCTAGTTGTGGTAATGTTGGTTTACCTAAAGGTATGGCCATGGGAATGAGGTATCCTCGCATTGGAGACCCGGGCTGCTGCTGTTTATCAGGATCACTAGGGCTGAATATGAAATGGGGTTCAGAGACTGAATGCTGCATGGCAGAAACATCACCCACATACTGGCTAGTTTGCGTTTTAGATGACTTCATCTTCACCCCTAGATGAGAGAATAAGAGAAGAGACAAATAATCATCAAATGCTAAGAAAATTAAGATCCATGATGTCACCCACCATTCTTGTCATGTTGGTTTTTAAGACAGGGGGGGTGATTTACTAAAAAGGGCCAATCCCATAAAACCGCAGACGGGAGTGTAAAGTTCTGCATGAGATTCTTTGACAATGTGCAAATTAAAGAACATCAATGCAGAAGCTCATTTCCATAATGATCAACACTATTTACCAAGAGCAGCAAAAATGTGTGCACAAACAAGCAGAGATTTTGAAAGCAGGTGTGAGTTTATCTACTGGTTAACATACTTTTTGGGGCCATTGAATAACAGTACAATGACTAAAGCAAACCCTCATTTAAACACTCTCCTCCCATACATTTGGAATCTAAAAAAAAAAGTTTTACATTTGAAAAGAAGTCAGCAAAAAATGAATTGTCCATTGCTAACTTTTCACTGTGTGTCTTCAGTAAATGCTGGCATTAGGTTTTTAACTGCAAAAGAAGGTCAGGGCTGATTCAAAATATGAATTAACTTGGCCTTAAGTTACTAGAACCAAACAAATAAACCTATTAAAAAGTATACAATGTCTAAACAAACACAGTAAATTCAAAGAAGACTAATTGTTAATTGATTTCTAGCTGAAAACTTTACTTGGGGTATTCATAAGACGAAACCTTTATTATCATAACACACAGGTTTTATGCATGGTTATGGCAGCTGTCATTATGTGTCTTTCACTCTGTTATTTCATTTAAATGCAAAAGCAACATTATTAGGGATGTTAGACTGTATGCTGGGTTCCACAGAATCAATTTGTGTTGGGACAACATGAATGAATGAATTTAACTTACAAATTTAAGTGTACTGAACATAACACAATTAAGCAAAAAAAAAAAAAAACAGAATTGTGTTGATTTAGCTTATTTTAAATAATTAGTTTGAACAATTCTTAAAGTGTATGACACCTTGACAAAATATTACATCATAATATGTCATTGTATTTGACATAACTTGTCATAAGTCTAGCATAAACATGATTGTCATGAGGGCATTATAATTGTGTCATGACTATTGTTCTGATCATTTTGTCAGTGGAACAATATTAATTTGTCATTAGAAAATTCTCAGTAAAAAGGTCAACACTGTCAACAGCTTCATTAATATTTAATAAAATTATAATGACAAATATAATTTGACCCACAGTAGTTGAGGTCAAGAAAAATATTATTGATGCTGTTATAAAACTGATGATACAGTTATAAGGCCCTCATGACAATCATGTTTATGCTTATGATTAATGAAAAGCTATGTTGTCTTGATAATGTCGACTTGGGACATGTCTGACAAAGACATCTCAAAAAATGTCACCTTTACAATTAATGTGATATAACTGAGCTAATGACACTTAACAACAGTTGTCATAAGCAAGCACAGAATCCAAGACACTCCTGAAAAAGAGATTACAATTGTCAAAAGGTTTTCCTGGTAAAATAAAATAAAATAAATAAATAAATAAATAAAATAAATAAAGTAAAATTATATATATATATATATATATATATATATATATATATATATATATATATATATATATATATATATATATATATATATATATATATATATATATATATATATATATATATATATATATATATATATATATGTAAATAAATTTAATTTAAAAAAAGAAAAATAAATAAATAAATAAAAATAAATAAATAAAATAAAGTAAATTTATATATATATATATATATATATATATATATATATATATATATATATATATATATATATATATATATATATATATATATATATATATATATATATATATACAGTTGCAATCAGAATTATTCAACCCCCTGAATTATTAGCCCCCTTGTTTATTTTTTTCCCCAATTTCTGTTTACTGGATAGAAAAAAAATTTCAACACATTTCTAAACATAATAGTTTTAATAACTCATTTCTAATAACTGATTTATTTTATCTTTGTCATGATGACAGAAATCAATATTTTACTAGATATTTTTCAAGGCACTTCTATACAGCCTAAAGTGATATTTAAAGGCTTAACTAGGTTAATTAGGTTAACTAGGCAGGTTAGGGTAATTAGGCAAGTTATTGTATAATGATAATTGTTCTGTATACTATTGAAAAAAATATATAGCTTAAAGGGGCTAATAATTTTGACCTTAAAATGGGTTTTAAAAAATTTTAAACTGCTTTTTTTCTAGCCGAAATAAAACAAATAAGACTTTCTCCAGAAGAAAAAATATTATCAGACATACTGTGAAAATTTCTTGTTCTGTTAAACATCATTTGGGAAATATTTAAAAAAGAAATTTATTTATTAATTTTTTTTATAAAAAAAATAAATTTAATTTAATTAAAAAATAAATAAATAAATAATGTAAAATAAAATAAAATTAAAATTAAAATAAATAAATAAAATATAAAATAAATAAAATAAAATAAAATAATTTTTTTTAAAATGTTATCAAAACCTTTAACTCACCTTTAACAGTTTCTACTATTTTGGGTCGCTGTAGTTTAGATTTGGGCGTGGGGGAGTTGAATCGGAGATAAGGGCTTTTTTTAAGTGTTCTTCGTTGACCATCATAAAGAGCTTTTCCATACAGCCTTGCCAAATACTCCTCATCATCCTGAGATTTCAGCACAACCTGTTGAGTCTGAAAGATAAACATACATTCAATTAACAAACCAAGTATTTAATTTCATAAAAGCAGGCATGGCAAATTACACTATGATACACTCATATTTATTGTCAACATAATGGCAAATTATATAATAAAATGGTCATACTCAAAGTAACCATGGCTCAAAAAAATACTACGATACTACATTCTTATGCTTGAATATAATTACTCTGGTCTTCAGTGTCAAGCAATTCTTCATTCATTCATTCATTTTCTTTTCGGCTTAGTCCCTTTATTAATCTGGGTTCGCCACAGCGGAATGAACCGCCAACCCATCCAGCATATGTTTTACGCAGCGGATGCCCTTCCAGCTGCAACCCATCACTGGGAGACATCCATACACACTCATTCACACACATACACTACAGACAATTTACCTTACGCAATTCACCTATACCACATGTCTTAGGACTGTGGGGGAAACAGGAGCACCTGGAGGAAACCCACGCAAACACGAGAAGGACATGCAAACTCCACACACAAAACGCCAACTGACCCAGCTGGGGCTCGAACCAGTAACCTTCTTGCTGTGAGGCGATGGTGTTACCCACTGCGCCTCCGTGCTGCCTGTCAAGCAATTCTTCATAAGCTAATTTGTTGCTAAAGAAAAAACAGCTGCTTAATATTGTTGTGGAAACAATAATCCATAATTTGAAGATTATTTGGAGGTTCAAACGAACAGCATTTATTTTAAACAGAAATCTTTAGATCAGTTTAGGACATTATTGCTGTATAAAAGCATTCAAATGTTATTCATTTCAAAATTGCAGTATATGAATAAATATGAAAAAGTATGCTATAATACATATACTTTATGGTAGCATGGTGCATGCACTAACACTATTTCACTTCTCACATTAATTTACAGTATAAACATGGTACATTATAGTATTACATACTGATATGTACTGTATAAGAAGCATAGTAAATTCTATATGATTATTAAAAATTATTAGTCCTCCTGTGAATTTTTTTATTCCATTTCAAATAAGTAAGTTTACGGAGCAAGAGAAATTTTACAGTATTTCCTAGTTTGGCCAAGTTTTTTTTAATTTGTAAATTTTAAGGTAAATATTATTAGACCCTTATTTTTTTTTTTTTTTGGATTGCCTACTTTGATTTTTTTTTGATTGGCTATAAAACAAACCACTATTTTACAATGACTTTCCTAATTAACCTAGTTAGACGTTTAAATTTGCACTTGAACACTAATATCTTGCAAAAAAAAATAGTAAAATATCATCATTGCAAAATAAACTAGTTATTAGAAATCAGTTATTAAAACTATCATGTTAAAAACAAAATACAAATATCTCCGTTAAACAGCACTTGGAAAATATTTGAAAAAGAATTAAAATTTTACAGGAGGGCTAATCATTTTGACTTTAACTGTATATTATCTACAGTAATACACTAATAAATACACACTAATAAAGAGACTGCATGCCATACTCTCAAAAAAGATTTTGACTGCTTGTGCAAACTACTTTTTCAAAATAAGCTGAATCAACGCAATTCTTGAGTTGTTTTGGTACAACTTAATTAACAATTACAATTAGGTTAACTTAGTTGATTTGTGTTGGGACAACATGAAGGAATTGTGCTGAACCCAGCATCTTTTTTTTTACCAACACAGGCTCATTCTGAAAACGTAGCCCTATATGCATTTCTGGAGATCACAAATTATGTAGCCAGAGGTATGTATGGCTGCATTTCGTCTTTAAAACGAACAATACGGGGCGATATAACACCGTTCCTTTCCGCACTTAACAGCCAACCGCTTACTTCCGTATGGATGCCTTTTCCACTGTTACCAATTTGTCCAGTGGCTCGCTGCATACGTCAGAGGATTTGAGACACAGAGCAGAGTTAACAGTGACGACGGGGTTTGAGTCCAGTGAAAAACGGTTCCAGAATGCAGGTAAGACAAAAACAAAAGCCAAAAAATAAAATAAACAAGCAAATAACAGGGTGAGAATGTGGTAAAATCTGAAAACGTGGTAAAAATCAGGTGAGGGTTTTTCTTTTTCTGGATTGATTTTGAAAACACTGTCGGTTGGGTTTAGGGAAGTGGGTGGGCGCTGGTCAATAGGTGCTTTTCAAAACACTATCGGTTGGGTTTAGGGAAGGGAGTGGGTGTGGGTTATCGGTCGGTCAGTCAGTCAGTCAGTCGACAGCGGCTTCTGGTGGATTTCCACGAGAACAGCAGGTGCGAATGGCACTCGCGAGAGAAATTTGAGATTTGAAAAAGCGTACACAGCAGGTTCTGGCGGATTCTGGAAAACAAAAACTGCAAAAAAAGTAGCTCCTGGGACGTATTTGGAGCTCTCCAGAAATGTACATAGGGGTAGGTAATCAGAATGAGCCTGGGTTGTTTTTTACACTGTAAGAGTGATCAGAATGTGTTTTAGAAGTACAAAAATGCTAAGTCTTTCTAACATAAATCTAGCCATATGGATTTCATCGCGTTTCCTCAGAAACTCCTGGCAACCCTGAAGTGTCTCCAGCTAAATAACACTCCGCCTCCTGGAACTGTGTGCTCTGTTGTCTGCATTGACTGCACCTTTAACGATAGCGGCAATTAAATGGCCTCCACACATAGAAACCCTTCAGATAACCATTAAATGTGTTGCTAGGCTAAGAATCATCCGCGCAGACACGGGGCAACGTGGACAGTCATTAACAGGACCGGGCTTGTGCCAAACGCAGATAAGACGGGCTCTGCCTCTCATCTTCGCACTCTTTATTTTTAGCAAATTAGTGTCGGGGCCAGCATATGGGTGCTCAAAGCGGCTCATTTAGGGGGGAAAAAATGCCACAGAGAGAGACAGAGAGAAGTATTGAGCTACAGTGTTTACATCCAGATGGGCCATTTTAGGAGTGTTGTGTGCTTGTCAGGTCACGGTGATAAGTAAACAACACATACAGGAATAAACACTGCAAACAAGCAGGTTAGCAGATCCTCTGATTCATTATCGGTTCAAGTATAGCTAACACACACACACACACATATGATTTGGACTGCAGCCAAATAGCCAATTATGCAGCTCTCATGCCATTTAATGTTAATCATAAACTACTGCCTGCATTTGCTGCATTCTAAACAAACTTTAAACCTTACAGATTATGTCAGCAGTTTTGATGCAGTAGTTGAACCTCATCCTTATACAGTTGAAGTCAAAATGATTAGCCATCCTCTGAAAAGTTGTAATGTTTTTCAAATACGTGTTTGTGATGTTAAGTGATAAGTGATGTCTAAAGGAGCAAAATTCTCATCGTATTTACTATAATATATTTTCTTCTGGAGAAAGTCTTCCATCTTTTAATTTGGATGGGATAAAAGCAGTTTTAAATTTTTTAAAAACATTTTTAAGGTCAACATTTAGGCCCAATCCCAATTCTACCCCTTAGTCCTTCCCTTTACCCCTACACCTCGTTTTGCGCATTCCATTCCATTCCATTGGTGTCCCAATTCTCTTTAGCAAAAAGGCGTAGGGCTAAGGGGAAGTGCTAGATAGGCCTTGAAATGGAGATTTTTCAGGACCACACTCGAAACCAAGGGGTACAAAAATGTATACACCAGCCACAACAGCAAATTACTGTAGCTGCACCCGGAAGTCGAGAAATGCACAAATTTGTATTTTTTTGTCATTATTATAAATTTTTACAACAAACAAGCACATGTTTTAATACATTCATTACCGCATTTGTGTTTTACCATCATGCTTTAAAAATAAAAATAAAATAAAAACCGCTAAATTTCGCTATCTATAATCTATAATAATAACACCTGTATAGCAGTCCCACAACATTCTGACACTCGATGAAACTGGAACATCCTGTCAGTAAAGTCTGGTGATCCAGAATGATCTTTTTACAGTGTCTGGTATAACTGTTAATGTTAATGTTGTTTTCGTGTGTTTACACAAATGAATATGGCCACTGTGTAAATGCACAGTACAGTTACAAGCTTATTGCCAAATTATATCATTATGATAACATGTTGTCGTTGCCTTCGGTGATTTCCTAAAATTAAAAAACAAAAAAAATAATGCATCTGGAATAACTACAGCTGTCGCTGTCGCCAATATCATATGAACTAAGAGCTTGTGATGACATATGATGAGTTGTGCGGGTGTTGTAGTGCTGTCCCATTTCTTAGGGGTAAATTTTGAAGCCCTTCCCCTTCACACATTGTTTCAGGGGGAAGAGGAAGGGGTACAAAAATAGAATTGGGATTGGGTCTTAGCCCCCTTTTTCCGATTGGCTACATTAACAACTGTTGTCCAATGACTTGCCTAATTAACCTAGTTAAGTCTTTAAATGTCACTTTAAGCTGAATACAGTATCTTGAAAAATATTATCTAGTCAAATATTATGTACTGTCATCATGGCAGAGACAAAAGAAACAAATGATTAAAAATTAGTTATTGAAACTATGTTTAGAAATGTGCTAAATAAATATTCTCTCTGTTAAAAAGCAGTTGGGAAATGTTTTTAAAATAATTCAAATGCAACAGGAGGCGTTGCATTTGTTGGGGCAAATGTTTTGCCCTTGCCTGTTGTAAAAATGAAAGACATTCAAGCAATTCTGAATTTGATTTTTAAATAATTATCTTTAGATCTAAGACGTGAATTTAATGATCTAATTTATTTCTGATGATCAGCAAGGAGGCTCAGTGGTTAGCATTGTCACCTCACAGCAAGAAGGTCGCTGGTTCGAGTCCCGGCTGGGTCAGTTGGCATTTCTGTATGAAGTTTGCATGCTTTCATCGTGTTTGCAAGGGTTTCCTTCGGGTGCTCCGGTTTCCCCCACAGTCCAAAGACATGCAGTATACAGTAGGTGAATTTGATAAAGTAAAGTGTGTGTGTGTGTGTGTGTGTGTGTGTGTGTGTGTGTGTGTGTGTGTGTGTGTGTGTGTGTGTGTGTGTGTGTGTGTGTGTGTGTGTGTGTGTGTGTGTGTGTGTGTGTGTGTGTGTGTGTGTGTGTGTGTGTGTGTGTGTGTGTGTGTGAACGTGAGAGTGTATGGTAGAGTTGGGCAATGTCAACCAATTTGGCATTGTACGATGTCTAATGTGAAACACCGCGATGGACGATGCCATTGTCGTTGTAGGTGGCGGTGAATAAATTATTTATGAATAATTCATTAATTCATAACAAATTAATTACTCGTAGCCTACAGTTCCAACTACCTGACCTGCATGATCTTTGTTTATTCATTACCAAATCATAAATAAATAAAGATAAGTTACACACAAATTACCACCTGTCAAACACTTTTTCCGCGGGACTCTGGCATGAATAGGCAAACTGATCTGTGT
Source organism: Danio kyathit (assembly GCA_903798195.1). NCBI lineage: Eukaryota > Metazoa > Chordata > Actinopteri > Cypriniformes > Danionidae > Danio > Danio kyathit. The sequence goes on from LR812535.1 coordinate 14,412,560, forward strand.
CATTATAATGGCACGACAAACTTGGTTAGTAAAAAAAGGTGCACAACCAACAGTACCTGAGGTTTTGCTAAAATTACTAAGTACACCTTGGAATCCTGCTTCCAAAATTTCTATTTTAGAAACAGTGAAAGCGAAAGATTGAAGGAGTGTACTGACGCTGTGACACGTTACCTGATTAACTCAAAAGACAGAAGAGCCATTAGATAGAGACAAGATTAATTAAATATCACATTTAACAACTATAGTGAGACGCGATCCAATGGTACATCCTTGATAAACTGTCCGACGTGCACTGCACTACAGAGTTTTGTGCTCAAAGCACCCGCTGACTGCCTGGAAAAGAAATTATTCTCTAACATTTTTGATCCCTAAAAGTAAAAGGCCTCCCTAAAATCCTTGTGTGCAACACTTTGCCAAGTCAAAAGAAGTTAAATTATTAAAAACAAAGTTGTGACCTGTCTTAGTTTCTATTAAATAGATTCAACAGCGCATAATTTTGCACTTCCAAAAGCAAAAACACATTCTGTACGTACATCCTCTTTAGCTTTTCTAGATTTCAGCAAGTGTGTATATATATATATATCGTCCATGTGGACAGCTCATTAAGCTTTAATATTTCATTATCAGAGGAGTTTGGCTGCTGTCTGTTGTATGAACACATCAAATAATACTCATATAATCCTGCTCACCGCCTCCTGCTTCACCGCAGGTTTGTTTCTGGCAGCCGGAGCGGGTTGTCTGGTGTGTGCCCGTGTGTTTTCTGCTTGAGCTCTGACTGAGGTTTTCTTTGCGGCCACAGAGGCTTCAGCTCTTGTTCTCTGACCTGCTTCACGTCTGCTCACCGCAACATCCACAATCCTCTCTGAGCTCTCCCTCGCCAGATCATCCTGAGAGAGAAAGACAAGACAAAGACAAGGAGAAGGGTTGTCAATGTCTTCAATGCACTGTACGCTGTATAAACTTACATATGAGAAAAGCTGATATTTTTACTTGCATGGTTGCTTATGTTTATGTAGAGAACCTGGATTCCGATTAAGTCATTGCTGTAGCTTATACAGTTAAAGGCAGAATTATTAGCCCTCCTGAATTCTTAGCCCCCTGTATATTTTTCCCCAAATTTCTGTTTAACGGAGAGAAGATTTTTTTTCTAAACACATTTCTAAACATAATAGATTTAATAGCTCATTTCTTTTATCTTTGCTATGATGACAGTACATAATATTTTACTAGATATTTTTCAAGATACTAGTATTCAGCATAAATATATACACTAGTATTCTAGTATAAAGTGACATTTAAAGGCTTAACTAGGTTAATTAAGTTAACTAGGCAAGTTATTAATAATTTTGTCATTGGTTTGTTCTGTAGTCAAAAAATTTTTTCCCTGCAGTAAAAAAAAAACACCAGTCCTAACAACACACGATACGGCACAGCAACATGTGATCTTTTCCATGTTAAATAGAGTTTTTGTCCTAACCATCTGCGACGGCAACGTGCAAAATTAGAAACAGTTTCTAAATTTCCGTCGCAACAGAACAACAGCATAAACTACTACGACAATGATCACCTCAGATACTGATTATGTGCTTTATTCAGTGTTAAATGCTAATCATGTGAGCTTGAACACCATATTACGTGACATTTATTGCCATACTACTGAAAGCAGCAACAGATAGTTCACCTCAGAAATTGAAAATAAGTAAAAAAAAAAGTAAAAGTAAGAACTGACTCATTGCAAACTAACAACATCAGTTACTCAGTAGCCTATTAATAATGTTAAAGAGGTTTAATATTTATTAATTACATTAAAAGCTTTACCATTTCGCTGGGAGTGCAATGGCTGGTATTTGAATGTTTCTGTCATGTTGCATCGCTTTTGGTGCAGACAACCAAACTGCTTGTTTCTGAAATCTTGTCGCATTGTGTGTTGTTAGAACACAGTGTTATAATATTGAGCATAAAAAATTGTTGCAAAAAATAATAATAAAAAAAATCGCTTTAATTCCAGCCAAACTAAAAGAAATAAGACTGTCTGCAGAATATATATATATATATATATATATATATATATATATATATATATATATATATATATATATATATATATATATAAAATACTTTTAAAAGGCTCATTTAATATCATTTAGTGAATATTTGAAAGAATTACAATTTTACAGAAGGGCTAATAATTTTGCCTTCAGCTGTATGTCACATTTCAGACTTTTCAGTTCAGAGTTTTATCATCACACCACTGTGACCTATTTTTCTTGGAATTTGAACTTTTTTTCTGAATTTACAGGCTGCATTATGTTTTTTTTTGTTTTAAAGTACAACTGCAACTTTTTAATCTCACAATTATAGCTCTTCTGGTTCTCTCAAAAATCACAGATCACCTACTGCACCTTTAAATATCATACCTAAAGTGAAAATGTGCTTAATGCACTTTAAAGCTTGAAGCACCAGAATCGGTATTCTGTATCGGCCGATCACCATGACAAGGAATCAGTACTCGTATCGGCTGCAAAAAATCCTGATCAGAGCATCCCTAATAAGTTTATATCATTTAAAAGGATGTACAGTATTGTTATTGTTTTTATTGATTTTTAAGTACAACTGCAACTTTTTAATCTCACAATTATGACTCTTCTTGTTCTCGTCTCAAAAATCGCACTATTTTCCCAGAACTGCAAATTGTGTGATAAAAAGTTGCAAAAGTTTTTTTATTATTATTATTCCGAGGCCAAAAACAATAATAGCTTCCATACTTACGGGATTTTGCAACTGTTTTATTGTCCGCCAGGTAAATAAGCATAAACCTAACCACTTGGACAGCATAATAGCAGGCCTTTGCTCAATTCCAAGCACAAAAAAGCACTAATGTTTATTCAAATAATTCCCTTTTAAGACAGCATTTCAGAGAACAAAGAACCGTGACAGATTGCGCAGGAACAACAGATTGTATGTGAAGGCAGAAAAAGAGACTAAACCCTTGAGTTGAGCTCACCTGAATCTCCTTGCTGAGTGTATTGATCCAGGCATCAACTGTCTTCTTTATCCTCAGCTCTTCACGGACATCTCTACAGGACAAGACACATGACAGACCATCAACACTTTCAAAGACACAACAGAAAGAAAAAGAAAAAAACTATTCATCTACAAACTCCAAGCTCTTTTTCTTGATGGTAAACCTTGTTGTGTTGCTTCAGGCACGGTTAGTCATTCTAATGGTTTATATGGTGAAGGTTCAGGGTCAATTTCAGCAGCTTTTTAGAGTCGAATTTACCTTGAGCTGCGCATTATATTTAGCGTTTGAAAGGAAGAACATAAACAAAAATCTCCTCATGAGTTAAATTGCTGAAAAGCCAAGCTATAATATGTTGAATGGATTGATGACGTGTCGTGAATGAAATGGAAATCCGATTCAATTCAATTCATCTTTATTTCTATAGCACTTTTACAAAGTAGATTGTGTCAAAGCAGCTTCACATAGAAGTTCTAGTAAATTGAAACTGTGTCAGTCCAGTTTTCAGAGTTCAGTTCAGTTCAGATTAGTTCAGATCAGTGTGGTTAAATTTTGGCTGCTGAAAGTCCAAACACTGAACAGCAAATCCATCGATGCGCAGCTACACAAGTCCCAAACCAAGCAAGCCATTGACAAGGAACAAACTTCACCAATTGATGATAGTGAAGGAAAAAAAACCTTGAGAGAAACCAGGCTCAGTTGGGCACGACCATTTCTCCTCTGGCCAAATGTCTTAGAAGAGCTGCAGTCTAGGCGCCAAAGGGCTGGTAAACACTGAACGTCCATTGTGGAAAAGCTGCAGGTGTGAGTAGGTCACTGGCGATGTACAGCGGGATCAAAGCAGAGACTGGTGTGTCACTGGGGTCTTTTAGTAATCAGTCTTCTGCAATCCACTCCTCCATAACCACCACAGCATCTGCTATGGATACGGCCTGGTCCAGGATTATGGAGACCTCTAGAAGTCCACTATGGTTGGTATCATCTCTTCACAGGACTTAAATCACATAAATGGTGCTGCAGATCTACGCAAGTGTTCAATTATTATTTATTTAAAAATATATATTTTATTATTCATAAATGATCCATTAAAATGATAAAAAATGACAGTTAATGACATTTATAATGAAGATTGTCATTTCTTTCCTTATTTTAGAACTTTTTTATTCATCAAATAAGTGCAAAAATTGTACCCGCTTTCCATAAAAATGTAATCATATTATTATCATTATGTTAATTAACATGGTGCTTAAGTAATGTTTGTTATAATCAATGTTTAACAATAGGGGAGCTTACTGTTAAATATTGATTATGACAAACATTACTTGAGCACCATGTTAATCAGCATATTGATTGATAATTTGATTCCATATTAATCAGAATATTAATGATTTCTGAAGGATCATTTAAAGAGTTTAAAAACTTTAAGAATAGAAATAGATTTTGAAAATATGTCTCAATAGAAAAACTATATATTTTAACAACATTTTTCTTTATTTACTATACAGCATGTTTGATCAAATAAACCCAGCACTGATGAAAAAATGAATAATAAATAAAAATAAATAGATAAATAAATAAGCAGATAGATAAATAAAAAATAAATAAGAAAAAATAAAAATAAAAAATAGATAAATAAATAAATAAATAAATACAAAAAAAAGAATAAATATTACAAATAAATAGATAATTAAAATAAATAGATTAAATAAATACCTACATAAACACCTACACAAATACCTATATACATACCTACATAAATAAGTAATACAAATAAAAAGATAATTAAAATAAATAGATTAAATAAATACCTACGTAAATATCCACATAAATACCTACATAAATAAATACCTACATTAATAAATACCTACATAAATAAATACCTACATAAAAACCTACATAAATAAATAAAAATAAATAAATAAATAATAAAAATAAATAGATAATTAAAATAGATTAAATTAATTAATATATATGAATAAAATAAATATTTAAAATAAATAGATAATTAAAATAAATAGATTAAATCAATAAATAAATACACACATAAATAAATACATAAAAGTAAACAGATAGATAAATACAAAAATAAATAAATAAATAAAAATACATAAATAAATAGATAATTAAAATAAATAGATTAAATAAATAAATAAATAAAAATGATACAGTTAATGGCAAAATTATTAGTCCTTCTTTTTTCAAATCCACTGTTGTCCAATGACTTGCCTAGTTAATTTAATAACCTATTTAAGTCTCTTGGTCTCTTGGAATTGGACATTAAGCTGAATACTAGTATCTCGCAAATATAGTAAAAGATTATGTACTGTCATCATGACAAAGACACAAGAAATTCATTATTAGAAATGAGTTATTAAAACTATTAGGCGTAAAAAATGTGTTCTGATAAACGGTACATGGAAAAAATTCACAGGAGGGCTAATAATTTTGCCCTCATCTGTATAAATGTTCATCAATGGATTCAGTTCAGGTCCATCAAATTAATTTACATACAATTCTCAATCATTAGATAAAATTATACAAGCACTAAACTGTGTAGTAAACCAGTGCTGCTGTGCACATAAACATGAGCCAAAGCACACAGTTAGCTGAACTTCTCTGAGCATAATGTTGTTTTCCTTTAAGTCCTAAGTGTCAGAGATCCCCAATGCCAATGAGCGAGAACATCTGCAGGCAGAGCTCATCTAAATGTGGCACGCAGCGTTTAAAGCAGCAACAGTCTTCCAGCGTTTCTCCGCTGCACACATTATGCTAATGCCCTGCTGTCTACTGGCCTGTTAGCCCATCTCTGCATCACTTATTGCACTGTATAAATCACAGAGATGAGGAGACGAGTGACAATCCCAGCATGCCATCCAACTGCTGCTCTGAAACACCACGTACCTAGTGCTCGATTCCTCTGTTCATCTGAGTTTCTGCTTAAAGGCCTTATGAGAGCCAAAAAAAAAGTTGTGTAGCTGTGTGGGTTTGTGTTTAAGGGCATACTAGAGTTTAGAAACTATGTTTAAAAAGTCTGAAGAGATGTTAGAAGAACATGGCAGTGTTTCCCCTACCATTATATTAGGGTGGCGCCCAGCCCTGCCAACGGCTTTTCCCCAACCCCCTTGAAGTCAAGTTAATTTTATTTTCTATATAGCGCCAGATCACAACTTCTTTAAATAAACAAGCTAAATAGCCGTATTTAATATTTTATTTACACAACGGCATGTCATTTCTGTCTCTACATGGTCGTGCGTTTACAAATTTCTGCTCTCTGAATTGCGCACGGTGGAGTTCCACACAGCCACTTTCTGCTGGACCAATAGTTTCTCAGAAGTTAATCATATTAATTTCACAACTGTCTTTTAATACTTCTAAAAAAACTAATTTAAAAGGATTTTTTTGTACTTATATTCTCACAGAATGTCGTCTGACAGCAATAACAACATTGTTTTGATAAGTTTATGATGACGTTACGTAACACCCATGTATTTCGGCTGGCTAGTATGTCACGTCAACCTACAGAAAACAGAAAGATAACAGAATTCTTTAAACGCTTCCAGTGTAATGATGATGGCAGCACTCGCTCCTCTGCGTGTAGCAGCCGGAGTAGCTCTCCTGCTCCGGGTCCCATAGTATGAGGCACCAGACTGGATAAAAGTCAAGCGAACACAGAGAGACCGACTGCGCGCGAGGTAGTCCCGAGTATGCACGTGAGAGAGACCGAATGGGTGCAAGGTAGAGCAGGTGCAGGCGAGAGAGCCCGAGAGTCTCTCGCACGCCAACACTCGGCCTCTATCGCATGAATTTTAACAGTTAATGTATTTGCAGGTCAAGACAAACATTTGCAATAGGCTGCAAGGAGACCATCTTGCAGCCTGCATGCGGATCTCAATAAATGGGCCTGACATTTCTGACTTTCCATACCAAGAAGCTCTGGAAAATGTTCTTCCAGAAGCCCAGAAAGATACACTGCAGTGACAAAAGCTGCACACTTTGTGGATAAAAAAAAGATATAAAAATAAATGTTAAGTTTTAGCTTCTACAGTTGTACAATTCAATAAATTGTTCCGTTATCTACTGCTGTCATTAAAAGAAACAAATTAACATCATGACTCCTTGTGTTTGTGTCTGTGTCAGTCTCAACACCCACGCCACACCCCCAAAACTGTAAACCCAGGGGAAACACTGCATGGGCTTCAGAAAGTGATGCTCATGCAGCAAGAAATTAAATGATACAAATAATTTAAAAAGCATTTATTAATTAATAAATGTTGCCAAGTGCAAATTGACAATGTTGTGTGCATTTTTTTATTAAAAATGTCTAATAACATTTGTTCTAAATTTCAAATAAGAATATTGTCTTTTAGACCCCCTTTTTTTTTTTTTTTTTTTTTTTACAAAATGAAGAGCAAAATGAATTTCCACCAAAAACTGATTTTTTTAACCTTATCTGAAGAAAACTCTGGTATTGTGTAAATCTTAATATAAACATGTATGAACACATTTTTTTTATTTTATGAATAAATACCACAATTTTATTTAAATTGGGAAGAAATGTTTAGAGAATTAAATTTGATAGCAGTTTAGAGAATTAAAAAACATACCTATAGACTATAGATTTGTAGAACTCCATCCATCCATACATGTATAAATCCATTCATCCATGTATATAATTTGGAAGAAATGTCATCAGTAGTTTACAGAATAAAAAAACATACATATAGACTAAAGATTTATAGAACTCCATCCATCCATCCATCCATGTATAACAACCGAGGTATGCAGAAGAGCATCTCTGAACGCACAACACATCGAACCTTGAGGCAGATGGGCTGCAGCAGCAGAAGACCACACCGGGTGCCACTCCTGTCAGCTAAGAACAGGAAACTGAGGCTACAATTCGCACAGGCTCACCAAAATTGGATGATAGAAGATTGGAAAAACGTTGCCTGGTCTGATGAGTCTCGATTTCTGCTGCGCCATTTAGATGGTAGGGTCAGAATTTGGCGTGAATAACATGAAAGCATGGATCCATCCTGCCTTGTATAAATGGTTCAGGTTGGTGGTGGTGGTGTAATGGTGTGGGCAATATTTTCTTGGCACACCTTGGGCCCATTACTACCAATTGAGGATTGTGTCAATGCCACAGCCTACCTGAGTATTGTTGCTGACCATGTCCATCCCTTAATGACCACAGTGTACTCATCTTCTGATGGCTACTTCCAGCAGGATAACGCGCCATGTCATAAAGAGCGAATCATCTCAGACTGGCATCTTGAACATGACAATGAGTTCACTGTACTCAAATGGCCTCCACAGTCACCCAATCTCAACCCAATAGAGCACCTTTGGGATGTGGTGGAACGGGAGAATCACATCATGGATGTGCAGCCGACAAATCTGCAGCAACTGTGTGATGCTATCATGTCAATATGGACCAAAATCTCTAAGGAATATTTACAGTACCTTTGAGGATTAAGGCAGTTCTGAAGGCAAAAAGGGGTCCAACCCGGTACTAGTAAGGTGTACCTAATAAAGTGGCCGGTTAGTGTGTATAAGTGCAATTATTAAGAGAGTTTAGATTCAGTGATAAAAAATAAATGCAAAACTTCCTGCCTTAAGTTTTTTAGTTCAATCAACTTAACTGAACAAAAATATTAAGTTAAGCTTTGTATAAATTAAAAATATTTTGTTAACACCTGTTTAACTTGTTAAAATAAGTTAAAGTAGCATAAAAAACAATTGTTGTCATGATTTTAATTATTTTTAATACTATTTTATACTTTAGACTTTATATAATTTTCACACAAACACACACGGAGCAACATAAAGCAAAGCTTCCTAATGAAACGCAGAGCCCAAATAGAAGGTGTTACACTGGCAGAACGGCACAGAATCGGAGCCTGAATTAAAACCTACAACAGCTGGCCATGGAAAACAAAACAAAAAAAAGACAGAGAGAAAATGAAGCTCTACTGATCCTCACCCAACATCCAATGCACCCTGACCACAAACACACACAGCCATAGAAAAACAGAGGACACAAGGACTCGCTGATCCACAGACACACACAGCTGGCGCACAAATCTCACAAACAGGCTCTCAGATGAAGGCCTGGCTGGCTATAAAAGTCCCGTCACAGCGTCTCAGTGTCCCGCGTGTCTGCCGAGTGATGGATTCGCCTAATCAGATGATGCTCGAAGACACTTGTGATTCCAAATGGAGCACAATTGATTCAAGCGGAGAGAATGACCTTCAATTAACCTCTTTAGAGCGAGCCGTCATTTTCTCCACCGTTCTTCAACTGAGCCCCTTTAAACTCCTTATTATCCAGTAAATTTGGGCTTCTCGGGAGGTGGAAAAAAAAGTGGAAAATGAGCTGTAAAGACTATTTAGCACCTCGCTTTATTCACATTCGCTCGGCAAAAAAATGGAGAAATTCATGAGAGATCTGGAGAGGATGAAATGAAAGGAGGAGAAAAGAAAAGGCTCCATAAAGAGATAGAAGCTTCAATTACTGCTGATCGGCAAATATCAAAATGAGTGTACAGAGATGGTGCGTTTATCGAGTTGAAATGGTGTTATTTCATTTCAAGAAGGTTTGCTTGTGCGTGTTTTTGCAAAAAGTCAAATGGAATTTTAATAAATTTTTTAAACAAATATAAATATGAGTAAATATATAGTTTAAATCAGGGGTCTCAAACTTCTCTTCCCTCCAGCCCGCAACTGACATCAAAAATATAAAGAGAACCCCCCCCCCCAAAACATATATTTTTGAATCACTATCATCGTTGTGCATATACGTTCAGTAGCTACTTGGTTTTGGTGACAGTTAGTGCATAATATTTTACTAGATATTTTGCAAGATAGTTGTATTCAGACAAAGTCCCTTTAAGTATTCTATAGTCTTTGTTTAAAAGATTTAATTAACGTGTAATTTAAAGACTTAATTAGGTTATGTTAACTAGGAAAGTTGGAATAATTAGTCAAGTTATTGTACAGTATAACTGGTTTGTTAAAAACGGCTTTTATTCAAGAAATAAACTATAAGAAATAAGACTTAATATAACTCCACAAGGGGGTGACGCAGTGGCGCAGTAGGTAGTGCTGTCGCCTCACAGCAAAAAGGTTGCTGGTTCGAGCCTCAGGTGCAGTTGGCGTTTGTGTGGAGTTTGCATGTTCTCCCTGTGTTCGCGTGGGTTTCCTCCGGGTGCTCCGGTTTCCCTCACAGTCCAAAGACATGCGGTACAGGTGAATTGGGTAGGCTAAATTGTCCGTAGTGTATGAGTGTGAATGAGTGTGTATGGATGTTTCCCAGAGATGGGTTTTAGCTGGAAGGGCATCCGCTGCGTAAAACATGTGCTGGATAAGTTGGCGGTTCATTCCGCTGTGGCGACCCCGAATTAATAAACGGACTAAGCCGAAAAGAAAATGAATGAATGAATGAATGAATAATTCCAGAAAATAATTTTTGTTTTATAGGAAATACTGTGAAAATGTTCTTGGTTTGTTAAACATCACTTGGAAAACATTATTTTAAATTAAAGGGAGGGCAAAAAAAATGGACTTCAACTGCATCTGTTAGTTTAAAGGTGCAAAATTGTGCATTGATGTACTTGAATGTTAGAAATGTGCTATTCTACAACAATACAATTTTAGTTGTCAAATAAATCAACATGGAAGATTATTTTGAGTTTAAGTTATCTCATTAGCTTGTTAAGTATGTTAAAGTATGCCCCCTAAAAGTACAAGTAGCCCCTGCCCTCGCCCCCGCTCCACCCCCCAGTTACTCTGGTCTAGAACCGGCACTGTGCAGATTATTTCTGTGGCTGATTTAAATGTTGAAATAAATGTGCATAAGTGCTTTATTTTTACTAAAGCTGAATTGAACATGTTAAAGTAAATGTGAATATATACTTACTTTTCCACTCTTTGTTGTAGTTTAACAAAAAAAAAGAAAGATAGTAAGAAGAACAATAGCCAGTAAAGTCAGTAAAGTTACCTAAACTGTTTCTGCTGTTCTTTTGCTATCTGTTAAACTTTTGGTAAAGCAACAATTGGTTGGGACAGAATAATAATAATTATTATTATCATTACTATGACTATTTAAATGTCAAAGTGCTCATTTAAACAGCCACAGATATAATTCAGCATTTGGGTCAAGCAAAAAACGTGCAGATTTGCATTATCACTGGTGAAAGGCAATGCTTGAATTATAAACATCATGTCTGTTGTCATTAGAAGCATCAATTACATCACTTTTTCTTGTGCTTGAATGTTAAAACGGCCCTCCTATGAATTGTCAGTCACTGAAATGGCCCCCAGCCAATTTGAGTTTGAGACCCCTGGTTTCAATATTTGAATAAAATAGTAAGATTAAAGTCTCACTCGTTCATTAGCTAGAAAAAGAAATGGTAACACTTTTAAAAAAAATGGTCTGTTAATGTTAATGTCATTGCTAACATGAATAAACAATAAAAAGTACATTGTGATAAATTAATTTATTCATTTATTTTCCTTAGTCCCTTTATTAATCAGGGGTCGCCACAGCGGAATGAACCGACAACTTATCCAGCATATGTTTTACACAGCGGATGCCCTTCCAGCTGCAACTCAGTACTGGGAAACTGTTGTTGCTAGGTTATATACGGTTGAAGCCGGAAGTTAACATAAATGATTTATATTATTTATCCAATTCTCATTAATTATATTTCATTAACATCTATCGCCACTGCAACCCTAAACCCAACCATCACAGTAACGTTGTACCGAGTATTATTTATGTTATTTATTAAATTACCCAATAAATTGTATTTTTAACGTCTACACTTACTCTAACCCTACACCCCACCATCACCGTACTGTAAAAATATTAATTATTGACATATAGTGTTATAAAAAAATGATGCCATATTGATGTGCATATCTGCAGCTGTATCCTATCTAGACTTTACCCTGGGAAACATCCACACACACTCATACACTACGGACAATTTAGCCTACCCAATTTACCTATATTGCATGTCTTTGGACTGTGGGGGAAACCAGAGCACCCGGAGGAAACCCACACTAACACAGGGAGAACATGCAAACTCCACACAGAAATGCCAACTGACCCAGCCTGGACTCAAACCAGCGACCTTCTTGCTGTGAGGCGACAGTGCTAACCAATGTGCCACTCTGACAAATTTGTTGCTAATTAAAAAAAATAATTTAATCAAATTAAGTTTACTTCCCCCCGTAATAGATAGTAGATATAATATAACTTTAAAAATAAAGTTGAGGGATAAAGAATTAAAGACTAAAATCTCAGAAGACGACTGGTATGATATGTGGGAAACACAAATTTGGACAATTTACCTGGAAATGCCTTATATGCTTCTTTATAACACCCAAGACTAAAAGCAAATAGACCTCCAGACAACAAATGTGCTGGAGACAGTGTGGGCAGGCAGAAGCAGATCATACCCATATATTCTGGAGCTGTGGGAAAATTCAACCATTTTGGGATGATGTGCAGATTGTTATTCCTGAGGTGTTTGGATACAGAATTCCTAGGACTGCACTATTTTTGTTTATAGGGGATATTAAGGACACTGTATGATTCTTCTTGTGGCATGCAAAAAGACTATAACAAGAAACTGGCCTAAAGACACAACATTGAAACTTAAGCAGTGGTTTGAGATAATTAAAGAAATGGATATGGAAAAACTGACATTTATGTTGAGGATGAAAACGTTCTCAGTGGCCATATCTGTATGATGAATGAAATTGCCAAATGGCCTTAAATAATCACTAAATCCCCTAGAGCATGGTTGACCAACGCTGTTCCTGGCGATCGACCTTCCTGCAGATTTCAGCTCCAACCCTGATCAAACACACCTGAACCAATTAATTAGAACCTGAGGAGCACTTGATAATTACAGGCAGGTGTGTTTGATTTGGGCTGCAAACTGAAAACTGCAGGAAGGTCGATCCTCAGGTATAGGGTTGAGCACCCCTGCCCTACAGAATGTTACGTTTTCACACACATGCACAAACAGCATGTAAACGCATCAACCTTTCACAGTGTAATACTCATAACTCTTAAATACTTTTGAAAGGGCTACTTTTTACTTTATGGTAATGTTTACAGAAGATACTGTTACTCTTCTTGCACCACATTACATTTTTGAGCGAGTAATGGTTTAACTTGAGTATGATTTTTCAGTACTCTTTCCAGCAGTGGCATTAAGTGATGTTAACAAGCACAACATTTTAGCAAAAGGATTTTGATAATGCATTAGAAAATGAGTAATGAATTCTGTACAAGTTTGTTCCTACTTAGTTCATGTTAGCAAATACATTCACATTAATTGATCATTACAGTAATCTGTTACTAGAGCCCCGTTTACACCGCCAGTTTAATGTGACCCAATTCTGATTTTTTGCTCATATGTGACACAGATCGGATCTGTTCTATGACTGTGTAAACAAAAAAAACGCATGCATTCGGATATTAAGAGATCATTTCAAGCCTCCTTCATATGTGAAAATAAATCAGATATAAATCGGATATTAGACAATGTGACTATCATGTAAACAGGCAGATTGGATTTATTAATGCATTTTGTTTCGTACACCAATAAACTTGCGACAATGTGGTACTTCTCCGCGGTTTAATTACGTAGAACGAAGAGTGTGTGTGAAAACGCAGACGCGGTAAACAACAACAACAAAGGAAGCACGTAGGAAGAAAGTGGTCAGTCGCCCAAGATCTCTCTTGAACCCACAAATTCCTCTGAATGGTGGAGGACACCATATATAAACCATAGGAGCAAGCTGCGATGACGCTTTCCCTCCACCTCCGCCAAAATCATTTTAGTTGGGTGAACTTCGCATATTTCACAGAGCTAAAAGCAAGACAATTTCTTCCATCGTGGCTAATGTGGCGCAGATTCTAGAACCTGCATTTAAGCATGCGCTACATCGTAAATTGTTTGGCAAGTGTAAACACATGAATTGGATATGGGTCACAATTAAAAGAACGTGTAAACGGACAGGCAAAAAAATCAGATATAGGCAACAAATCGAAATTGGGCATCAAGACCTGAAAGTGTAAACGGGGCCTAAAACAAAAAAAGTTCCAAACATCATCCCAAAATATCGTTCCTCTGCGTTGTTATTGTTATAGGTTCTAATAAACCTTTCAATTTAATTAGAACTATACCTTTATGCTTATTGGTATAGCTGTTTTCTAAATAAGTTACTAATAAACTAAAACCTGTTTATACCCTTTACATTTTTTGATTACAAAGCCATGACAGCATATAATCATCAAGCGGCAACCTCCCGCTCTGCCTCGTGAAGCAAATACGAAAGTAACTGAAATTGCAATTCATCGAAACTCTGCTAGTCCTGGCTCCATAATAGAGCAAATTTCTAATGACCCCACTGTTAAAATGGCCAACTTTACAGCAGAAAAAACGGTGTTTACGGCCTGATACAAAGAACGATTTTGGTTCATATAGCTAATATTACCCTTCATGACAACTGTGAGGGGGGTGAATTTTTTTTAGAACTCATCCGTTTAGTTTATATTAGGTTTTATTAAGTTTGCATGATTAAGGGCGTCGCCACTTGAGTGACAGCTAGGTCTCGCTGGTCGCCGTCACTTCACTTCAGCTGATTAGCCGCTGAACTCGGCATATACATGGTATTTTTGTGTTGTTTTATGTGGCTTTACACAGTCAGTTGCCTTTTGGAATTATTTCTCACAATTGTCAGATAATTTGGCGTACTGTGTGCACTTAATTGTGCTCACAAACCATTCACGTGGCCTCCATTTCCCAGGTGACTAAAATAATATACTTATATATTATATCTATAAATGTATTTGTTTTATTTAAGATCATTTGTATTTTTCTTTAGAGCTGTAATGCACTCCAGAATCTGACAGATTGATTAGCTGTAGGCTATAAAACAGTCATCTGAAATGTTGTCATACAGTTTTAAGCCTGGATTTCATCAATAGCCTTGCTTTTACTAACACAGACTATATCTGAAGTGTTTAGAAATAATTAGCGTTTTTCTCCTGTAGAAAAGTATCATAAGAACAATGTTTAGTAGCTCAATGTATTACAACTGTGTTTTTAAAGGACTAAACACTTTACTGCTATAGTATACAACCAAGCACATGTGGTCAGAACATAAATGAATCGCAGGTAATAAAGTATTAAGCATTCTCCCAAAGAAACATCTGTCTAAGCAAAATGTCTGTAGCTCCGCTCAAGCTCCGCCTCTTTGCCCTTGTTTGGTACCCCCCGGTTGGTTCAATGACATGCGAACAAAATGGCGACGATTAGCCGTGCCTATTTGTAGCTTCTTTTGTGTTTTTCAGAAACCTATGGGTGACGTCACGGATACTACGTCCATATCTTTTACAGTCTATGATAATCATGCATTCTTGATTGTTGGTAGTTTTCCTTGTTGAGAAGAGGTAAAATGTACAATATTTACTGCTGAACACAAATCCATGGCAGCATTTCCATATAGAAGGCAGAAACTAACATTTTTTTGCACTGCAATTGATGATCAACAGTAAAAAATGTTAATTTTACTTCTTCCCAAAAAGGAAAACCAGCAACAATCAAGAATCCATGATTATATGCTGTCAAGGCTTTGCAATCAATACATGTCATTATAGTGGAAGTCAATGGGGCAAAAACAGCCACCAACATAACGAAAGGGAAGTAATCTTGCCCAGAGTGTATTGTTGAGTTTTGTTTTAAATTTCAAAGCAAAATATGTGTCAAAATAAGATGACACCAAATATCATTCCATTTGCTGAAACACAGAGAAAATTGTGGCCAAATTAAGACTCAAAATCACCCCAGAGTGGATGAAAACATCCCCAACATAACACAAGGGTTAAGACAAGCTGTGAAGTAAACATTCAAGTAAAATGTCAATTAAAAAATGCATCAGATACCATAAAAAGTTAGCAATTAAAATGTTACTAATATAGATGATGTGCTGATGTAGCACCCAGAGGTGTGTCTGTGTCTCTCTCACTTTCTGTTTACTCTCTTTTTCCCGCAGCTTTAATTTTATCTTAAGGGACTATGCCCTAAAATTGTTTTAGAATTAAAACAAAACCGATGTGTCCTGGGATTGGTTGTGGAAAGTGGGGTGTCTTTTGAAATGACTGTAATGTGCGTGGACTGCGAGAGGCGAAATTGTTGGCATGTAAGCGACTGAAGATGAAAACATTGCAGTGATGCTCTGTTTGTACAGTATGTTTACAATTTTTCTATTGTGTGTGAAGTTGTTTTCTTTTAGTTTATTTTCTGATCCCTTTTTTATCTCCCCCAATACTTTTTGTTTTGCTGGATTGTCAACACTGTAAATAATTTAAATAGTGTTGTTTTGAAACAGTAGGAGTTGGAAGCCACATTTTGTTTTTTTCATAACTCCTTTTCTCTTGTTTTGGTACAGCCAGGGAGGTAGTGCAGAATTGTGTCTTTATTTCAGTTTATTTGTCAAGGTTTGGGTTGGGGAAGGATGAGGACTCAATTGCAGGGACAAAAACATGGGTTTATTGATTATAAAATTAAACAAAAAGCAACGAAAACTACTCTGAGGGGGAAAAACGTAACTAAAACTAGGAACTAGACATTAGACAGGAGTGCACATGACACAAAGAAACAACACAAGCCATGTGCTCACGCAAAACTCGAATAGAACACGCAGCCAATGAGAGAACTCATTAACCATGTTTTCACATGAAACACAACACTAAAGCATGTGGCCACAATGTAAACACCAACCCACATGCTTTGACAACGGCAACACAAACAGGACGCAAGACACGATAAATAAAAACACTCACCATGCACACATGCATGCAATGTGCATGTTCCATCCCAGCGCCAACCTAAACCGAAACCAACTAAACTGAGAGGCTGAGAATGAAACAGTACGCTGCAGACAGAACAAACACCAGGATGAGAGCGCACATCCCGAGCACGCCTGAAATTTGCACGCCCGCATCAAACGGGAGTGCGCACGGCCCAAGCGTGGCCAAGGCAGTGCTCATACAATCACAAAAACAGACAATGACAGGAAATACGAGTGCTCGACCCCAGAAAACTCAAGCCCAGCACAACATACTAAACAAGACAGGACTAGTGTCCGGACCCTGCCACCAAAAAAAAGAATTAACAAGACCGAAGTGGTAGAATCCTGACATTATATATACAATTGTACAATTCTGTTGAGCGCAGAGACACTGCTGCAATAAAAAAATTGTCCAACTGCATGTCCAGTATTGTACAATGGATGACTGCAATTTGTTTTTAAAGTTAAGATAAAACTGAACTTTTTATTGTAGGCAATTTAAGGATTGAAGCAGAATTGTGTTCTTTAGGTTTACAATCTAAACAAGAATTAAAGAACCTGGGTGTTATTTTCGATTGTGATCTTATTTTTAAATCTCATATTAATCAAGTTACAAAAACATGTTTTAATCATTTGAGAAACATTGCCAGAACTTGTTCTTACCAATCTTTTAATAATGCTAAGAAAGTAATTCATGCTTTTATTTTCTCTCGGCTTGATTACTGCAATGCTGTTTATATTGGTTTACCTAGGGGTTCTATAAGGAAGTTGCAGCTGATACAAAATGCCGCAGCCAGAGTTTTAATGAAATTGAAGAAACGAGAACATATCACACCAGCATTGATAGAATTAAGATGTTTTTAAGATTCTTTTATTAGTTTATAAAGCACTACACAACCTGAAACCTTCTTACATTTCTGACTGCTTATCGAGATACAATCCAAACCATTTGCTACGCTCTTCTAGCGCTGGACTTTTAGAATTTCACTCTGTAAACCTGATGCTATCTGGTGGCACCTCTTTTAGTCACTATGCTCGAAATATTTTTAATTGTCTCCCAAATGAAGTGAAAAAATCTCCCAGCATTCATGTTTTTAAAAACCGTGTTGAGACGCACATTTTTAAAATTGCATATGAATATAACAGTATGTGAAGTGTATGCATTTTATGTATATACAGTATGTATATTGTGTAGGTGTATGTACGTATGCATGTACACTATGTGCATGTACAATTGAAGTCAGAATTTTTAGCCCCCCTTTGATTTTTTTTTCTTTTTTTTTAATATTTGCCAAATGATGTTTAACAGATCAAGGAAATTTTCACAGTATGTCTGATAATATTTTTCTTCTGGAGAAAGTCTTATTTGTTTTATTTCGGCTAGAATGAAAGCAGTTTTTTCTTTTTTTTTTAAAACATTTTAAGGTCAAAACTATTAGCCCCTTTAAGCTATATATTTTTTCGATAGTCTACAGAACAAACCATCGTTATACAATAACTTGCCTAATTACCCTAACCTAGTTAACCTAACTAACCTAGATAAGCCTTTAAATATCATTTTAGGCTGTCTAAAAGTGTCTTGAAAAACATCTAGTCAAATATTACTTACTGTCATCATGGCAAAGATAAAACAAATCAGTTATTAGAAATGAGTCATTAAAACTATTATGTTTAGAAATGTTCTCTCCTCTCCGTTAAACAGAAATTGGAGAAAAAATAAACAGGGGGGCTAATAATTCTGACTTCAACTGTATATGCATATGTAAGGACTATTGTGTGTGTGTTATGCGTGTATATGTATGCTTTTATCTGAGTATATATTTGTTGTTAATTTTGCTTTATTTGTCTATACATGTTTTTTATTTGGTTTATTTTACAATGCTTGTTTGTGAAGCGCCTTGAGTTGAGAAAAATGCTATCCAAATAAAATTTTATTATTTTATTATTATTTTATTAGGACTATTTTGTTTCAATCCGGGTTTGGTTAGTGGTCATTTTTGTTTATTATTTTTTTGTGGATCCACTTTGTGGTAAGGCTTCAGATAACAAAAAAAAAAAGAAGAATAAAAGAGAAATATATAGCTGAAGTTAAAATTATGCGCCCTCCTGTGAATTTAGTTTTTCTTTTTTAAATATTTTCCGAATTATGTTTAACAGAGCAAGAATTTTTTCACAGTGTGTCTGCTAATATTTTTTCTTCTGGAGAAAGTCTTACTTGTTTTATTATAGCTAGAATAAAAGCAGTTTTTAGTGTTTTTAAATCATTTTAAGCTCAATATTTTTAGCCCCCTTAACCATTTTTTCTGGACCTGACATTATGAAGGTTTTCATAAAACTAATTGTTTTTGAGTTACTTTTATATTACCTCCATGACCCCCTAGACCAGGGTCGTAACGTTGACAATCGAAACACATACAGTACTAAAATACAATAAGATCAAAACCAAGACTTCAAAGCTAAGAAACAGGAGCAGAATTATGTAAAAATCAACACCAGTCACCAAATGTGACTTCAGCAGACATCAAACCCAAACATTTGGTCCCCGATGAGCAATAAAAGCATGTAATCTCTGAGGTTAATAACGGATGTAATTCTCAGGGTAATTACCAGAGTCATCAAGCTCTCTTTGAGCAGCAGTTGACACAACTACCAATTACGTAAGGCGATAACAAGCCAGTCTTTCCATCCGGAAGTTATGATGTAAGCTGTCAGGAAACTCGAACATAATACAGGTCGAATCTACTCTAAGTGAAAGGAGCCATAATGGTTATGAGCATAAGACGGCAGGCAACATCAAGAAAGTGGCTTGGAAACAGCGAGAGGAGTGATAAATCTCACGACTGACTCTGAAACCCAAAGTCTCCGCCATCTGTTGAATTATGCAACACCCTTCATGAGATTTTCAGCACATGGGATAATTACAATTACAAAGTCATTGAAACTCAAACTGAGAAAATATTGCCTTTACCCAAGTGTGAGGTGTGTAACTTTCTTTTCGGAGGGGCGCATAATGAAGGAGAATAAAGAAAAGAGATCGGAAAGTTTCGCGTTCGCAAAATGCCCTCATTAATATTTCACCGCGATGGATGGAGGGAATAAAATCGAACTTCAGACTCGTTTTGCAGTGTCACTTCCTCAAATGAATGAATCCATCAAGCTGCATGCATAAAGCGCGACGTGAAACGCTCTCTCAGTGCGGCGCGGGAGGTACGGGCTCAACCGGTGAACGGGGGGAAGAGCAGAACAGCATCTGGCACCTCAATCCGTGCGACCTTTCAGAAGAGGAAAAGATCAAAGCCATTAGAGCAGGGAGAGGCAGCGGCATCAATCAGCGCGTTTGTGTTTTCATGCACACGCAGACATTAGGAGCGCGCCTGATTGCGGCTGCCATTTTGGAGACAATTAACATTGAGGCTGACATTTTGGTTGAGGAGTTTGGATACTGAGACGGGCTTGAGAGGTGTCAGAGGGGGGACCATCCGAGCCAAGAAAAGCAGACCCCGCTGCTTCTGCTGCTAGGTTGTTGCTTTTTTGGCTAAAAACAAAAGCGTAAAACATCTTCAATCAGTATGGAAAAGAATAGCAAAAACATTCAAGTTTATCCCATTTCTGAGCACAATCACAAGTATTCGGCTGAATCCCAAACTATGTATTGGACAATCTAATTTTCTTTGAAAGAAATTGATAGAGAATGGTATTTTTAAGTTAGGAAAATCAATCAGTTTTGGAGATATTTACAGATTAGACATCTATTAAATAGTACTTTTAAGATGGGTAGTTGAGCTCCAGACGAGGACTGCAATTTATCAGTAATTCTTAGAGCATATGGCAGAGAGCATGAAGTTTCAGTGTATTATAAACGGTTAATGGAAAAGATGGGCTGTAATTTCCATTCTGCGCTTAAAACTGTTTGGAGTAAAGATCTAAATCATTTAGCTATGAACATTGGAAGAAAATCTGTCAAGTAATGTCAAGAAATTTAGGAGTACGCTTAATACAATTTAAAATTTCTAATCATTTTTATTGGACTCCGACTAGGCCTTTCGACTTTTATTTTGGAACCTGGCACATTCCCCCAGTTAGTGCGG
The DNA here is from genome assembly GCA_903798195.1 of Danio kyathit. Taxonomy (NCBI): domain Eukaryota; kingdom Metazoa; phylum Chordata; class Actinopteri; order Cypriniformes; family Danionidae; genus Danio; species Danio kyathit. Next base: position 14,433,548 of record LR812535.1, read on the forward strand.
TTTATTTGACATATGTGAATCCAGCAATCGCGCTCGGATCTGTGCCAAAGCAATCGGACCGAGATTGCCTGAATGAGGTGGTCTCGGCTCGATTGAAACGAACTCTGGAGCGGATCGATTGTAGTAAGAAAGCAATACAATCCGAATCAGGTTATTCATTCATTCATTTTCTTGTCGGCTTTGTCCCTTGCGGGGTCGCCACAGCGGAATGAACCGCCAACTTATCCAGCACGATTTTACGCAGCGGATGCCCTTCCAGCCGCAACCCATCTCTGGGAACTTCCACACACACATTCACACTCATACACTATGGACAATTTAGCCTACCCAATTCACCTGTACTGCATGTCTTTGGACTGTGGGGGAAACCGGAGCACCCGGAGGAAACCCATGCGAACCCAGGGAGAACATGCAAACTCCACACAGAAACGCCAACTGACCCAGCCCAGCCGAGGTTCGAACCTGCGACCCAGCGAATCAGGTTATATCACAGAATATTATGGATATTTAATAGGCATATACGGCTATATGTAGAGAGAATTATGAAGCTGGATGTCATTCCTACCCGTAAATGTGCATGTCATGTTAAATACGAAAGTGAAAGCATGCTGAACAATTACCGAGAGCTGATTACGCATTAGAAAAATTGACCGAACAGCAGTCTATCTGTTTATCTATTATTTCTCCTTATAATGTAAAGCCTATAATGCATAAGCCAACTGCTCTGTATGAGAAAGTCTTACCTCTGATTTATATTTGGTGACGATGTGGGTGTCACCATTCAAAAATAAAGTGAAGGAGTGGAGAGCATGAGATTGATTCCTGAAAGACCCCAGTGACAGACGAGTTTTTGCATTGATCCCATGGGCCAGCCTGAACACCCGTCAGCGACCTACACACATCCGCAGCTTCTCCACTATGGACATCCAGTGTTCTCCAGCCTCCAGAGCCTAGACTGCAGCTCTGCACAAGAAGTTTAGCCAAAGAAGAAATGGTCGTGCCCAACTGAGCCTGGTTCCTCTCGAGGTTTTTTTTCCTTCGCTTTCGTCAATTGGTGAAGTTTTTTAGTCGCCACTGGCTTGCTCAGTTTAGGACATGTGGAGCTGTGCATCGATGGATTTGCTCTTCAGTGTTTAGACTTTCAGTGAAAATTAAACCACAATGAAATCAACTAAACTGACCTTCAACTCTGAAAACTGGACTGACAGTTTCAATTTACTAGAACTTCTATGTTAAGCTGCTTTAACGCAATCTACACTATGAAAGCGCTATAGAAATAAAGATGGATTAAATTTAATTGAAAAATAATGAAGACCTAACAAGTAATTTAATAAATACAAATTATTGCAATTTTGATGGCCATCTGAATGTCTATTTGAGACATTATTCATTCCTAATAATGTAACTTAAATATGAATTTATATTAGATTCTGAACGCCTTGTTTTCCAATTGTTGTTATTAATATTATTCAGCGACTAGTGTAATAACAATAATCAAGAATGTTGTTATTACAAATACATGACCACTGTATTTGTACACTATGTTATTACAAATACATGTACATGACCACTCCATGTATTAAAATAAATAATAATAATAATTAATACAGATTACAACATATAAGAAATTACTGTATACACAGAACCAGAAATATGACTTGATAATATAGAATTATTTAGAATTAAAAAAATATATAACGTTGTTTGTGGAACAAAAGGTTTTTGAGTATAAATAATACTGAGATAATAAATATTACAGTTTATTATTATTATTATTATAAATATTATTATTTATTAATATTATTGTTGTTATTGTTGTTTCAACTGATGAAGATGATGATAACATAAGATATCCAATAATAATAATTCATTCATTCATTCATTTTCTTTTCGGCTTAATCCGGGGTGAACTGCCAACTTATCCAGCACATGTTTTAAGCAACGGATGCCCTTCAAGCTGCAACCCATCTCTGGGAAACATCCATAAACACTCATACACCACTGACAATTCACCTATACCACATGTCTTTGGCCTGTGGGGGAAACCGGAGCACCCGGACGTAACCCGAGGAGACACAGAAATGCCAACTGACCCAGCCGAGGCTCGAACCGGCGACCTTCTTGCTGTGAGGCGACAGCACTACCTACTGTGCCACCGCCTTGCCCAATAATAATAATAATAATAAAGTAAAAATAAAAACATAAGTAATAATCACATTAATAACAATAAACTAGGGTTGGGCCAATAAACGATATTATATCGAATCGCGATAAAATTTATGTCAATAACAATGATGAACTTTTTTACTCTATATTGATCTAAGAGCCACTCACACAGCGGAAATGTGCAACAATGGGAATCTAGAAGTGTGTTGATATTAGAGATGCACAGAATTATCGGCTGCCAAAAATTATCGCGACCGAAAATAGGTTATGCTATTTAATGGGCTATTTAATTTGTGGCTTCAGTCATTGTTGGGATACTCTTATAAATCTGGAAGAATTAACAACTGATATCGAAATACAGTGCATCCGGAAAGTGTTCATAGCACTTCACTTTTTCCACATTTTGTTATGTTACAGCTTTATTCCAAAATGGATTAAATTCATTTATTTCCTCAAAATTCTACACACAATACCCCATAATGACAATGTGAAAAAAAGGAGTTTTTGAAATTGTTGAAAATTTATTTAAAAAAAAAAAAAAAAAAAAAAACCTGAAAAATCACATGTACATAAGTGTTCACAGCCTTTGCTCAGTACTTTGTTGATGCACCTTTGGCAGCAATTACAGCCTCAAGTCTTTTTGAATATGATGCCACAAGCTTGGCACACCTGTCTTTGAGATTTTTTGCCCATTCCTCTTTGCAGTACCTCTCAAGCTCTATCAGGTTGGCTGGGAAGTGACGGTGTACAGCCATTTTCAGATCTCTCCAAAGATGTTCAATAGGATTTAGGTCTGGGCTCTGGCTGGGTCACTCAAGGACATTCACCGATTTGTTGTGAAGCCACTCCATTGATATTTTGGCGGTGTGCTTTGGGTCATTGTCCTGCTGGAAAATGAACCGTCACCCCAGTCTGAGGTCAAGAGCACTGTGAAACAGGTTTTCATTCAGAATGTCTCTGTACATTGCTGCATTCATCTTTCCCTCCTTCCTGACTAGTCTTCCAGTTCCTGCTGCTGAAAAGCATCCCCACAGCATGATGCTGCCACCACCATGCTTCACTGTAGGGATGGTGTTAGCCTGGTGATGAGCGGTGCCTGGTTTTCTCCAAACATAACGCCTGGCATTCACTCCAAAGAGTTCCATTTTAGTCTCATCAGACCAGAGAATTTTGTTTCTTATGGTCTGAGAGTCCTTCAGATGCCTTTTGGCAAATTCCAGGTGGGGAGTGACTTCCAACTGGCCACTCTACCATACAGGCCTGATTGGTGGATTGCTGCACAGATGGTTGTTCTTCTGTAAGGTTCTCCTCTCTCCACAGAAGAATGCTGGAGCTCAGACAGAGTGACCATCGGGTTATTGATCACCTCCCTGACTAAGGCCCTTTTCACCCGATCACTCCGCTTAGATGGTCGGCCAGCTCTAGGAAGAGTCCTGGTGGTTCCAAACATCTTCCACTTACGGGTGATGGAGGCCACTGTGCTCATTTGAACTTCCAAAGTAGCAGAAATTTTTCTGTAACATTCCCCAGCCTTGTGCCTCAAGACAATCGTGTCTCGGAGGTCTACAGACAATTCCTTTGTCTTCATGCTTGGTTTGTGCTTTGACATGCACTGTCAACCCTGGGACCTTATATAGACAGGTGTATGCCTTTTCAAATCATGTCCAATCAACTGAATTTACCACAGGTGAACTCCAATGAAGCTGCTGAAACATCTCAAGAATGATCAGTGGAAACAGAATGTACCTGAGCTCAATTTACAGCTTCACGGCAAAGGCTGTCAATACTGATGTACATGTGATTTTTCAGGTTTTTTATTTATAATAAATTTGCAACAATTTCAAAAACTCTTTTTTTCACATTGTCATTATGGGGTGTTGTGTGTAGAATTTTGAGAAATAAAAATTAATTTAATCCATTTTGGAATAAGGCTGTAACATAAAAAAATGTGGAAAAAGTGAAGCGCTATGAATACTTTCAGGATGCACTGTATATATATTTTTTGTATTGATGATTATTAATATATTAATTGTTATTATTCATTATTCTCATTATTAATGTACTATAACCTGGGTTCCAAAAATCTAAATTTCAAACATCAGATTTAGTTCACGTCAGCTCAAAAGGTTGTCTCCAAGTACAAATTCCATTTCTCAGTAAAGCTGTTGAACCGCTAACATAATTCACAGTGATATCATTCATATCAAATTAGAAAAAAAAAAAGCATTTTCACCAGTGACCTTTTGTACTCCACAGCGAATCCGTCATCCACTAATTACACTATCTGAAAACACTTGGCCATCAGAAAGGCTTCCCTGTGATGTTTTCAGCACTGACATCGCACTGTGCCTGAGGAAAGTCAAACACTGCTGTTCTTTCTGCTCTCGCAGCCTCCGCATCATATAACAGACAGCAGTCCTGCGGCGGCCTTCTCCATTTCAGCTCTTAAACTGCTGCTTTAGCACTCTACCGTTCTCTGTATCTCTGCAAAATGTGCATGATATCGGCAGCGGCTGTGGCTCGTGGTGTATCACAAGCCATTAGCTGCTCTGGTGCCTGAGGGACTTGGGGTAATGTCACATTGAGAGCAGGCCGAGTGCTAAGAATGAGTCTGACCTCCTGCTATAAAGCTGCTTTTTTTTCTCTTTTTTTTTTTTTTTGGAGAGACTCCACCCTGGCGAAAACATCCCTGCTAACTGCCTCGGCTGGCTCTGAGCACTGTGCTTTTAAAGCCTGGAAACAAAAGCCAAATCATAATTCACAGTGACATCATCTGCTGGTGGTGAGGCTCATGCTGTGACCAGGGTTCAGGTTCGACTTTCCTGACTTTAATATGAAAGCATCACAATGAAAACTGAAGTGTAGTTATAATGTGAAACACAAAAAGAGATATTTTTAAAGAGCTCTTCGCATAAGGTGCTAAAAATATTGTATTAGGACTCATTCACACCAAACAGTGCAGAAAAAGTAAGCACATGATAAAGGACAAGGGTATCCAGGGAGAAACTTGCAGCCAAACCCCGCCTCAGAGTACTTCTGATTGGTCCACTGCTATGGAACTGACAGTGATGAGCAGCACTGCGTGTGAAAGTTGAAGATCTTTTAACTTCACATGGCATCTAAAAAATGTGGTGCTCATGTGTGTGACACTTCAAAACACGTGAGATGGTCACACACATCCATCAAGTACATGTTTAGATTGAAAAACAATAGAGAAGTAGCGCACTGGAGAGAAACAATGCATTCTGTGTGAACGACCCCTTAAAGTACAACAAAAGTAATCTTTATTGAGAGTTTATATAGTCCAAATTGTCAATAGTTTGTACGTAAAACAGGAACCTTTACAGTTATATTATTATATCATAGTTGCATTAAATCATTATATAATATTTCGGACCATTCCACTGCAAAACTGGAAACAGCAAATAGGGAAATTTCTTTCTTTGGGCCTTTCCTTGTAATGTGATGTATTTTAATTTAATGTAATAAATAAATTAATTATTGCAATTTATGTCAGCCACAATCTGAGATTTATCGGCCACTAATTGAGACATTATTGATTCATAATATTGTAATATAAAAACAAATTTCCTTTTTTTTCTGTAAATTGTTTTCTGAATGCCTTGTTTCTTAAATTGTATAATTGCTATTAATATTATTCAGCGACTCATTTACTAATAATATACAAAGAAATCAAGATTGTTGTAATTACAAATGAAAACACATATCCATATATGAAATGACCACTCCATATATTAAACTAAAAATAATAAAAAATGAGTATAACATATAAGTAAATATTATATATACAGATCCATGAATATGAATAGATAATATAGATTAATTTAAAATGAAAATAAAAACATATAATATGGAAAATGTAAGAATATATATATATATATATATATATATATATATATATATATATATATATATATATATATATATACATTATATATATATGCTTTAGTGTCCCACCAGTGACAATATACAGCCAAATTGCACTGCTACGAGTGTGATATTGCGTTTATGCGACAGTTCGACGGCATAATTGTGTATATAAGAAAGAAAATCAAACACTGAGAGTTTCAAAGATCCTTTTGTATGAGGAACTACTTTCTTCCACCATTCATTCACATCTGCAGCTGACGTCATTTTAGAGCTAGTATTGGAATGATTCTTTAGCGTAGTGTCTAAAATGATGACAACAGGTGATTTTGCTTACATTTTAAGATTATAAGACTGAACAGTATGACATGCCATCTGTCTACAGAGATTTCACACTATTTCTCTGTTGCAATTGGGATTTCACAATAATTAACCCCAAAAAAGCCAAAGCAAAGCACACACTACCAGATTACTATGGTATAAATACAGCACTACAACATACAAAAGAGAGAGATCAAATTAAAACATAACTTACCTGATTTATGATTTGATCAGCTGTAGTTTGACATTTATGCTGAGTTATTCTGCCCTAAGGACTTATTATGCTGTCTCTGTCACCATCTTGTGGCGGAACATCAACCATCTTTGCTCTGTTCAATATGACAGGCTGATGGCTGCCAACTAGCTAAATCTCCGAAATTATAAATAACTTTAATAAAAAATAAATTTATATTAAATTCAATTATGAATAAATTTAAAATAGACACTAACCTTATAAATAAACTGCATAGTTGCAATCTAAACAACTATATTCTCGCCAAAAAAGTCTCAAAAGTACATTATGTTGTCCAACAGCTGCAATATGTAGTGAGTCAATTCTCTGCTGCCACTGAGTGACTGGTGTCACTCTACGTGGGTGGAGTAAAAGGGTGAAGAGGCTGTATGAGTGCTGTTACTGCAGAATATCGCACAGCTATCAGCCAATCAGATTTGAGAACCAGACAGAACTGTTGTATAAATATAATTATATATTTTGGGGGAGTTTCTCTGCTAATGTTGTTCTGACTTGCGCAAATACATATTATTATTTACTTTTTATGTTAATTTCTGACAATTTTAAATATTTTGTTTTTTTTCCCCCACCAGATTGATTTTGATGACAAACCACACAAACATTAAAAAAGCAAAAAGAAAAAAAAAGGTAATGAAAAAATGTGTTCGAATTGATTCCCAACCCAAAAATGAATACAGCCATAAAAGCCATAATTACGATGATCTTTGTAGAACAGCGAGCACTCAAATTTGATTAAATCCCACACGGCTGACAAACGTGCTTGCCTTTTTGTTAAAAACATTAATATAATATTCAGTGGTGAGTTTAATGTGATGCCAGAGCTGTTAACCTCCGCCGGTGCTGTGCCCCATTCTCAGAGGTGATGTTACGGCTTGAATACATTGAGATGGAGCATCTGGGTATAGAGGCCTCCACTGACAGATGCCAATCACACTGATGCTTTGGTTTGGCTTAGCCTTTTCCTGCCTAGAGTGTGCTCTGAGGCCAGCTGTCAATCAAAACACAGCATCGGTTCAGCACCGCAGCTCGGCCAAACTTTCAGAGGCATGAAAACATGCAGGAGTTAACCAGCAGCACTCTCAGAGGCACGAGTAAATTCATTGCTGCGTGCTATGCTTTATGACTAACAATTTCTTGTGGCAGGCTTTTTTTCCAACTCGGATACTCATGAGAAATTGTACATAAAAGAAAAAAGAACACTATTCTTTATAGGAGAGTAGTGTGGTGGTTGAGTGGTTCAGTGCGGTGTCACTTTAGTATCATGCAGTACATATTGTATAGCTTTACAAACCCCCTAGTGTTTCACGATTGTTTTAGTGATTTTTTGCGATGTAAATAACTGATTTTGTGGTGGTTATTCCCAGAAATGTGCGGACAATTTTGCGAGTAAAAAAATAAATTAATTAATTAAAATATAATATAATATATATATACATACATACATACATACATACATACATACATACATACATATACACAGTTGAAGTCAGAATTATTAGCCCCCCTGAATTACTAGCACCCCTGTTTTTTTTTCCCCCAATTTCTGTTTACCGGAAAGAAGATTTTTTTTCAACACATTTCTAATCATAATAGTTTTAATAACTCATTTCTAATAACTGATTTATTTTATCTTTGTCATGATGACAGTAAATAATATTTGACAAGATATTTTTCAAGACACTTCTATACAGCTTAAAGTGACATTTAAAGGCTTATCTAGGTTAATTAGGTTAACTAGGCAGGTTAGGGTAATTAGGCAAGTTATTGTATAATGATGGTTTGTTCTGTATACTATTGAAAAAAAAATAGCTTAAAGGGGCTGATGATTTTGACCTTAAAATGGCTTTGAAAAAATTAAAAACTGCTTTTATTCTAGTTGAAATAAAACAAACAAGACTTTCTCCAGAAGAAAAAATATTATCAAACATACTGTGAAAATTTCCTTGCTCTGTTAAACATCATTCGGGAAATATTTAAAAAAAGAAAAGAAAAAAAAAATCAAAGGGGGTCTAATAATTCTGACTTCAACTGTATATATATATATATATATGGTATATTTACCATGTTATTCAGCATACCATACCATTTTCTTTTACCATGTTATTTAAGCATATTAGGTAGCCTATATGTTATGTGTGCTATCTGACACAATGACAATGACAAAAATCATAAAAATAAAGCGTCTCATTTTGGTCTCTTGTGAAAACAAGGTCTAAAACAGATCTAAAGCGGTGGGGATTAAACCAAATGAAGGTTGGATAACTCTTACATTTATCCACGATCTTACTTTGCACATTCATGTGCACACACATATACAAAATCAGGTAAGAGTGTAGTTATATTCAAGCCCTTTTAAGGCATTAAAATGTTTAAATGAAGAAAAAAAGTATTTTTTGATTACTAATGATGACTTAAGGAATCAAGCTGCCTACAGAGTGCACTTTCATCAACAAATACCAAATTTCGCTCTTATTCTTTGAAATATATATTGTTTGTTTTTTTAGTTCAAGCATATGTTGCTGAATTTATCCAATGTTTCCATTGCCATTGGGTAGTGTTTATTATTACTTTGCTGATGCGATTGAGTGGAGGCGGGAACTAATTTGCATATTCATAGGCAACAGTGTAGTTGTACATCAATAAATGACAAATATCATATGTAGATTTGTTTCTCAGAATAGTTTTTTTTAGTTCAAACACACATGGCTAAATTAATCCAATGTTTCCATGTGCCATTGGGTAGTGTTCATCAATTTGGTGAACGTTTGGAGAATGTTAAAGTGGAGCAGGAATGAGCTGGTGTGACTGAGTGGAGGCGGAGACTGATCTGCATATTCATATGCGCACACATATACTAAATGAGGTAAGGGTGTAACTATACTCCAGCCATTTTAATAAATTAGGTAGTGTTTCTCACTTTAGTTGAGCGAATAAAAGTAGAGCAGGTCCGAGCTTATGTGACTGAGTGGAGGCGGGGACTGATTTGCATATTTATATGCACACATACAGTTGAAGTCAAAAGTATTAGATTTTTCTTTTTCTTTTTCAAATATTTCCCAAATGATGTTGAACAGAGCAAGGAATTTTTCACAGTATTTCCTATAATATTTTTTCTTCTGGAGAAAGTCTTATTTGTTTTATTTCGGCTAGAATAAAAGCAGTTTTTATTTTTTTATTTACCATTTTAAGGTCAATATAATTAGCCCCCTTTACCAATTTGTTTTTTAGATTGTCTAGAGAACAAACCGCTGTTATACAATGACTTGCCTAATTAATCTTAATAAGCTAGTTAAGCTTTTAAATAGCATTTTAAGCTCAATACTAGTGTCTTGAAAATTATCAAGTAAAATATTGCGTATTCATCATGGCAAATATAAAATAAATCAGTTATTAAAACTATTATGTTTACAAATGTGTTGAAAAAAAAATCTTCTTTCTGTTAAACAAAAATTGGGGGAAAATATATACGGGTGGGGGTGGGGGGATAATAATTCATGAGGGCTAATAATTCTGACTTCAACTGTATACTAAATGAGGGGTGCAGAGTTATACATTTAAGCCATTTTATGGCATGAATATGTTTTTAAGGGAAAACACAATTAAATATTTAGTTTTGATTATCAACGATGGGTTTTATGGGGCTAAAATTGTCCCTGTAATTGAAAGTACTGAAAATGTATCTTAATGTATGGGATATACTGTATGCACAAGGACTTTACACTTTCAGTCAGCCAGCTCAAGCACTTTCTGTGAACCGTCATGTCATTACAAAATCAGACCGGGTCTCAGACCGGACAAGAAGCACTCCATTAAATTCCATTGTTTTGAGCCATGTCTTTAAAATATGGAAATTTATTTTACCACAGTATTTTCAATGGAGTTTCTGCACTCCCTTGCAGCTCCTGGCAGCACTAGCATTTAAATGCCTTTTCATCTCATTTTACACTTGAATAACTAAATGAATGCTTAAGTCTGTTTAACGGAATATATTAAATTACATTACAACATCGATGCTGTAAAAGCAACCTTATGAAATTGAAAACAGTTCAATCACATTAACGCTTCCCTGGATGTTTATAGGTGGCTGAAAAACACTAGCTGTGCACATACCCATTAGAAATACTATGGATTGAATTTGACAATAAAGGCAGTGCCCTTTAAATATGTTTTTGTGCAAGTACCTGTTTTGTGACAGTGCTTCTAACTGCGTGTGAAGCACTTCTCCATCTTTGGCTCTCAAAATGGCTTCTAGGTTTTCTTCCAGAGTCTTCTTGCTCTGCCTGACCTGCCTCAGGACCAGTCCTGCATCCTCAAACATGGACGTGGGCGGCTGGATGCTCTTCAGAACGCTGGCTCTGTTTAAAGCAGCAGGCCTGACGGCAATCACATCAACAGGCTCTGGGGGCTGCGAGAGTGGAGGAGAGATTGAGAGATATTGGATGCATTTAAATGACTGTATATATTTTGAGGGGGGGAACAAACTGTCTTTGTAAGAGATTCGCTCCAGAGAATAAATATGATAAATATGTTTAATGGAATGCTGCTATGAGCCATTAAAATAAGCACAGGCATTTGGAAGCATTGTTTGAGAATGTTTTTCTGCTGACATGCCAGGAGTTGAGATTTTTATTTCCTCTGCCAACATTTTTTTCACCATTCTCACTCTTAAAACTTTGTATGATTATTAAATATAACATTTTATAATTTATAACAGCTGATGGATGATTTGTAATATATTATAATATAAAATACATATTGCTATAATTATTTAAAAGTAAACACTAATATATACACATATTGAAATTTGTTAGGATTTTTAAAACAAAATACGATTTAAGGATTTTGAAAGACGTCTCTAGTGCTTTCCAAGGTTGCATTCATGTAAACAAAAATAAATACATTGGAAAAGCAAAATATTGTGACATTTAAAAAGAATTTAAACAGCTTTTCTATTTTAATATATTTTCAAGTTATTTCCTATCATGGCAAAACTGGATTTTCAACAGCTATTACTCCTGTCTTAAGAGTCATGTGCACTTTAAATAAATGTGTGTGTGTGTGTGTGTGTGTGTGTGTCTGTGTGTGTGTGTGTGTGTGTGTGTGTGTGTGTGTGTAGTATCTACTGTATGTATGTACCTATGTATGTATGCATGCATGCATGTCTAGTGTATGTATGTATGTATGCATGTACAGTTGAAGTCAGAATTATTAGCCCCCTTTGATTTTTTTTTCTCTTTTAAATATTTCCCAATTTATGTTTAACAGAGCAAGATAATTTTTACAGTGTCTGATAATATTTTTTCTTCTGGAGAAAGTCTTATTTGTTTTATTACGGCAAGAAAAGAGAAACATTTAAGGTCAATATTAATAGCCCTTTAAGGTATTTTTATTTTCGCTAATCTACAGAACAAACCATCATTATACAATAACTTGCCCAATTCCCCTAACCTGCCTAGTTAACCTAATTAACCTAGTTAAGCCTTTAAATGTCACTTTAAGCTGTATAGAAGTGTCTTGAAAAATATCTAGTAAAATATTATTTACTGTCATCATGGCAAAGATAAAATAAATCAGTGATTAGAAATGAGTTATTAAAACTATTATGTTTACAAATGCGTTGAAAAAAACCTTCTCTCCATTAAACAAAAATTGGGGGAAAAAATAAACAGGGGGGCTAATAATTTAGGGGGGCTAATAATTCTGACTTCAACTGTATGTATGTATGTATGCATCCTTGTATGTATGAATGTATGTATGTATGTATGTATGCATGCATGCATGTACAGTTGAAGTCAGAATTATTTTCCTGTTTATCCCCGTTTATTTTTTTCCCAATTTGTGTTTAACGGAGAGAAGATTTTCTCAACACATTTCTAATCATAATAGTTTTAATAACTCATTTCTAATAAATGATTTATTTTATCTTTGTCATGATGACAGTAAATAATATTTTACTATATACAAGATACAAGACACTTCTATACAGCTTAAAGTGACATTTAAAGGCTTAACTATGTTAATTAGGTTAACTACGCAGGTTAGGGTAATTAGGCAAGTTATTGTATAACGATAGTTTGTTCTGTAGATTATTGAAAAAAATATAGCTTAAAGGGGATAATAACTTTGACCTTAAAATGTTTTAAAAAAAAAAAAATAACTGCTTTTATTCTAGCCGAAATAAAACAAATAAGACTTAAACTGTATCTATGTATGTATGTATGTGTGTATGCATTTATGCATGTATATATGTATGCATGTACATAGACAGACAGACAGACAGACAACAGATAGATAGATAGATAGATAGATAGATAGATAGATAGATAGATAGATAGATAGATAGATAGATAGATAGATAGATAGATAGATAGATAGATAGATAGATAGATAGATAGATAGATAGATAGATAGATAGATAGATAGATAGATAGATAGATAGATAGATAGATAGATAGATAGATAGATCATTCGAATGTTCGAATGTTCTTTTTTTCAAGATTGTTTGATTAATAGAAAGTTGAAAATAATTTGAATGTGAAATATGACATGTACGTGAAATATAATTTTTTACAGAAGGTCTTTACTGTACTTTTTGACAGCTTTGATGAACAAAAGCATGTTACAAGTATAAATTCATACACTTATGAAAACGTATGGCATATGGTGTGACATTACTCATCACTTTTATGATTTTCACCCTATTTAAACCCTGTAAGAAATCAATGCAGCAAATTTCAATATTATTAATAAAAAAATAAAAATATTATTAATAATTAAGTCAGCTGGATAATGTTACCTTTGCGACAGTTAAAAACAGCAAAATTTTCAAGGAAACATCTTTACAGAAAAACATACAATTAATAAATGATTAGCCCTCCTGTGAATTATTTTTCATTTTCAAATATTTCCCAGTTTATGTTTAACAGAGTAAGGAATTTTTCACAGTATGTCTGATAATATTTTTTCTTCTGGAGAAAGTCTTATTTGCTTTATTTCAGCTAGAAGAAAAGCAGTTTTAATTTTGTAAAACCATTTTAAGGTCAATATTATTGCCCCCTTAAACAATATGTTTTTAACTGTCTACAGAACAAACCACTGTTATACAGCGACTTAAAAAATTTGTAACCTAGTTAACCTAAGTCTTTAAATGTTACTTTAAGCTGAATACTAGTATCTAGAAAAATATCTAGCAAAAAATTATGTGCTGTCATCATGGCAAAGATAATATAAATCAGTTATTAGAAATGAGTAATGAGAAGTGATAAAAACTATTATGTTCTCTCTGTTCAACAGAAGCCGGGAAAAAAATATACAGAAGGGCTAAAAATTCAAACTATTCAACATTTGCAAAGAACACACAAAAGAAGTACATGTACAACACAAATGCAAGATGTGCCATTATGAAAAGTGACAAAACACTCATCCCAACCATTCAGTCCTGATGTTCCAGTCAAGAATGATCAATATCAAAACTACACTGTATAAATGCCTCATACAATTACGTCAAATTAAGCCCTTTTTGACACTGAAAATGGTGGAAAATGTGCACTAAGACTCGAGGATCAAACACAGGCGACTGCTGCAGTAGCCCGTGTAAATCTCTCCCCGAAGCGCTGCATCTTTCCCTGTAGTATACGTGTCACGTTCCTTCTCAGCAAGCACGAAAGTGGGCAGCTGAGGGTCCTTGGCTGTCTCTCCCTCTCATCCTCTCCTGAATATAAATCTGTCGGAGAGCTCCATAAATCCATTACATGGGCCGGCAGATGCTGCTCTGGCAGGCTCGCCTTGACGAGGGACTCTCTAACCTCAACCTCGTGCTCCTGTCAAACGTTCAGCAACATCCGAGGCGCTAGAATACTATTAATCAGCCGCTTCCATAGGCTTTCTCTTACATCGGTACTTTCTGTTCTCGTAATATACTGAAGAAGGTGCTGGGGGGTCACATCTATGAGAGAAATGTCGATAATATAGACCTCCATTGAAATAAGAAGACTACATACTTTTCGTTCTTTTCAGTTTCAGGTTAAAAATTGGTTACTGACAAATCAGCAATGTCAACGTACGGTATTCTTTACAGTAGACCTACTTGTAATGTACTGTTTGTTCTCGGCTTTGTTGTCCTCTCCTGTTGCTATTGTTTTTTGCTTTATCTCGTTTTTTTGTACTTATTTATATTAATATATAAGACAAAGTCTTGTTGTCGATCCCAGTTGTAAGAGCAACAAATAATAACGTGACTTCTAGTTGATCATTTGGAAAAGTGGCAGAAGGTCGATTTTTCTGATCGATCATCTGTTGAACTGCATCCCAATCATCACAAATACTGCAGAAGACCTATTGAAACCCGCATGGACCCAAGATTCTCACAGAAATCAGTCAAGTTTGGTGAAGGAAAATTAATGGTTTGGGGTTACATTCAGTATGGGGGCGTGCGAGAGATCTGCAGATGGATGGCAACATCAACAGCCTGAGGGATCAAGACATTTGTGCTGCCCATTACATTACAAACCACAGGATTCAGAAATTCTTCAGCAGGATAGCGCTCCTTCTCATACTTCAGCCTCCATATTAAAGTTCCTGAAAGCAAAGAAGGTGAAGGTGCTCCAGGATTGGCCAGCCCAGTCACCAGACATGAACATTATTGAGCATGTCTGGGGTAAGATGAAGGAGGAATCTTGATGAACTCTGGGAGTCCTGCAAGAACGCTTTCTTTGCCATTCCAGAAGAATTTATTAATAAGTTATTTGAGTCATTGCAGAGATGTATGGATGCAGTCCTCCAAGCTCATGGGGGTCATACATGATATAATTTTTTTTTTTCCACTGCACCATGACTTTATATTCTATACTGTACATTATTTCTGTTAAGTGACAAGACTTTTGTCTAAGCAAATATAATATACCACAAAATCATATAAACAGAAGCTGACTGACTGTCGTTATCATCAGGCAGATCTACAGTGCAAATTACAATAGTGCATACAAGTTTTAGAGTGAAAAAGATAAAAATAAATAATTGAATTGTCCTGGTAAACTAAAAAATATATGATAATCGGTTTGTTTGCTTGAAGAACACATTCACATAATGCGACATTTTGTACGCACACAAGCTGGAATTGCAATTGCCGTGTCATAAAATAAAATAAAAAAAATGAACAAAATTGAAGTCAAAATTATTTGCAATCCTGTGTATTTTCTTTTCTTTTTCAAATAATTCCCAAATGATGTTTAACTTGAATTTTTCACAGTATTTCCTATAATATTTTTTCTTCTGGAGAAAGTCTTATTTGTTTTATTTTGACTTGAAATAAAAGCAGTTTTTAATTTTTAAAGACCATTTTGAGGTCAATATTATAAGCCCCCTTATAATAAGCATATAAGCAATATTTCTTTTGATTGCCTACAAAGCAAACCACTGTTATACAATAACTTGCCTAATTACCCTAACTTGTCTAGTTAACCTAATTAACCTAGTTGAGCCTTTAAATGTCACATTAAGCTAAATATTAGTATCTTGAAAAAGATCTAGTAAAATATTATGTACTGTCATCATGGCAAAGATAAAAGAAATCCAACCCAGGCTCATTCTGATTATTACGTACCCCTATATACATTTCTGGAGAGCGCCAAATACATCCCAGGAGCTAAGTTTTTTGCAGTTATTGTTTTCGTGAATCCACCACTGTGCACGCTTTTTCAGATCTCAAATTTCTCTCACGAATGCCATGCGCACTTGCTCTTCTCGCATAAATCCAGAGGCTACCGTCGACTGACTGACTGAATGATCGATTAACTGACTCACCCTCCTCCTTCCCTAAACCTAACTGATAGTGTTTTCAAAAGCACCGATTGACCCGCCCACCCACTTTCCTAAACCCAACTGACAGTGTTTTCAAAAGCAATCCAGAAAAAGAAAAGCCCTTGCCTGACTTTTTACCACGTTTTCAGATTTTACCACATTCTCACCCTGTTATTTACTTGTTTATTTTTTTTTTTGGTTTCTGTTTTTGTCTTGGCTGCTTTCTGGAACTGTTCTTCGCCAGACTCGAACCCCGTCGTCATGGTCAACTCCTCTCTGCATCTCAAGTCTGCTGACGTACATGGCGAGCCACTGGACAAACTGGCAACAGCAGAAAAGTCGTCCATACGGAGGTAAGCGGTCAGCTGGTAAGCGTGAAAAGAAACGGCGTCATACCACCCCATAGCGTTCATTTTCAACACGAAATGTAGCCTTACGTAGCTCTGAAGAAATGTTTACAGGGCTACGTTTTCAGAATAAGCCTGTGTTGAAGAAATTAAATATTATGTTTAGAAATGGGTTTTCTGAAAAACAAAAAAAAAATCATATCTCTGAGACTAATATGAGATAAATATCGATAATATGACAGAGTCGGTTTGTCTGCTTGAAGAACATATTCACATAATGCGACATTTTGAAGACACACGCTGGAATAACAATTGGAGTGTGGTAAAAATACAAACAAAATGGCGAAACTCGCTGCGGCTGCATTCGGGAGGGGTTTTGCACATTTCCTCTGAAGCCCAGGTGTAAACGAGCGATAACACTGATTTATCGGAGCGGTCTCTGAATAACAGCGGGGCTGAAATTGCAGGATACAAAAGGTACAATTGTGTCGCTCTGTTGTTGTGGATGGAAACTGCACCAGAGAGGAGGCTCGTAAAAACCTGGAACTGCAGAGGATGGGGTTGCTATGGGAACCTACCATGGAGATGGGGGTTGTGGCGGGAGGCGGGGCCATGGCGACGGGGGCGAGATGCCTGCTCCTGCTGCTCTGGGTCGACTTGGCATTCGGCGCAGGAAACGCATCAGCAGTCTGAAAAGACAACGATGAGATGCAGAGCTTTACTTGCAAAAAAAAAATTATGGAGTGTTTATGCAAAGCATGCTGGTCAATGAGGTAAATTGTACTACCTCTGCATCACTGTTTCATTTTTGCAGCTAAAATTATGGAACAGAGTTGACAGGCACATAACAGTGTGCCGTGTGTGAGTGACATTCCATTAAAACGAGAGAGAGAGAGAGAGAGAGAGAGAGAGAGAGAGAGAGAGAGAGAGAGAGAGAGAGAGAGAGAGAGAGAGAGAGAGAGAGAGAGAGAGAATATACAGCATTACGAGACTCACTGTAGAGCCAAAAAATCCTGAATATTCATCAGTGCCAGTCACAACATGAATATGAATGACAATTAAATAAAAAAAAATATATATATATATATATATATATACACATACAAATAAATGCCACAACCTATGAGGTGAAGAGTGAGCATATCTGTATTATGTTCTATATGAATTTATATGCACAGTTGAAGTCAGAATTATTAGCCCCCCTTTGAATATTTTTTTCTTTTTTAAATATTTCTCAAATGATTTTTAACAGAGAAAGGCAATTTTCACAGTATGTCTATTAATATTTTTTCAATGCCGCCTCCTTCATTTTACCCCAGACATGCTCAATAATGTTCATGTCTGGTGACTGGGCTGGTCAATCCTGGAGCACCTTCACCTTCTGTAATGTAATGGGCAGCACAAATGTCTTGATGCCTCAGACTGTTGATGTTGCCATCCACTCCCATACTGAATGTAACCCCAAACCATGATTTTTCCTTCACCAAACTTGACTGATTTATGTGAGAATCGTGGGTCCATGCAGGTTCCAATAGGTCTTCTGCAGTATTTGTGATGATTGGGATGCAGTTCAACAGATGATTCATCGGAAAATTAATTATTTGTTGCTCTTACAACTGGAATTGACGACAAGACTTTTGTCAGGTAGTGTATATCAATATACAGTATATATATATATATATATATATATATATATATATATATATATATATATATATATATATATATATATATATACTCATATATTCATTATCTTTTAAAACCTTGTATTAGTTTTTTTCTTGTCTATGTATTTATCAAAATTCCAACTGTGTTTTGTATATGTAGAGTATATATGTATTTTATAAACAATTTTCAGATTTTATTCATTGTTTATGTAATCTGCAATGCTTTAGCAATACTTGACAAGTCATGCCAATAAAGCTATTTTCAAATCAGTTGAGTTCAAGAGAGAGAGAAAGAGACACAGCAAGAGAGAGGGGAAAGAGAGAGAGCGGCCAAAGAGCATTCAAATCCTGCATCCTCAATTATATGCTAATGTGTCATTTGCTGTATGTTACATTATTCTGGGCTGATGGAATTTTTTTTTTTCAGCAGCAAAAGACGTGCCTGGAAACTCAATGGCTTATTGGGAGAAGCGAGGGTGACAGTAATGGATGGAAACAGGCAGTGGCACATTTGGTAAGAACGAAGAGGCGCTGTAATTTATTAGCGTGGGAGGCAAAGGGAAGAAACAATTGGAAAAAATTGGTGTCTGGTCAATGAGACACGAATGTCTCGGTTCTGTGTCTCGGGCTTGATTTCATCAGTGCTCGCGCTCCAATTAGATTAACTGGATCCGGATCTCAACACTTGGGACTGTCATTGGGCAACTTTAAATGACCTGGAACCTGCTGATCAATGGCGAGAGTTGGACAGGGTGGTATGAAAGTGTGTGTGTGTGTGTGTGTATTGTGACAGTAGAAATTTGTCTGTGGGTACAGATTTTGCTCTCCCATTTAATCGCAGAAAGACAGTATATATTTCACCCAGCAACAAGAGTCTGTGTCTTGTTTTATTAATTAATGAAAAAGCTCATATATATAATCTTTTTGTTTGGTTTGGGCCTTTTAGGAATTAATTCATTGACTGGAAATTGAAATAAATAGTTTATATGTTATGTTATGTTATATTATATTATATTATATTATATTATATTATATTATATTATATTATATTATATTATATTATATTATATTATATTATATTATATTATATTATATTGCATTATGGGCGTCACATGGCGCAGTGGGTAGCACAATTCCCTCACAGCAAGAAGGTCGTTTGTTCATCTGGGTCAGTTGGCATTTCTGTGTGGAGTTTGCATGTTCTCCCCGTGTTCGCGTGGGTTCCCTTCGGGTCCTCCGGTTTCCCCTACACATCCAAAGACATGCGGCATAAGTGAATTGAGTAAGCTAAATTGTCTGTAGTGTATGTGTGTGAATGAGTGTGTATGGATGTTTCCCAGTGATGGGTTGCAGCTGGAAGGGCATCCACTGCGTAAATCATATGCTGGATAAGTTGGCGGTTCATTCCGCTGTGGTGACCCCAGATTAATAAAAGGACTAAGCCGAAAAGAAAATGAATGAAAGAATGTTGCATCATATTATATTATGTTGTTATGTTATGTTCAATAATATTTTATTATGTTATATTATATTTTGTTGCATTATATATTATATTATATTATATTATATTATATTATATTATATTATATTATATTATATTTTAAACATTTAATGCATTATATATAAAAAAATATGAAATTTGTAATATGTAGAAATGAAACAACATATTTATATTAAAATATTAAAATTAATAATCATAATAAATTAGATTATTTTTAATGAATGCAAACGTCTTGAAAAGTATAAACATTTCAAATGATATTTAATGGATATATTAAAGCTGAGCTGTGATCCTTAAATTAAAGTCTTTTTTTATGCCATCAAATCTTTCTTATATTGAAAATCAAAAAATCAAAAATCAAAAAATTATATCTTAGGAATAAAAAACTATCACAACACTGAATTGCATTTTAGTTATTGTCTTCTATAAATCAAATAAATTATGTGAAACAGAAGACATTTTAAATGTACAAAAAAATAGCTTGGAAAAAATAGCACTTTTTTGTATTTAACCCATTCAACATAACCAGGCATTAAAAATTGGTTATAATTTTGTCTGTACTATCAATATGGAAAATTCAATTCACCTTTATTTGTATAGTGCTTTTACAATGTAGACTGTGTCAAAGCAGCTTCATATAGACAATTATAGTGAACTGAAACAGTGTCAGTCCAGTATTCAGAGTTTTTAAGTTCAGTTCAGTTCAGCGCAGTTCAGTGTGGTTTATTCACTACTGAGAGTCCAAACACTAAAGAGCAAATCCATCGATGCGCAGCTCCTATATACTATTTTCTATTTATTTTATTAAATAATATTAATTAAAATATTTTTTTTTATTTAAACAAGACCATACTGTAGATAAATACAGCATAAGAAAAATTACATACAGACTGTCTTGGTTTTCTTATTTTCCCACTATCCCCTCAAAATAAAATTAATTCATTAAAAACAAACATGTCCTCTGACAAAAAAAGAAAGATTAAGCTAGGTTACAAATAAACGAGTAAATAAGAGTAAGAAAAAAATTATTTAATTTAATTTAATTTATTATGACTCCAGTGACAACAACATTTCTATAGCAATTGAAGTATTGCCTAGTTACTTTTTACCAGAGATGGGAAGTAACGAAGTACAAATACTTCGTTACTGTACTTTACTGTAGTTTTTTCTGGTATCAGTACTTTACTCCACTACTAATTTTTTTGACAACTTTTACTTTTTACATTTTTACACAAATATCTGTACTTTCTACTTCTTACATTTTTTTAAAACACGGTCGTTACTTTCGTTTTCATGTGTCAGGTGGCACGATCTATATTATTTCTTGTCATTGCGCAATAACATGAGCGCATTTTTGATGCAGTCAGTCTATTTTTCCTCATTGCGCACCTGCGTGCTGCAGCGCGCGGCTTCTTCAAAGCTATAGCGCACCGTACATGCCCTAGTTCATGAATATTACTAGTATGAGAAAGGCTAGGATTACAACACAGTGACAAAGGGAGTCGGCGAATTTAACATGACTGGTGCTGCCCTGTTTACACGGTAATAAGACAACTTTTGCTCGATCGGATCACAGATAAATTAGACATATTCCAGTCAAAAACATGCTGTTTAAATGCTTAAGCCTTTTGTCTACTTCCTATAATACTGCACGGGCTTTCTCTGGTCTTTCAATCTAATACCGCGAAAATCGTGCTTTTTGTAAAGATTAGTACATTTAGTACTAAAACAATCAAATACTTTATAAAACAAATGTATGCATTGCGGTTTATTTCCTTTATTTCTGATGAGTTCATATTTCCTAATACAGAATTTATGCTGTTTTTCAGTTTTTATTGACTATATGATTTTACACAGGCCTATACTGTTGTCTTCAATTAATAATTTTAACAAATATTTTACAACAACAGAGGTAATTATACTGGGCAATGTATGTGTATGTTACCTGTCTTACCTGTGTATGTTGCTTTTAGCATAGAATAAATGTATTCCAGCTTTTCTCAGTCACTTTGGCACATTTCTCAGATCAGAACTGAAATTTGTAAAACAGTAGGTCTAAGTGCATTTCTCAAAACAACACATGAATGGCAAAACACCATGGATTACCTGCAAAAGCCAGTCTCCTGCTCAAAATCCTTCAGTTCATCCCTCAAAACTAAATTTCTGTGTCAATAAACATGTCAGTGGCGTCAAAATGACATGTCCTTGTGTCATTGTATATGAATAAGACTCAAATTACTTAGTAGTCATGTTGTCAATAACAGTGTACTCTGGAGGGCTGTTCTGGTGTAAACTATGGCAATATTTTTGCTGTTTGTACTGTAATTAGTTGCCAGATCATGTCATTCTGATACAGAAAGGAAAAGAGAGCACTGCATAGCACAAAGAAAAAACAAAAGTAAAAATGTGAACATAGGGCAACCTCTTTTTAGACCTTTATTAGAAAAAGTCCAGATTCACCTGGGAGAAATGTCAAAAATGCATTATGACTAAATGTTAAGACAACTTGTTCAGGCATTTGAACGATTAAATGTTGTGGGGGTGAGTCTATTCAACAGAGATAAAATAATACATGTTGATCAACATGACATAAGCAACTGATAACATAGGAAACATCAGAGAATTGCACATAATCATTTGCATGGATGAACAAAAGCATTTGCAACTTGTTCATAAAGAGAAACTGCTTTCTGATGTGCACAAGTGACACAATGATGATCTGAAGATTGAACAGTGGGTTTAGAGAATTTCAATTCTGATCTGAGAAATGGACCAAAGTGACTGAGAAAAACTGTAACAGAATTAATGTTTATCCATTAAATAAAATAACCACAATACCTAAAAAAACACTGAAATAGCGGGTTATATATGAGAGCTGCTCTTTGAAGATAACAAGCAGCTTTAGCCTAATGCAAAAAAATAGTTTGCAGTCATGGAGTCTGGAAAGAATTTATTTTAGCAAAAGAAAAAAAAAATCAATATATTTTGGACAGAATTCAGTGTAAAATGTAAGACATTATTTATTAAGATAGACAGAGTGTATCAACATGAATGGCAGCTTTCGTTTTTGATCTAACAGTGGCAAAACTACATGCTGAACACTGTGAGTTTGCGTCCGGATGATTACCTACCTATCTCACTCGCTATCCTTCAGCTTCGTCCCTGATTTATCAGGGGTCGCCACAGCAGAATGAACCGCTAATTATTCCAGCATTTGTTTTGCGCAGTGGATACTTTTTCAGCTGCATCCCAGTACTGGGAAACACCCATACACATTCACACACACACACATAAGTATAAACTACTGCAAATTTAGTTAAATTATTATTTGCCTATACCGCATGTCTTTGGGACTGTGGTTGAAATGGGTACTTTTTACTTTTGTACATTTTCAGGCGGTACTTCTTTACTTTTACTTAAGCACAAAAGTGTAGTCAGTACTTCTACTTTTACCAGAGTCGTTTTAAACATGAGTATCTGTACTTCTACTTAAGTAAAGGATGTGTGTACTTTTGCCATCTCTGTTTTTCACCCACCCTGCATATTTGATGGATAGATTGATGCAAATATAGAAGATGTCGTACGACCTCCATCTTGCAAAACACGTAAATAAATTGTTGTTAGAGACACCAGTTAAGAGGTGAATGCTTTGTAGCGAGGTAAGAGGTTAATCCTGAGTTAGAATTCTTCTGTTATTTTACTTTCTTTTGTTTGGCGTCCCCTTACTCCTGAGTTGGCCTCATATTTTTGTTTGATACTTTCTTTTTGAACTTGTTACTAATTTATTCATTCATTTTCCTTAAGCTTAGTCCATTTATTCATCAGGGGTCGCCACAGCAGAATGAACCGCCAACTTATCCAGCATATGTTTTACACAGGGGATGCACTTCCAGCTGCAACCCAGTACTGGTAAACACCCATAAACTCTCACATACACTACGGTCAATTTAGTTTATTCAATTCACCTATAGTGCATGTCTTTGGACTGGGGGGAAACCGGAGCACCTGGGGGAAACCCAAGCCAACACAGGGAGAACATGCAAACTCCACACAGAAATGCCAACTGGCCTAGCCAGGACTCGAACCAGCGACCTTCTTGCTGTGAGGTGACAGCGCTTACCCATTCAGCCACCAGACTTTTTTAATAAATTTTTCATTATTGTAAATATTTAATTTTGTATATACAGTATTTGGCCATTTTGTATGGTTTCCACTTCTGTAAATTAAATCCCCATGTATGTCTTTTTGCTTTCATCATCACATGGTAAAACTGCCACACTTTAAATGTGATCCCTTTTACCCTAGACTAACATCAAAGAGCTTGTACGTATTACATACTACTGTCCTGTTTAAAAATATTGACAAATTAGTAAAAGACAGCAGTACACGTTTTAATTGGTTTGGCCAAGACCGCAGAGATCCATGCTAGTAACTAAAAGCAAAGGCAGGGCTATCAGAGGGTGAAAGTCGGCATTGATTTCTAGAGCTCTCACCTGCAGTAGACTTCTCATCTCATTTTTAAGTCTCCCCAGATCCTGCAGCATCTCGCTGGCTTTTTGCACGGCCGTGCTGGAAGACGATACATTTGTAGGTTCTCCCTGGTGCTCCTGCTCGTTCTGTCCATTCAGAAAAGACGATTCGTCTTCTTGTGCACTTCTAGTAACAGATGCTTTAGATGGCATCTGGCTTTCCCTGGGGAAATAAAAAACAGCAGGAGGTCAGATCTGACATCTTTCGGCAGGTGTAATTGTGCATGATGCCAAATTCAACACCTCATTTCAATCCTTGATGAAAATTGCTCATTTACATGTAATACAGCAGCATTATATAAACGATTTATACATATACAGTTCAAGTAAGAATTTTTAGCCCACCTTTGAATTTTTTTTCTTTTTTAAATATTTCCCAAATGATGTTTAACAGAGCAAGGAAATTTTCACAGCATGTCTGATAATATTTTTTCTTCTGGAGAAAGTCTTATTTGTTTTATTTTAGCTAGAATAAAAGCAGTTTTTAATTTTTAAAAACATTTTTAGGTCAAAATTATTAGCCTCATTAAGCTTTTGTTTTTTTCGATAGTCTACAGAACAAACCATCATTATACAATAACTTGCCTAATTACCCTAACCTGCCTAGTTAACCTAATTAACCTAGTTAAGCCTTTAAATGTCTCTTTAGGCTGTATAGAAGTGTCTTGAAAAATATCTAGTCAAATATTATTTACTGTCATCATGGCAAAGATAAAATAAATCAGTGATTAGAAATGAGTTATTAAAAGTATTATGTTTAGAAATGTGTTGAAAAAATCTCCCCGTTAAACAGAAATTGGGGGAAAAAATAAACAGGGGGGCTAATAATTCTGACTTCAACTGTATATAGTGTTTCTTGTTTTATAAATGAGGTATGTGATGTGTAGATCATTTCTGAAAACATTTAAATATAAATTGGAAGTTCTCTGTATTTTGTGATTCACGATTTAGTTTTTCCCCATTATTTATGCTTTTGAACTATGGGCATTATGGGACCTTGATCTTTCTTTCAATAACCTTTAACCCTGAAAAGTTCGAAAAAGTGACTTTTATTAACATTTTATAGTGTAAAGTGACATATTGTCTGGGTTGGTGTTGTATATTGTAATAAACTGCCAGTACAGTTTCTGTTATTTTACAGACGTATTTCTAGAACAATTTCTTATATATTACTTCAAACTACTAAAATGTCAATAAATGTCACTTTGTTAAAGGGCACTTAGGTTACCCCTTTTTCCAGATTTAATATAAATCTTTTGTGTCTCCAGAATGTGTCTGTAAAGTTTCAGCTCAAAACACCCATCAGATTTTTTATTATACTATTCATAAGTTTCTATTTTATAGCTCTAACCATCAGGTAGCGGTTTTTGTGAACTGTGCCTTTAAGGCTAGTCCTTCACGCCTACCGTTTCCATGTGCCTGTCAGCATGCCTTAATCTCCTCCCTCGGCTGCGCAGGGCTTGACGCTAACTTTTTTCAGGAGTAGCACATGCGCTCCTAAGTTGAAAAATTTAGGAGCACATTAAAGAATTTTAGGAGCGCAGTGAAAATATATAAAATAAATAGTGTTTTTGCCTAATTAATGTGCGCGAGGAGATCTTTAGAAGCAAAGCGATGTCATTCATTTGAATACAATAAGTCCAATATAGGTTTTATTTTACTGTAACAACAGCTTAAATAGTGTTTAATAATTATTTATAAATTAAGCTGTATGGAGTTTAGCTAGCGGTCCACAGCAGGACTGGGATCAAATTGCTCTAATGAAGGCCTCTTTAGGCGATGCGGTGGCACAGTAGGTAGTGCTGTTGCCTCACAGCAAGAAGGTCGCTGGTTCAAACCTCGGCTGGGCCAGTTGGCATTTCTGTGTGGAGTTTGCATGTTCTCTCCGTGTTCGCGTGGGTTTCCTCCGGGTGCTCCAGTTTCCCCCACAGTGCAAACACATGCACTATAGGGGAATTGGGTAAGCTAAATTGTCCATAGTGTATGTCTGTGAATGAGTGTGTATGGTTGCTTTCCAGTGATGGGTTGCAGTTAGAAGGGCATCCGCTGCGTAAAGCATATGCTGGATAAGTTGGCGGTTCATTCCGCTGTGGCGATTCCACATTAATAAAGGGATTAAGCAGAAAAGAAAATGAATGAATGATTGAAGGCCTCTCTAAAGTGATCTGAATCAAGCCTTCAGTGGTAGACATGCCTACAGTAGGCAGCTTTTTGTTCAATCTTTGATCCAGTTTCGAGCTGAAAAATCTTTCACACTGGGCAGCAGAAATAGAGAATTATTAATAAGTTATTAAGTTAATAAAAATGTGCAGTATGGTTAGTGCAAACATTCACATGACCAGAGCTATTTAATCTGGGTTTGTATCATAAGAAAATTATGGCTGTATCAATGCTCCCAAACAAAACATTATTAATTTTACAATAATATATATATTGTACATATTCTCTTAAATATAAATATACTTGCCGTAGCTATATTGAAACACATTTTCTCCACAGCACATAAAATATTGTGACTTTTGAGAATAATTTTATCAAAATTTATATTATTTGCATAATATATTCCACCGATTCCACCCTATACTTCCCACATGGGGAAAATTAGACAATGTAAAGAAAGACACAAATACAACCTCATGTGCAAAGCTGACACTGTTTATCTGAGCACTTTATCTTTCTGGGCTTTTTAAAGAAGAGCGTAGGCCTAATATAGGAATGCCTCTATGAATTAAATTTTCCTTCTGCCCCAAAGTAATATCATCCTTTCTATTAAACTTTAATAACCTTCAGCAACAGAATGATTTCTTATTCCTATTTAACAGACAATTAAAAACTAAAATGTTAAGCATTTAACACCTTTTGCATGACACTCTTACTATCCATGTCCACCACTGACAGGTCAAATCTGCTCGCTCTCTGCTGCTGAGAGATTGATACGCAACGGGCCAAAGTGTGCATATAAAGTAATGCAAAGACGCAGCTATAGAAAGCGAAAGCAGATTCCGGGACATTTATGGCGATTTAGAAATCCCGGCCGAATGCATTTTTAAGTCCCAAAAAGAGGACATGTTCGGGAAAAAGAGGATGTATAGCTGGGTATGTCT
Organism: Danio kyathit; assembly: GCA_903798195.1. NCBI lineage: Eukaryota > Metazoa > Chordata > Actinopteri > Cypriniformes > Danionidae > Danio > Danio kyathit. The sequence goes on from LR812535.1 coordinate 14,461,122, forward strand.
ATTTAGTAAAAGGCTTTTCTTTTCAAGTCCTCGCGCTATTCTTAAAGGTACTATCAAACTCAGAAGAGGTAGTTTTGTGTCCAGCGCGTCTCCGTGAGTCTGCAGCAGCAGAGCATGCGAGTCTGTGGCGGAGTATTTTCAGTTTCCCGCGAACACAGAACCGGGCCGCCCAGGTAAAGTCCTATGTGTGGAAGCGCTGGTGTTGAATTAAATAAACCACGATATGCCATGACCGAATTGTAAACGTTTTCTATGAGCCTCGCACGATGTGCGGCACCGCCACCATACGGTGCCTGGCGTTGCTCAGCAACGTATTCAAAACAATATAAAGACCGTAAATAAACCAGTAACGTTAGAGATGTGCTTTTGTTGATCGTGCCTGTGCCTACAGTGACGATAGATTTCTAACATAATGCACCATAACTTAGTGTGAAGAGCATGTTGTTTCACCGTGGCTGAGTGAATTAGGTCCTCATTCAAGCTTATTAAAAAAAAAAGTCGCACATGTGCGACTAAATAAATTTTCCAGTTCGCACACATCTATTTTTAGTCGCAAATGCGAGCGAAATGGTCGCACTGTCGAGCCCTGCTGCGTCAGACAACAGATAGTCAGACAAGAAGGAAGCAGATCTCATGTAACGTTTGTGAGAAAAACTACAGTAAAAACTTTTCCAATGAGTATTTGATGCATTTGTTGTGGAGTTGCAAGGATGCGTCACACACGATGTCGTTACAAAGTTCACGCGCACACAAAGCGCGGACACGCACACACACAGACAGCGTGCACATTTAGCTTTGCACTGTTTTTTCATGCAAATGTGACAGGATACAGGTTAATATCCACTGCTGTATTGATATTTGTTATGTTAATGTACAAAATAAACCTGATTTAAAGTCCACAAACCGAGATTGAAGCGTCTTCTTGTATAATTGTTCTGACACGCGGCTGTGTTGATGAAGTAAAGCTGAAGTAAATCGCTGTAATTCATTATAAACATGCACTGGTTTAAAACATTTTAAACTTGTAAAACTCACTCTTGATCACATTTGACGATGATTGATGATCCTAGCAAACTGAACAGACCTTTTATTCCCGGTTGCTTTGCGCACGTCCTGTCTTGTTGATTTGATTATACACGTTACTACGGAGACATGTTAATATGCAGCTGTCAATCAATACGGTGGGCGGGGGGACCGCACTCCTACGTCAAGTTGCGGTCAGTCTCAAAACCGCTCCAATTGGTCCATCATTTTTATGTTGTTAATTTGAAAAAAAGAGACTGGATGTGTTTATATCACCCCAATATGACAGTCTATACACTATACCTACACATGTCTGTCCAAACAGCTTGAAAGGTAGATTTTTTCACCATAGGTGCACTTTAAACTGCAGAGTTGAATTTTCAACATCAAAAGTCAACAGAGCAGAGATCAAACTCCCATAATGCAATTCACAACCATAAATAAACACTTGTGAATCACAAAATATGGAAACTGTTAATTATTAGAGATTTTTTTACAGTGAAGCTATCCTTGTTATTAAAGTGAACACCATTATCTCACAGTTCCCCAGTCTCCACGTTATTGCTATTACTCAGCATACTAAGACTGCACCATATCCAGCTAAAGCAAACTGAGGTCATCCATCAGTGACGTTCACCTGATTCATCAGAGAAGGATGAGCGGTCACCCTGAAACACTGCTGGAGGACGTCTGCTAATCCGCCCTCTGCACTCACTCCTACTGTCTGTCTGAGTGTTTACACCACATTTCACATGATGAGCAGTATCAGCCGTAAAAGCCCAATCAGCTCAGATTGAAGCTGAAATATGCATTTATACTGGCTGTAATGAAGGGACCTGCGGGCCCTCAGCTGAAGGGGTTCATCGGGTTCCAGCCAAGGGCTTTTAGTCTGGCCTGTTTTTACAGTCTTGGGTTGCCAGCTCATCTAACGTTACTGTGAAGGCCATTTCTCCAACACTGCAGTGCTTGTCCAATGTTGCGGCAATTAATCACCCGGAGACGGGTTCAGTTTGCCAAGATCATGCTAACCAATTTAAAATGATACAAAAGACACTTTTTAGGCTGATCGCACATACTTTCCTTGACATGCAGGGAGCGAAGGAGGTTATTTAAACAATCTGTTCACTTAATGAGCTGGTGCAGGTTTGCAAATCTTACAGGCTGAATCTGATGGAAATGTCATATTTCATATTTCACATTGAAATGAAAACAAATAAAAGATGACATTTCGCATGAAATAGTAGAGTTATTTTTATTTTTTTTCATTGTGAGAATTAAGCACAATATCCCCCACGAACAGCATTAAATACAAAAAAAATGATATTTAAGATGAGGAAAGGGATTTTGGACGGATGACATGTAAAAGTGGATGGGGTTCCTCCTAATAGTGCTAACAATAATTTATAACGATAATGAAAACAATGAATTTTTTTTTTTACTGTACTACATACTTAAAGCATCATAGCGCAGGCTCAAAATATTAAGATTTACATATTTGTCAGCCACTTAAAATACAATAAAAGGTACCAGTAATATGATCCGTAATTACTTTATATATTATATTCTTATATATTATACTTAATATATTATATATTTTTGTCAGTAGTGTATGAGTGTGAATGAGTGTGTATGGATGTTTCCCAGAAATGGGTTGCAGCTGGAAGGTCATCCGCTGCGTAAAACATGTGCTGGATAAGTTGCCGGATCATTCCGCTGTGGCAACCCCGGATTAATAAAGGGACTAAGCCGAAAAGAAAATGAATTAATGAATATAACAATAATAAATTATATACACTCAATGGCCACTTTATTAGGTACACCTTTCCAACTGCTCGTTAACGCAAATTTCTAATCAGCCAATCACATGGTCAAGACGATCTGCTGGAGTTCAAAGCAAGCATCAGAATGGGGAAGAAAGGTGATTTAAGTGACTTTGAAAGTGGCATGGTTGTTGGTGCCAGACGGGCAGTATTTCAGAAACTGCTGATCTAGTGGGATTTTCATGCACAACCATCAGAGAATGGTCTGAAAATGAGAAAATATCCAGTGAGCGGCAGTTCTGTGAGCGCAAATGCCTTGTTGATGCCAGAGGTCAGAGGAGAATGGCCAGACTGGTTCCAGTAGCTAGAAAGGCAACAGTAACTCAAATAACCACTCGTTACAACTGAGGTATGCAGAAGAGCATCTCTGAACGCACAACACATCCAACCTTGAGGCAGATGGGCTGCAGCAGCATAAGACCACACCAGGTTCTACTCCTGTCAGCTAAAAACAGGAAACTGAGGCTACAATTCGCACAGGCTCACCAAAATTGGACAATTGAAGATTGGAAAAACGTTGCCTGGTCTGATGAGTCTCCATTTCTGCAGCGACATTCGGATGGTAGGGTCAGAATTTGCCATCAACAACATGAAAGCATTGATTCATCCTGCCTTGTTTCGACGGTTCAGGCTGCTGGTGGTGGTGTAATGGAGTGGGGGATATTTTCCTGGCACACTTTGGACCCATTAGTAACAACTGAGCATGGTGTCAATGCCACAGCCTACCCGAGTAATGTTGCCGACCATGTCCATCCCTTTATGACCACCGTCTTCTGATGGCTACTTTTAGCAGAATAAGATGCCATGTTATAAAGCGCAAATCATCTCAGACTGATTTCTTGAACATGACAATGAGTTCCCTGTACTCAAATGGCCTCCACAGTCACCAGATATTAATCCAATAGAGGCACCTTCGGGATGTGGTGAAACGGGAGATTTGCCTCATGGATGTGCAGCCGACAAATCTGCTGCAACTGCGTGATGCTATCATGTCTATATGGACCAAAATCTCTGAGGAATATTTCCAGTACCTTGTTGAATCTAGGCCACAAAGCATTAAAGCAGTTCTGAAGGCAAAAAGGGGTCCAACCTAATAGTAGTAAGGTGTACCTAATAAAGTGGCCGATGAGTGTAGATAATATATATATACCTTAAACATACATAAAGATCACAATAAGTATATGAAATATTATTTCACCCATATTTTGTAATTTTATAAGTAATACATAAGCTATCTTACATATAACTCATAACTGTACAAGTAATTTGATGCAGACTCTAATTACACATCTTGTTTTTGACCCATATATGACAGGTTTTAATAGTATAAAATTTTATGAGAATTTATGCTTTGCGACATTATTTTATACTATAAAATAATGTCGCAAAGCATAAATTGTTAATAGGTCTAAAAATATAATTGAATTATTCTAAATGTGTGATGCCAGGTCACCTGGACGTGTCCTTGACAATTCATGAGATTTAGCCCATGAAATTTTTCCCATATAGAGAGCTCTGAACGCCGTTCTGTGGGTTAATATGGGTTTCGTGTTTCTCTGATTGCTTTTTCCCACAGGTTGGCCCTTACCTCCTTGGATAGGCTTGTTTTTTTTGTTTGTTTTTTTTTTTTAAAGATCCATGTTCTCATTTAAAGCCACACAGAGAGAACAAACCTGTCATGTGAGAATGCACAGCGAGGAAAATAAAGTGCTGAGCTTGATTACTTTATTTAGAGAGCTGGTGAAGCAACAAAGAAGAGAAGACGAAGCGTGATCAAAATGAGAAAGGAAGAGAAGGAAACTGGAACAAGGAAGAAAGTGAAATGAGATACAGAGAGACAAAGAGAATGGCGAGGGAGGGAGAGAAAAGGTTTCCTAGAGCTATGTTCAAAACAAAGGTCAGAGCTGAAAGACAGACAGTGTCCGGTCTCAAGGGACGAGCAAAAAAAAATTAAATAAAAAAAAAGTGTCGTCCAACGTTTTGCAATCACATCCCACATTTATGAAGCTTCGTGGTACGAAACGGTTAACAAACATCTACACGCTCGCTCTCGTCAACACTCCGCACAGAAACGTGTCTATTTACTCCACTTCACACACAGTGAGCCATTCATTCTGCCTGCGCACAAAGAACAGAAGCCAGAAGAAGCTCTGTTTTAGAGGAAATTGTGTAGGAAAGCAAGTTCGGTCGTGGCCTGTGCAATATAAACAGCAATATGACATGCTAGCAACTTTCATTACTGGAGGGGTTTCCTTTATTCATATATTTAAAGGTGCTGTATGTAAGTTTTTGACTCTTCTAAAGCATAAAAATACCATAATATGTGTGCAGATATTTAAGAAACATCCCAAGTGAACATACTTGTTTAACTGAAAAACAATGCTGAAGTCAGATATTCTGCTTTGAAAATGGGTTTTCCGTGCCGGAACGCTGTCTTTGTTTAGATAAATTTCATATGCACGATGCCAGTTTAGCCAATTATATGTCAGCACCCTGGGTTGCCTTGTTGGAAAACAGCGTATTTCATTCATTCATTCATTCAGAAAGACTCTGAAAGCATGCGTCCGTGACCAAAAAGAACAGTATGGGAGACAGATTCAGTTCCACATGAGGTTATTAATTAGCAAATTTCATAAATATTACGAACGTAAACATTAGGTGAGCAGGTTACATTGTAACCGCGTGTCCTAACAACACGCTGTGACGAGAGAGGCAGTGATCAGCTATTTGGCTGTTTGCACCAGACGAAACACGGCAGAAATGTAAATACAGCCTTTCAAAAGCACAGAATATGCACTCGCTGACGAAACGGTAAGGTTTAGAATCTATTTAATACATGTTAACCCACTTTAACATCAATGTAGATGCTGAATCACTCATATGTGTTTAGTTCTAAAGTTCAATTTCAGACGGTTTATTGTATTTTCAAGATCTGAGGTGAACTTTCTGCTTTCAGTATATGGCAACAAATGCCATATAAAATGCATTCAAACTCGCATTGTTAGCATTTAGCACAGAATAAAGCACACAAGGCTTACCTGAGGTGATCTAGCTGTCATAGGTTTCTGTTGTTCAGCTGTGAGAAATAGAAGCCATTTCTAATATATCAATTCGAGGTGTTGGTTAGGACAAAAACTCCTTTTAATATGGAAAATATTCCCTCTATCGCGTGTCGTTGCTTTTATTTAGAACACGGTTTAAATCACTCGCTCCTGTACACAATCTGGCATCCCAGCGTACTTTTATTATGATCCAGGAGTGCAATACCTAGTTCAACCACTGGGTGTCAAACCTTTAAAGGAACTGTTCATGGAAAAAAAATTATTTACTAAGGACATTTTTTAAAGAAAGCTGAAAAACCATTGACCTCCATAGTAGATACTATAAAAACTATAGAAGTCAATGGTTACACGCTTCCAGCTTTCTTTAAAAAAAAAAAAATTCTTTTGTGCTTAACAGAAACTCATAAAGGTTTTGAACATGTGAAAGGTGAGTAAACAATGATAGAATTTTAGTATTTGGGTGATCAATCTCTTTAAAGAGAATATAAAGCATTTATAGCTTTGAGCTTTTGTAATGTGATAAACCTTGGGGAAAAAAACATTAAGTGGGAACCTGAAATAAACCATTGCGATTTGGCTTTAATGGCCCATTTCCACTGAGTGGTACAGTACGGTACGAGTCGGTACGGTTCACCTTTATCAGGTTTGCGTTTCCACTGCCAAAAGGGTACCAATGGTAGAACAGAAAGTTTTAGTCTACGTCATTCTCGCTTGAGGAAATGTCAAAGTACCATTAGTACCATTTTGGCAGTGTAAACACAAGCCTGATAGAGGTGACCAGTACCAAGGTTTCCGCTACATTCATTCATCCGTGGCGGGCCGCCACGCCAAAATTCATCCCGCCACGGCTACATTACAACTTCTCATTAAACATTTAGTCGTGTTTTGTATAGCGGATTATAATCGCACTAAAACATATTAGAGGTAAACAGCGCAAACTTTTCTGCAACCGTAGTAGTGCTGTGCGCTATTTGTTCAACCCTTTAAGGTGACATGCTGGCTCTCTGACAGACTGACTGACAGGTGCGTGAGTCCAGCAAACACCGCGTAGCTTTCAGTTTAAGATGAACACAGTTTCCATAAGTATATTTTATTGATAAATGTCAATGGCTCTGCATACAATGACTTTATCTTGCTGGAGTTTCACTTTACTTCAGGACGCGTTAATGTCGGAAAACGCACAAAAACACACTAAATCGCGCTTCAGCAGCGCTTACTGGAGAGCGCACGAGAAGATCTGCACTTGAACGTGTAAATTTGAGTGCGTGCAAGAAGTTCTGTGCACGAAGAGGAAATCGGCGCAAGCAAAGAGATTCGCATGCTCGTATTACATGAATGCTATCTCGCCTTGCAATAATGCGTGTAATATTGGTCTTTGAAATAGTTGGCAGATCTGTGTAAAAAAAAAAAGTCCTGCCGCCACTGCTGGAAAAAATCCTAGAGGAAACACTGCAGTACTTTACCATACTATTCACCTTATTCTCCGCGAACGAGCGGGCGCAGCCATTTGAATTATTTTGGCACGAGACTTCCGGTCTCATTCACTTCCATTCATTTTTAGACGTTAAAAACAGCTCGTTCTGCTGCTTGATGTTGCAAACTAAGGTTTTCTTATTATATTATTCTATTTTGTCTGTATAATCATGCAAACACTTGTTTGTAGAGCGAGTAGTTTGACCGTTTTCAGCTGTTTATTATTCCTAGTCATTTCTCCCATAGGTAACTGAATCGGAAGTTCTAAAACAATCACAAAAACGAGTGCACTTCCGCATTGAAGAATAAGGTCAATACCACTCAGTGGAAATGGGCCATTGACAGTTAACACGGCCATAAAAGCGTACCGAATCGTACCGTACCACTCAGTGGAAAAGCGCCATAAAGCACAGCTCACGTACCATATCTAAAGGTGTAAGTTCAGCTGGTTGTTCTTGCACAATAAAGTCCAAAAAAGTGTTTTAGGAACAAGTCTGAGGTGCTTTATGCTGCTAAAACAACTGGTTGGATTAATATTATCCTGCATATTACGCAAAACTAAACAGTTATACACAAAGCATTACAATTCTTGATGCTTTAAAATTAAAGCATTAAAATGAGCTTTAAATTCAATTGGTTGCTTTCTGAGAATATCTAATTGACCAATCAGAATCAAGTATTCCAGAGAGCCGTCTAATAGGATACAATAATGATGTCAAAACCAAGTGGCTTGTTGAGATTGATCAGTTTTCCTTAAAGTGACAGTTCACCAAAAACTGAAGATTCTGTCATCATTTACTAATTTGTTTGTTCCAAACCCATTTAAGTTTATTGATTCTGTCGAACACAAAAGAAGATATTTTGAAGAAAGTTGGAAACCTGTGAGCATTAATTTCCATAGTATACGTTTTTCCTACTATGGAAGTCAATGGTTACCCGTTTTCTTTATCATGCTTGTTCAACAGAAGAAAGAAACTCAAACCGGTTGAAAACTAAATAGAAAATCAAAAAGGTTTGGAACCAATTAAATGCGAGTGAGCAATTTTTGGGGGGGTGAACTATCCCTTTAAACTAAATGTCTGTGAATATAATCTGTGGAAGAAATCCATTGTGCCAGTATAATAAATCTGCAAAAACCTTATTTTAGACGTAGTTACAAAACACTACAAACACAACTCATCCAGGAATCATCCCCTTGGATGAAAAAATACTTATATATTCAGAATACCATGACATGTAGAGTCCAGAAAGAAAACTCAGGACTACAAGCCATGTCATCCTGCAGCCCAAGATCGGTTACTCACTGAAGCTAAGCAGGGATGATCCTGGTCAGTGCCTGGATGGAAGACCACATGGGAAAACTGGAAGCTGTTGGAAGCGGTGTTACTGAGGCCAGCAGGGCACGCTCAACATGCGGTCTGTGTGAGTCCTAATGCCCCAGTATAGTGAAGAGGACACTTTAGAGTCAATAAAGTCGCCTTTCCACTGCACATGACAAGCGACAGAGCAGAAGTCATTCATTTCCAATGGAGAGTAGTCCGGGATCTGCGTGGAGTTCCGATCCTCTCCGTATGTGGAAAATTCGGATCCGATTTGAGCTGTGCATCCGTTAAAATATTTGAACTCCTGCGACTAGACTGTATGCGACCATCCGACCGATGTCGATGATGATGTATTCCAGTGTTGTCCAAGCAAGGCCATGTGCGCAAGATGAGAATTTGATGAGAGTTTGCTGTCATTTTTTGAATCAGAAAAAAAGTCTATATTTAAATAAAAAACTATTCATAAATGAGTAATAAATATATTTTATTATTTTTAATCTTGTTCAGATGCCTTTTGGCAAATTCCAGGTGGAGAGTGTTTTCTGTCTGGTCACTCTACCATACAGGCCTGATTGGTGGATTTCTGCACAGATGGTTGCCTTCTTTAAGGTTCTCATCTCTCCACAGAAGAATGCTGGAGCTCAGACAGAGTGATCATCGGGTTACTGATCACCTCCCTGACTAAGGCCCTTCTACCCCGATCACTCAGCTTAGATGGCCGGTCAGCTCTAAAAAGAGTCCTGGTGGTTCCAAACATCTTCCACTTACAGATGATGGGAGCCACTGTGCTCATTGGAACTTTCAGAGCAGCATGAACCATCCCCAGCCTTGTGCCTTGAGACAATTCTGTCTCGGAGGTCTAAAGACAATTGCTTTGTCTTCATGCTTGGTTTGTGCTTTGGCATGCACTGTCAACCCTGGGAGCTTATATAGACAGGTGTATGCCTTTTCAAATCATGTCCAATCAGCTGAATTTACCACAGGTGAACTCCAATTAAGCTGCTGAAACATCTCAAGAATGATAAGCGGAAACAGAATGTACCTGAGCTCAATTTACAGCTTCACGGCAAAGACTGTCAATACTGATGTACATGTGATTTTTCAGCTTTTTTATTTTTAATAAATTTGCAACAATTTCAAAAAATCTTTTTTCACATTGTCATTATGGGGTGTTGTGTGTAGAGTTTTGAGGCTGTAGCATAAAAAAATGTGGAAAAAGTGAAGCGCTATGAATACTTTCCAGATGAACTGTATATAATAAAAGGTAAAAAAAAAAAAAACTAAAAATATTAAAAAAAAAAACTAAATAAATAAAAAAGTTTATTAATATAAAAATGCACTTTAATTAAATTGAAATACTGCTATAGATGTGCAGCCAGACAAACCAGATGTGAAACAACCATGCTCATAGCATGAAGTCAATGAAAATGTACAATGCAATAAAATTTGACTGCATCTCTTGACAAGAACATCCTGAATTATTGACAGTCGACTGCTTCCAAACATCACAGCTCTTATAAAATGCCCTTAAGTGACAGATATGATACCAATGAAAAAATCCCAAATCTCTCAAGGTTACTCGTCTGATGTTGGAAAGCCTGCGTTAACCCGAGACGGTGTTGTGTTTGATCCATTGCTTGGCAACAGATGCACAACAGGCAGATGCATTAGACATCCGTCTCATCAGAGCAGCCTTTCTGTCCCCAGGTTTCGTCTGCTGACAGGAAGCCAGCAAAGGAAACAGGTGCTTTTTTGAGCCTTTTTAGGGGCTTTCCAATAAATAAACATGAAGGCGAGAGCAGTGCTGCATGGTTGTCCTGATGTATTCCACACAGCGCGCTTCCCTCAATCAGTCTTAAGACGCCACAAAAGGATCTAATCCATTTGAAGAGGGAGATGTCGGGCTTTTTTGATCTTGCTCAAATTGATTAGGGTGTAGATATGGAAAGGCAGGGAAGGAGAACGCCACGCTAGAGGTCGTGCAATGCTAATGTCTCCTTCAGCGAAGAAAGACTTGGTTTCTTAGCTAGATTGTGTGGTGTTTAATGAGCACCCAGGATAGTGTGTGTTGTCAGGAATGATTGGAAGAATGAGCACGGATGTCCTTTTGATGCATATGGATTTTTTTTGGTCGTTTGGAGGCTTGTTTGTGTGCCAATATGAAAACGTAATCAATAAGTGACACTTGTCAGATCGTCGGGCATAACAGTTACACATTCTGAATATTTCCTCACTTGAATATCGACTTTCTGTCAGCTGCGGATAAAGAGCGTTTTATCAACGCGTGCCACATTTTCAGTCTATCATCCAGACATCACCTAAGGTTTAACTCGATGAGACACCTAAGCTCGAGTTTGGAGAAACAGTGTTTTTTTTTCTGAGGAGGACTACAGAGAGAGAACGATTCATTATCCAAAAATAGAACAAAGAGCGAAGAGAAAGATGTGTTTTCCCTATCCATCCAATCAGAGCACTTCGTGTCTGGCTTCATTTGTCTGTCACTGCAGATCTGGAGCAGGAATGAAAGGGGGAAAACCTCGATCTGAATAGGTGAAAGGATGGGGTGGAGGAAGGGTGAGGTTTCCCACTGTTCTCACCTCTATTCGTCGGGAAAAAGGCAACGGTGAGCTGCAATAATGTGGCAGGAGGAAGCCAAATGAGCTTCAAACGTGAGGACTAGTGAAGAGATATCATTGGTGAGAGGAAGAGTGAAATGTCAGGGGCCGGTGGGTTATTCGTTGTGCCTTGGTGCACCTCATGCAGGGTCAGGGAAAGTGGGGTAACAAAAAAGCAGCAGGGTTTCTGACTGCTGTCTATATTTAAAAGGTGACCGCACACTGTTTTGAATGACAGTCGTCACTGTTATTTAATAAAACAGCCAATTTAAAACTAATTATAAGCTAAAGAGACAAAATACCAGACAAATTATACATATTGAGGCTCAATAGTTAGCACTGTCACCTCACAGCAAGAAGGTCACTGGTTCGAGTCCAGGCTGGGTCAGTTGGCATTTCTGTGTGGAGTTTGCATGTTCTCCAGGTCCTCCGGATTCCCCCACAGTTCAAAGGCATGCGCTATAGGTGAATTGGATGGACTAAATTGTCCGTAGTGTATGAGTGTCTGTGTGTGTTTGTGTGTGTTTGTGTGTAAGTGAGTGAATGAATGCGAGAGTGTATGGGTGTTTCCCAGTACTGGGTTGCAGCTGGAAGGGCATCTGCTGCATAAAACATGTGGCGGAATACAGTAGTTGGTGATTCATTTCACTGTGATGACCCCTGATAAATAAGGGACTGAATGAATGAATATACATATTGCAAAAACATAAGTAGTACTGTAAGAACTAGTTTGAGCAGTAAAATGATGGGAGGTTGTAACCCAACGTTGGGTCAAATATGGATAAACCCAACTGCTGGGTTAAAAAGCGTCATTTAAATTTAATTGAAAAAATGAACCTGACAATGGGTTTGTCTATAACTGACCCAAAATTGTTTTAGTGTGAGCCAGTGACCCAGCATTTATTAGTGTGTAGTCTAGACGATGGTGATTATACTGTACACACATGCAAATTAGCCCACTGAGAAAAATATATAAACATGGAAACACAGACTAGAATGGTAGCATGCCTCCAAACTTATGTAGTCTTTCTCTTTTGGACCAACCTCTAAAATGTCTAATGGATATCACACTACCATACCACTCACGCCTTCTTACTCAAAAGTAACGTAAAAATAGTAGTAGAACTAGTTTTAGCCCCTATTTACACTAATATGTTTTAGTTTTAAAACGCATACAATTTGCTACGGTTACAGCATCTGTCCACACTACCCCAGAGTTTTCAAGCACCGAAAACGGAGCTTTTTTAAAATGCTGGAGAGGCCGTTTTCATTTAAAAACGCTGCTGTTCCGTGTCAGTGTGGATGGGGGAAAATGGAGACATCTGAAATCGGAGGCGTGGCTGCAGACATTCACCTATCTGATTGCGGCTTTTTCTCAATATTAAATACACAAAGTTCAGTCTTGCATCCTCTACTTGCACGTTCAGACTTCGCAAGTTTGATATGGAAAACAAACTCCCGAGGACACGTCGGGTAAAAACAGTGTACTTTATAACCTCATTCACATCACCCTGGATATGTTGTTTCATTATCTCAACAATAAAATGAAAACATGATATAAGGAACTGTCTATTTTCATTTTGATATTAACCTAACGGACATTAAAAATGTTAAGGCATCGTGTAGCTACATATTTATATGAGCGTCATCTTCACTGTATGCATATTTATAACAAAACGGAGCCTATAACATAACCGCTTCCTTTCATTTTCTTCAAAAAATATTAAACATCCCGTCTCTTTTGCTGAATATCAGTTTTAATAATCAATAATGGCCATTATAAAAATATAACGTACAATAAGTTTTTACATTATAGGAAGTAAAGGCAAGCAACCAATGTATGTTTACATAAATTAATATATTAACTTATCTTTGTGGACAGCCAAAATCCGTTACCTAAGAACAAGTAATTGATTCAAAAGACCATTAAATAGAGAAGATGAATTAAATATCACGTTTGACAACTATAGTGAGATGAAATCCAGCGGAAGAAAAAAACACTACAGATCATCCTGGTTCTAAATAGAGCCAATGCCTCCTATAAAGGTCCATGCAAGCATTGGAGTAACAGAGCACAGCTATTTTTCTGTGCTGTACATTAGACAGGAGCCATTATCCATCATGCGGACCTGTGTCTGCCCAGCTGCTGGGTAAACCCCGCTCATCTAAATGTCATCTCGCACACACACAGACCCAAGCATCGCCGGCTTTCTCCGCCAGACCAGCCGCAACAGATGTGGCCCCGGCCCTTGCTATTTAAATCCGGCCACCTGATGCCTGGGGCTGCGTTGTGAAGCCCTGGCGGCACAGCATGGGTGAGCACAAACCCTTCGCACACATTTATCATGATTTGCACAGGGTGCCCTGCTTCCTTTAACACTCTTCATCATATCTGCTTTTGCAGATGAATTTGTTTTCAGATCAAGTATGAAGTATAAATGTGCTCCAAATCGTAATGCTGAATGAGATTCCTCTTGATTTGATACTGATAATAATTTTATGATTTGATCAACACATCTTTATTAGGGCTGTCGGTCAATTAAAATTGCAATAATAATAATAATAATGACAAAAATGTTGAATTATCTACTATATAAAGGAAACCAAGCAAGTTTACTGTCAACCTCCATAGAACAGACAAAGCTGAAATTGGATATTCCAAATTGATATTTATTTCCTCTCCTCTAGAGATAGTGTAGGAAATCTTGGGAGAAACCAAGAAATGTAATTTAAAAGCAATTTTACAGGACAGAAAACAGTTGGGCCTGAAGGAGAGGAACAGAGAGAGGACAGAGCCGAATCCGGCAGTGAAATGATGAAACTCTCCTCTGAATTACTCCTCTTACAATCCCTCAAGCTTTCCGTCACATTGTGCGCACATAAGTCACGTTTTTTTCTTCTTCTTCATGTTCTACCAGAACAGACATTTTAACTCCAAACTGAAATTGCTGCTGGACAAGACCAAAAACATATAGGTGGCAGAACATGCATGTTACTAAGAAAAAGGATTATAAAACTTTTTTATCCAAATTATAATCAAAAATAGAAAATGTCGAAAAGCTTGACATCGATAAGAATTTTTGATCACTTTATTTTAAACGTACAATTCACACTGTTAACAAAGGCTGCATTTACACCGCATGATTCAAGTAATCCGATTTTTTTCTCCCATGTGGCTCAGATCGGATATGGCCCATGTACGTGTATGCAGGAAAAAAAAAAATCACATGGAATCCAATTTACTCAAATCAGATATTAATCGGATCCGTTCCCTCGTGCCTGCAGATAGATCGGATTTTCACCTGTCAATGCGAGTGGCACATCATTAAAAACCGTAGCGAATGATGTCATCTCTGACGCTTTCATTTCATAACAGACTTCAGCATAGACCCAAACCTTACATTTCATATAGTAGAACAAAACAAAGCTTTTATATTTTCATGTAGCAAAAAGAGCCTATTTAAGTATGTTAACGAGAACGAGAGAGAGAGAGAATGCAACATCCGCCCTGTAAACAATATAAAACTTCTGCATACATCACGTGGATAATTCACGCCATGGCCACTACATTAAGATGCCTACTGGTTTAAAAAAAGCCTAGATTAAAAGATGGCGGCCAAATGAGAACTTTTCAGTCATAAACTATAGTAAAACAGCTTGTCAAAAAGAATTTAAAAAAAATTAAATACAAGAATGGAGAAAAGAGCGCTCTTTTATTATCAGCTGTCAGTCAGCGCCTGCTTTTTTTTCCTGGTCATTGCGTCTTGTGTAAATGCAGACAATCGAATGTGAGTCACTTTTAAAAGATGATGTAAGCGTCAAAAAAAAAATCACATACAGTCACAAAATAGGAATTGACTATCAAGATCTGCAGTGTAAATGCAGCTAAAAACAATTAACACTTTACTTGAAGGGGTGTTCATACGCCTTTATAATTATTTGCATGTTTATAACAATTGACATTAAATGTCATTCGTTTTATTTGCATTTTAAATGCAAAGTTGACATTGTTTGTTATGACAGCTTGACATAAATGTATCACAACCTGTTTTTGTCCTTTGTCATGACAGCTTGACACTACAAAGCAACAAAACTTGTCATAAATCAGCCATAAACATGATTTTCATGAAACTATTATAATTTTCATGAATTTTATAACAGTGTCATTAATGTTTTTTGGACCTCAATTACAATAGCACAAGCTGAATTTGTCATTAAAATGTCTTAAAAATTATTTGACAAAGACATTTTAATGACATAATAATAATGCCTCATGACAATTATGTTTATGACAGGTTTATGACAAGTTATGTTGTCTTGGTAATGTCAAGTTGTCATGACAAAGATTAGGACCGGTTGTGATGTAGTGTCAAGTTCTCAAAGCAAACAATGCCATCTTTCTATTTAAAATTTCATAACTGAACAAATGACCCTTAATAACAGTTGTTATAAGCATGCATAAAGTCATGTCATGATTATAAAGGTTTCATGACAGTCTTCTGCTGTGTTCACACCAGATGTAGAACTACCCAGACTGCTGACACCCTTCATTCGCACGTCAAAAACACTTCATAATAGACGTGGATTTGCGTCATGGGCAGGGCTTCAGTCTGTGCGGTGTCTCTAGCTTCGTTGCTAAATAGATAACATGGATTTTTTCGAGAGCACAGCTGTGTTTTATGTGCTTAATGAAGGCTGAAAAACAGCATATATTCGTTCGGAGCTGTGTCTGAGTCCACTAGATCCTTTCAGAGGTGCACCCAGCTCTGTGAGTTGATCAACTCCTCCAGAAACTATTCCTGGACAATGGAGGCTTTCAGCGGTGCTTCAGACTGAGCCGAGCCCAGTTTGATGAACTGGATTTTCCCTTGGGACACCAACAACAGACACTACATCATAATCACTCCATTACAAGAGCAAGCTTTTGATTGGTTAACGCGGCGCGAATGTCAGCTGAAGTTCAGATTTTCCAACTAGAGCAATTCACATCAAACACGCAAAACGCTCAACTCGCACCACTTCATTTGTGCGAATCACGTCCTTCACGCCGCCCCAGTTGGGTTTAGGGTAGAATTATGGACATAGAATAAGATCATATTTTATAAGTACTTATAAACAGTTAATATCTTAATAACAGACATGAAATAAA
Source organism: Danio kyathit (assembly GCA_903798195.1). Classification (NCBI taxonomy): domain Eukaryota; kingdom Metazoa; phylum Chordata; class Actinopteri; order Cypriniformes; family Danionidae; genus Danio; species Danio kyathit. Next base: position 14,477,586 of record LR812535.1, read on the forward strand.
TTAGATGTTAATATTGGGAATTGTTACTTAAACTAAAACGTTACCAATTTTATTGGATGTTTTTGAAAAGAAGAATCTGATGTTTATCAAGTCAACAATAACACAGTAAACAATGCAATTGCGAATTATTACAAATTAAATAACTTGTGATGTAATATATTCATTCATTCATTCATTCATTTATTAATTTTCCTTCGGTTTAGTCCCTTTATTTATCAGGAGCTGCCATAGCGGAATGAACCGCCAACTATTCCGACATAAGTTTTACGCAACGGATGCCCTTCCAGCCGCAACCCAGTACTGGGAAACACCCATACACTCATTTACACACACACACACACCGCATGTCTTTGGACTGTGGAGGAAACCGGAGCACCCAGAGGAAACCCATGCCAACACAGGGAGAACATGCAAACTCCACACACTACGGCCAATTTAGTCCATTCAATTCACCTATAGCGCATGCCTTTGAACTGTGGGGGAAACCAGAGGACCTGGAGAACATGCAAACTCTACACAGAAATGCCAACTGGCTAAGCCGGGACTCGAACCAGCGATCTTGCTGTAAGGCAACAGTGCTAACCACTGACCCACCGTGCTGCCATGTAATATATTTTATAATGTATTTTTTTAAATCGTTGATGATGTCAATGATGATATATTTACTACTGACATCAAATTGTAAATGAAAGTGAACAAATAAAATGGCACTCCAGTATCTATTCCAATTTGATGTGCGCAGCATAACGCGTTATAAGAAATGCATCTTCATAATGATAAATAATAAACTAGACTATAACATTTCAAATCATTTACAAGGCTCTACTGCAGTTAAGAAGTTGCCTTAAGGGATAGTTCACCCGAAAATGAACATTCTGTCATCATTTACTCATCCTCCAATTGTTCCAAACCCATTTGAGTTTCTTTCTTATGTTGAACCCAAAGGAAGTACACTGAAGAATGGCGGAAGGAACAGCCATTGACTTCCATAGTATTTTTTGCTCCTACTATGGATATCAATAGCAGGTTTTTGAATGTTGAAATCAACAATTCAAGTGTAGAATCACTTGAATGTGAGTAAATAGTGAGGAAACGTTCATTTTTGGGTGAACTATGTCTTTATATTTGAAGGTAGCCAGCTATGCAGACCATAAACAAGTCTACAATAAGATAATGTGATTGTATCCACTAGTGTGCATACTACAAAGATAAATAACAGTGTAAAAGTAAAGACAAGGTCTATTCGAAGCCAAATAAACAGAAAGTTCAACACATGGTTGCGTGGGATGTTTAATGGCAAGAGTCTTCATGTGCAAATATAGTCCCATCTCTCCAGTGTAATGTCAAGGCGGTGTGGAGACCATGACATTTCTGCAGGATCAAGGTCAGTGCAGGGGCTCCTTGCTGGTGCAGGGAGGAGTTGTTTTTCAGTAGTGGGTGACATTTAGACTGGAGTCCACTAATGTGGTGCAACTCCCTCCGGAAAACAATCGACAACAGCAGGGAGAGGAGTGGAGAACACGCGCTGTCTACTGAGCGCAAACATCATTCATGAACATACAACAAGCTCATGCAACAAGTCATATTTAAAAAGTAAAATGTCCGCTGCATGATATTAGAAAAAAAATTATGCGACATATATTGTAATATGAAAACAATCGGGTATATGTACACCTAGTGTTTTTCCCCTAGCAGTAAACTTCTGGTGAAGGTGAATGTGACTATTTTCAATTTCATACGGTTGCTTTTACAGCATTGATCTTGTAATGTAATTAAAATATGTTCTGTTAAATAGACTTAAGCATTAATTTAGTTGTTAAAGTGGAAAACAAGATGAAAAGCCATTTAAAAGCAAGCGCCATCAGTAGCAGGAGGCGAGCACAGAAACACAGAGCACAGAGTTATATTCAAACACACGTCCTATTCTTATGCCCCATATGGCGATGCATACGTCTCCAAAAGCCGACAGATGGACAAATCTAAACTTGTTTTTGTTAAAACAAATATAAATATGTATACAATAAATAATACTGCTAATAATAATAATAATAACATTATACAAATGCAAACTGTCTTGAATAAACTGAAAAAAAACATGGAGGCATGAAAAAGGCATGGAGGCAGTGGTTTTTATATTTATGTAGTCATTTTTGTAATGTTTTTTTTATTTTTTCATATGTAAAGATATTTGTGTATTGCTGTAGATCAGTGGTTCTCAAACTTTTTTTCACCAAGTACCACTATAATGACCAGTATTAAAATACAGTAGTGTAGGAGGCCTAATTAAGCAGCTGCAGCTCTGCAAAATTCAAAAACCAGGCAGATTAAATCCTATTATTAAGAATATGTATTATTGTCAGCCACTTTAAACATTATAAATAGTTTGAACATTAACTGTGCTTAGAGTAAAAAATAAATAATGTTTCAATTAAATGTGCTTCTAAAAGTTAATTAAAAAGGGCACTGTTCTTAAAAAGTAAAAGAAAACTGCTGTACCTAAATGTAAAGTATTAACATATAGTAGCCTATTCATCAAAACTTGGAAATGTTACTTGGACCTCATAAATATAGGCTATATGTCATCCTAATTATATAAAAACTCTTTTTTAAATAGATATTGCATGTATGACTTATTTGTATATCTTTTAAATCTAAACATTAACTTGTATTTTAATTGTATGATTTGAAGATCTGCTTACTGCGCGTTAAAGTAGGCTTTGTGTGTTAGATAAGCAGGCCATTAAACCATACCTGTCAACATTGGGATATAAAAATACAGTATACGCCCCCAACAGCCGTTACAAATATGGGGAGGAGATTAGCTTCAAATGATAGAATACATAACAAGCATTAGAAAATTGAAAATAAAATAAAAAGTTTAGCCTATTAAAATCAATTTACTGATCACATCAGTGCTATTGCATGCGTCAAAGGGTTAAAAGTGTGTTCATTTTTTGACTTTAATTATTTATCGATTCCTCTGCGTACCACTAGGAAGCCTGTGTACCACAGTTTGAGAACCCCTGCTGTAGATCATCTGTGTGTAAGCGTTTGAACCTACATAGGCGAATAACTAACATGCGCTGGATATTAGAGCAGCTTTTAGATGGTCAATAGCGCAGTCTGTTTCAGTTCTTCAAAATAGCACGCCTTAACACACCTCTATTTTAGACCAGCATGCCCATGAGTCCACAAAGTGGCGCAAATGGATTTGCTATTTAAACAACTTGGGGCAAAACATGAAAATTAGGGTTGCGCTGGTCCCAAAATAGCAACAAATCGTGCCAAACATATCTTGCACCTTATTACGTCGGTGTATAATAGGACCCATGGTGAGGAACAATGAAATTGAATGCAGTTCTTCTTGTACATTCTAAGATCCACTTTATATTGTATATTAATCAGGAAGTGTAGATGACTGTTTTTTAAAGACAACAGACGTTAAAAGCGGTGATTTTGTAGTTCGCACAGTTTAACAGAAGCGCTTGAATGGGTTAATGAAAATAAAACGATGGCTTGAATAGCTCTATTTGCAAATAATTCATTAACGTAAAGTAATTGTGACTATTTAGTATGAGAATCAATCTAATAAACAAATCACAAGTTAGGAATATAGTAGTACAGGAGGTTGTTATCGCAGAATAAAGCCAGGCGCAAAGCAGAGCACGGTTGTATATAAGACTGTAGGGCTTTATTCTGCAAGAACAACCATCCTGGATGCACTTTTTCCTGCTTATTACACTGCTACTTGCCATAAAATGTAAAAAATAGATAGATAGACCAGTCTTTTTATTGAATTTTTCAAAAACTACTTAACATTCATAAAAAACTGAAGATCTTAACACAGTAACTCAAACATATACAAAAACAAAAGTAAATGAAAAAATAGTGGATAAAAAAAGGGACGGGGAAAAAATGAATTATGCTTGTATGGGAGTGGGGAGCTTAGTAATTGGAATAAATCTGTTTTTAAAATAAAACTGGAATGCTGGAACTGGAACTTTGAAAAATCTATTATTTAACCAAAACATAAAAAAAAATTGCAAAGCTGACAGAAACAATAACAGCTGATGAAGTATACACTATTGGGCATTATTCAGTCACAAGATGGTGTCACACAGTCAAAAACGGAAAGCTGACAGAAACAAAAACAGCTGATAAAGTATACACTATTGGGCATTATTCAGTCACAAGATGACACCAAACAGTCAAAAAAGGCAAAGCTGACAGAAACAAAAATAGCAGATGAAGTATACGCTATCACACATTATTCAGTCACAAGATGGCGCCAAACAGTCAAAAACGGAAAGCTGACAGAAACAAAAACAGCTGATGAAGTATACACTATCGCGCATTATTCAGTCACAAGATGGCGCCAAACAGTCAAAAACGGAAAGCTGACAGAAACAAAAACAGCTGATGAAGTATACACTATCGCGCATTATTCAGTCACAAGATGGCGCCAAAGAGTCAAAAACGCAAAGCTGACAGAAACAAAAACAGCTGATGAAGTATACACTATCGCGCACTATTCAGTCACAAGATGGAGCCAAACAGTCAAAAACGGAAAGCTGACAGAAACAAAAACAGCTGATGAAGTATACACTATCGCGCATTATTCAGTCACAAGATGGCGCCAAACAGTCAAAAACGGAAAGCTGACAGAAACAAAAACAGCTGATGAAGTATACACTATCGCGCATTATTCAGTCACAAGATGGCGCCAAACAGTCAAAAACGGAAAGCTGACAGAAACAAAAACAGCTGATGAAGTATACACTATCGCGCATTATTCAGTCACAAGATGGCGCCAAAGAGTCAAAAACGCAAAGCTGACAGAAACAAAAACAGCTGATGAAGTATACGCTATTGCGCACTATTCAGTCACAAGATGGAGCCAAACAGTCAAAAACGCAAAGCTGACAGAAAAAAAACAGCTGATGAAGTATACACTATTGCGCACTATTCAGTCACAAGATGGCGCCAAACAGTCAAAAAAGGCAAAGCAGACAGAAACAAAAACAGGTGATGAAGTATACACTATTACGCATTATTCAGTCACAAGATGGCGTCGAACAGTCAATAAAGAGAAAGCTGACAGAAACAAAAACAGCTGATGAAGTATACACTATCGCGCATTATTCAGTCACAAGATGGCGCCAAACAGTCAAAAACGCAAAGCTGACAGAAACAAAAACAGCTGATGAAGTATACGCTATTGCGCATTATTCAGTCACAAGATGGCGCCAAACAGTCAAAAACGCAAAGCTGACAGAAAAAAAACAGCTGATGAAGTATACACTATTGCGCACTATTCAGTCACAAGATGGCGCCAAACAGTCAAAAACGCAAAGCTGACAGAAACAAAAACAGCTGATGAAGTATACGCTATTGCGCACTATTCAGTCACAAGATGGCGCCAAACAGTCAAAAAAGGCAAAGCAGACAGAAACAAAAACAGCTGATGAAGTATACACTATTGCGCATTATTCAGTCACAAGACGGCGCTAAAGAGTCAAAAACGCAAAGCAGGCAGAAACAAAACATCTGATGAAGTATACGCTACCGCGCATTATTCACTCACAAAATGCCGCCAAACAGTCAAAAAAGGCAAAGCTGACAGAAACAAAACATCTGATGAAGTATACGCTACCGCGCATTATTCAGTCACAAGATGGCGCCAAACAGTCAAAAACGGAAAGCTGACAGAAACAAAAACAGCTGATGAAGTATACACTATTGCGCATTATTCAGTCACAAGATGGCGCCAAAGAGTCAAAAACGCAAAGCTGACAGAAACAAAAACAGCTGATGAAGTATACGCTATTGCGCACTATTCAGTCACAAGATGGAGCCAAACAGTCAAAAACGCAAAGCTGACAGAAAAAAAACAGCTGATGAAGTATACACTATTGCGCACTATTCAGTCACAAGATGGCGCCAAACAGTCAAAAAAGGCAAAGCAGACAGAAACAAAAACAGGTGATGAAGTATACACTATTACGCATTATTCAGTCACAAGATGGCGTCGAACAGTCAATAAAGAGAAAGCTGACAGAAACAAAAACAGCTGATGAAGTATACACTATCGCGCATTATTCAGTCACAAGATGGCGCCAAACAGTCAAAAACGCAAAGCTGACAGAAACAAAAACAGCTGATGAAGTATACGCTATTGCGCATTATTCAGTCACAAGATGGCGCCAAACAGTCAAAAACGCAAAGCTGACAGAAAAAAAACAGCTGATGAAGTATACACTATTGCGCACTATTCAGTCACAAGATGGCGCCAAACAGTCAAAAACGCAAAGCTGACAGAAACAAAAACAGCTGATGAAGTATACGCTATTGCGCACTATTCAGTCACAAGATGGCGCCAAACAGTCAAAAAAGGCAAAGCAGACAGAAACAAAAACAGCTGATGAAGTATACACTATTGCGCATTATTCAGTCACAAGACGGCGCTAAAGAGTCAAAAACGCAAAGCAGGCAGAAACAAAACATCTGATGAAGTATACGCTACCGCGCATTATTCACTCACAAAATGCCGCCAAACAGTCAAAAAAGGCAAAGCTGACAGAAACAAAACATCTGATGAAGTATACGCTACCGCGCATTATTCAGTCACAAGATGGCGCCAAACAGTCAAAAACGGAAAGCTGACAGAAACAAAAACAGCTGATGAAGTATACACTATTGCGCATTATTCAGTCACAAGATGGCGCCAAACAGTCAAAAACGCAAAGCTGACAGAAACAAAACATCTGATGAAGTATACACTATTGCGCATTATTCAGTCACAAGATGGCGCCAAACAGTCAAAAACGGAAAGCTGACAGAAACAAAAACAGCTGATGAAGTATACACTATCGCGCATTATTCAGTCACAAGATGGCACCAAACAGTCAAAAATGCAAAGCAGACAGAAACAAAAACAGCTGATGAAGTATACGCTATCGCGCATTATTCAGTCACAAGATGGCGCCAAACAGTCAAAAACGCAACGCTGACAGAAAAAAAACAGCTGATGAAGTATACACTATTGCGCACTATTCAGTCACAAGATGGCGCCAAACAGTCAAAAACGCAAAGCTGACAGAAACAAAAACAGCTGATGAAGTATACACTATTGCGCATTATTCAGTCACAAGATGGCGCCAAAGAGTCAAAAACGCAAAGCTGACAGAAACAAAAACAGCTGATGAAGTATACGCTATTGCGCACTATTCAGTCACAAGATGGCGCCAAACAGTCAAAAAAGGCAAAGCAGACAGAAACAAAAACAGCTGATGAAGTATACACTATTGCGCATTATTCAGTCACAAGATGGCGCCAAACAGTCAAAAACGGAAAGCTGACAGAAACAAAAACAGCTGATGAAGTATACACTATTACGCATTATTCAGTCACAAGATGGCGTCGAACAGTCAATAAAGAGAAAGCTGACAGAAACAAAAACAGCTGATGAAGTATACACTATCGCGCATTATTCAGTCACAAGATGGCGCCAAACAGTCAAAAACGCAAAGCTGACAGAAACAAAAACAGCTGATGAAGTATACGCTATTGCGCATTATTCAGTCACAAGATGGCGCCAAACAGTCAAAAACGCAAAGCTGACAGAAAAAAAACAGCTGATGAAGTATACACTATTGCGCACTATTCAGTCACAAGATGGCGCCAAACAGTCAAAAACGCAAAGCTGACAGAAACAAAAACAGCTGATGAAGTATACGCTATTGCGCACTATTCAGTCACAAGATGGCGCCAAACAGTCAAAAAAGGCAAAGCAGACAGAAACAAAAACAGCTGATGAAGTATACACTATTGCGCATTATTCAGTCACAAGACGGCGCTAAAGAGTCAAAAACGCAAAGCAGGCAGAAACAAAACATCTGATGAAGTATACGCTACCGCGCATTATTCACTCACAAAATGCCGCCAAACAGTCAAAAAAGGCAAAGCTGACAGAAACAAAACATCTGATGAAGTATACGCTACCGCGCATTATTCAGTCACAAGATGGCGCCAAACAGTCAAAAACGGAAAGCTGACAGAAACAAAAACAGCTGATGAAGTATACACTATTGCGCATTATTCAGTCACAAGATGGCGCCAAACAGTCAAAAACGCAAAGCTGACAGAAACAAAACATCTGATGAAGTATACACTATTGCGCATTATTCAGTCACAAGATGGCGCCAAACAGTCAAAAACGGAAAGCTGACAGAAACAAAAACAGCTGATAAAGTATACACTATCGCGCATTATTCAGTCACAAGATGGCACCAAACAGTCAAAAATGCAAAGCAGACAGAAACAAAAACAGCTGATGAAGTATACACTATTGCGCATTATTCAGTCACAAGATGGCGCCAAACAGTCAAAAACGCAAAGCAGACAGAAACAAAAACAGCTGATGAAGTATACACTATCGCTTATTATTTAGTCACAAGGTGGCGCCGACCAGTCAAAAACGCAAAGCTGACAGAAAAAAAACAGCTGATGAAGTATACACTATTACGCATTATTCACTTACAAGATGGCGCCAAAGAGTCAAAAATAGTTAAAACCCATAGCGTGACAGACAAGCAGAAACATGTATGTACAGGATGCACAGGATGTAAGTATATGGATTTAAACTATTCACTGAGATGATTAGAAGTTCCTAGATGAGCCTATGTTATTTAGCGGTTGTTATCTCTGAATAAAATACTTTGGGATGTTGCGACTGACCAATCAGAATGAGTATTTTAGACAGCTGTGTAATAAGCATAGATAAATATAATAGAGCAAAGATGAAAGTGAAATAAACAGTGCTTCATGGTTGTCTGATGGGGAGTCAAAAAGCATTCAGGTACAGAAATTGAAATATCAAAAGTAAAATAACAGTTTGTATAAATAATTCAACAAAATTAATCTTAAAGTGACAACTTCTTGTGCTGGAATGCTTTAAACAAAGACACAGGCCTTAAAACACATTCAAATAATAAACTTTTCCTCTATTGTTCTTTGTTCTTATTAAACTCTCTGTGTTCTAATCTGTGGATCTCTTGGTCGACTATAATCCAGACTCAACATTACACACCCTGCGACGTGATTATTGCAGATGCGCACACATTGTGATATTGATGCTGAAAAGATATATCATGCAGGCCGCTCTACTAAAAATGTCATGATGCATTCAAAGACTTACGCCAGTTCAAATATATGTACAATAATAAATTAAGTGTTACAGATCTGATTGGCTGATATGGGGCCTTAAATAGATTTTCAAAGATTTCAAAGGTCATATGCAATGGCTCACTCAGTCGACATGACTGCAATGAATTGTAGAGCTTCACTCCCAAACATTTTCATCTCACTATGATCTGATGCTTTTATTACTTCTGTTTTCTCACGCTGTCTTTCTTCTGTTTATTTTGTTATTTAGAGGACAGAAGAGAGCATATATATATTTCCAAAGTCATCTATGCAGAAGTGAATGAATTCTGGATGTTTGCTTTCAGTAAATATGGCTGTAAATGTATTTTAGTCTTCCTTTTTTTTTTACTTCAGATCAAAAAATGAATTGTCTTCAAAATATTGAGACAAAGAATCCAACTCAGGGTCATTGGAAATATGTACCTAAGGTAAATACATATATTATTTTACTGAATTCTGATATTGCATCTTCGAATTGCGACTTTTTATATTTATAACTCAGAATTGCGAATTGTTTCTCAGAATTGAGAGATACAAAGTAACAATTACGACTTATTACTTGCAGTTGCAAGTTTTTTTATCAGAAATCATCATTTTCAAGATTTTGTTTGAGTTTACCTCTCACCATTCTAAGAAAAAAAATGCTAAATTCTAACATAAAAGGTTGCAATAACCTTCTTAAATTATTTTATTCAGTGGCGGAAACGAGTTTCAATACAAACTTCCTATTATGCTTACAACTTACTACAGAATTATTCCATTTCTCTGCAACTAATTGCTACATAACCTTATTCTGTTGCTGTTTTTGTATTAGCAGTGAAATTTAGCAAAATGTTCTCTGTTCACAGACACCAAAGATGGATGGATGGATGGATGAACGGTTGGATGGATGGATGAATGAAGGGATGGCTGGATGGACGAATGAATAGATGGATGAATGGATGGATGGATGGATGTATGTATGGATGAATGGACGGACGAATGAATGAATGAATGAATGAATGAATGAATGAATGAATGAATGAATAAATGAATGAATGTACGGATGGATGGACGGATAAATGGACGGATGGATGGACGGATGGATGGACGGACGGATGGATGGATGGATGGATGAATGGACGGATGGACGGACGGATGGATGGACGAATGAATGGCTGGAAGGACGAATGAATAAAGGAAATTAATGGGTGAATGAACGAATGGATGGACAGACGAATGAATAAATGGATGGATGAATGAATGAATGGATGGATGGATGAATGAATGAAGGAATGGATAGACGGACGAATGAATGGATGAATGGATGGATGAATTAATGAATGAATGAATGAATGAACGAATGAATGAACGAATGAATGAATTAACGAATAAATGAATGGACGAATGAATGGATGGACGAATGAATGAATGGACGGATGGGATGGATGGATGGATGGATGGATGAATAAATGAATGAATGGATGGATGGATGGATGGATGGATGGATGGATGGATGGATGGATGGATGGATGGATGGATGGATGGATGGATGGATGGATGGATGGATGGACGGATGGATGGATGGACGAATGAATGGCTGGAAGGACGAATGAATAAAGGAAATTAATGGGGGAATGAACGAATGGATGGACAGACAAATGAATAAATGGATGGATGGATGAATGAATGAATGAATGAATGAATGAATGAATGAATGGATGGATGGATGGATGGATGGATGGATGGATGGATGGATGAATGAATGAAGGAATGGATAGACGGACGAATGAATGGATGGACAGAGTAATGAATGAACGGACAGACAGACGAATGAATGGACAGATGAACGGACAGACCGACGAACAGACAGACGAATGAACGAACGGGGTTTGTCATGCTGCGACTGTTGGCACCTGATGTAATACTAATAATAATAATTCCTTACATTTATATAGTGCTTTTCTGGACACTCAAAGTGCTTTACACATTTGGGTGGAATCTCCTTATCCACCACCAGTGTGTAGCATCTACAGTGGACATACTGCTCCACACCACACCCCGGTGGAGATTCACAAAGTGATGAAGTGATGAAGCCAATTATGATATGGGGATGGTTAGGAGGCCATGATGGACAGAGGCCAGTGGGCAAATTTGGCCAACCCCTACTTTTTTCGAAGAACATCCTGACATTTTTAACAACCACAGAGAGTCAGGACCTCCGGTTAACGTCTCATCTGAAAGACGGTGCTCACTGAGCAGTAGAGTGCCCTTCACTATACTGGGGCGTTAGGACCAACACAGACTTCAGGTTGAGCACCCCCTGCTCTAACTAACACCACTTTCAGCAGCAACTTAGCTTTCCCATGTGGTCTCCCATTCAGGTACTGACCGGTCGCAGCCCTGCTTAGCTTTACTGGGCGACCATGTGAGAGTTGCAAAGAGCTGGCTGCCGGCTATATGTAAATAGCTCCACAGGGATCATTCATTTACATCATTTAATCACATATGGCGTAAAAAGGCCACAAAGTGTTCACACACATGAGCAATATATTGACACACTGATCGACCAACACGATTCATACCTTATAGATTACACAAAAACCAGCTACACACTAAAGACAAAACACTAGCTCTGACCTAACAAAAGGTACTGCAGTACCACATGTGATGATAAATCCAGCAATATTTATGAGCTCTAGGAGGAGACAAGGATCTGCTTCTACTGCGACCGCAGCCAACAATCTCTTCTCCTGCACTTTCAGAACGCTCTGCTGCATGCAAAAGAGTCTGGAGATACGTGAGGGATGGAAGTCAGTGAAGGTATGCAGTCGCATTAGTATTCAGCTCACTGGCCCTGCACCCTGTCGGCCTTCCCAGCGTCCTCCTCCTACTCGGCGAACACCAGCACACATACGCTTGTTATTAAACTGCATCCGCCCATCCCAAACCACGCTTCCTCATTAATATTTATCTCACTTAATACAAAGCTCATGCATTTTTTGATTAATGTAAAGGTCTTTTTTCCCCCCAAATAACAACCAGGGGCATGTGTGCATGGTTCATGCATATTAATGCAAGTGCATACACATGTGTGGGAGTTTGTTCTGGTGGCTGTCACTGTGACAAACCATCCGTCACTACTGACTGACCTGCTGCTGCCACCACCACCACTTCAACAGCAGGGCTGATGTACGTGAACTTGGAAAGGACACAGGAAATACACAAACTGAACAAGCTCCTGAGAAAACTGCAGAAACTAAGTTAATATTCAACAAAACTGGCTAAAAAAAGAACAAAATAGCCATAGAGATAGGAATAGAACACTGGTTGAACTTGTTGTCTCTTGTCTTTCTTTCCTTCTTTCTTTGATTCCTTCCCTCTTTCTTTCTTAGATTCCTTCCTTCCTTCTTAGATTCCTTCATTCTTAGATTCCTTTCTTCTTTTCTTCTTAGATTCCTCCCTTCCATCTTTCTTTCTTAGATTCCTCCCTTCCTTCTTTCTTTCTTAGATTGCTTTCTTCCTTCTTAGATTCCTTGTTTCTTTCTTAGATTCCTTTATTCTTTCTTCTTTCTTTCTTAGATTCCTCCCTTCCTTCTTTCTTTCTTAGATTGCTTTCTTCCTTCTTAGATTCCTTGTTTCTTTCTTAAATTCCTTTATTCTTTCTTCTTTCTTTCTTAGATTCCTCCCTTCTTTCTTTCTTTCTTAGATTCCTTCCTTCCTTCTTAGATTCCTTCATTCTTAGATTCCTTTCTTCTTTTCTTCTTAGATTCCTGCCTTCCTTCTTTCTTTCTTAGATTGCTTTCTTCCTTCTTAGATTCCTTGTTTCTTTCTTAGATTCCTTCCTTCTTTCTTTCTTAGATTGCTTTCTTCCTTCTTTCTTAGATTCCTCCCTTCCTTCTTTCTTTCTTAGATTGCTTTCTTCCTTCTTAGATTCCTTCTTTCTTTCTTAAATTTCTTTATTCTTTCTTCTTTCTTTCTTAGATTCCTCCCTTCTTTCTTTCTTTCTTAGATTCCTTCCTTCCTTCTTAGATTCCTTCATTCTTAGATTCCTTTCTTCTTTTCTTCTTAGATTCCTGCCTTCCTTCTTTCTTTCTTAGATTGCTTTCTTCCTTCTTAGATTCCTTGTTTCTTTCTTAGATTCCTTCCTTCTTTCTTTCTTAGATTCCTTTCTTCTTTCTTTCTTAGATTCCTCCCTTCCTTCTTTCTTTCTTAGATTCCTCCCTTCCTTCTTTCTTTCTTAGATTGCTTTCTTCCTTCTTAGATTCCTTCTTTCTTTCTTAGATTCCTTTATTCTTTCTTCTTTCTTTCTTAGATTCCTCCCTTCCTTCTTTCTTTCTTAGATTCCTCCCTTCCTTCTTTCTTTCTTAGATTCCTCCCTTTTTTCTTTCTTAGATTGCTTCCTTCTTTTTTTCTTTCTTTCTTAGATTCCTTCTTTCATTTTTTACTTTCTTAGATTCCTTCTTTCCTTCTTAGATTCCTTCTTTCCTTCTTAGATTCCTTCCTTCCTTCTTAGATTGCTTCCTACTTTCTTTCTTAGATTCCTTTATTTTTCTTAGATTCCTTCCTTCTTTCTTTCTTAGATTTCTTTATTTTTCTTAGATTCCTTCCTTCTTTCTTTCTTAGATTTCTTCCTTCTTTCTTTTTTAGATTCCTTCCTTCCTTCTTAGATTCCTTCCTTCCTTCATTCAGTCTTTCTTTCTTAGATTGCTTCCTTCTTTCTTAGATTCCTTCCTTTCTTCTTTCTTTCTTAGATTTATTCCTTCCTTATTTCTTTCTTTATTTCTTGGATTAATTCCTTCTCTCCTTTATAGATTCCTTCCTTCTTTCTTAGATTTCTTTCTTCTTTCCTCCTTTCTTCCTTCCTATTTTCTTTCTTTCTTAGATTCAACAAATAATAACGTGACTTCAAGTTGATCATTTGTAAAAGTGGCAGAAGGTCGGTTTTTCTGATGAATCATCTGTTGAACTGCATCCCAATCATCACAAATACTGCAGAAGACCTATTGGAACCTGCATGGACCCAAGATTCTAACAGAAATCAGTCAAGTTTGGTGAAGAAAAAAAATCATAGTTTGGGGTTACATTCAGTATGGGGGTGTACGAGAGATCTGCAGAGTGGCTGGCAACATCAACAGCCTGAGGTGTCAAGACATTTGTGCTGCCCATTACATTATAAACGAAAAGGGCAAATTCTTCAACTGGCGAGCACTCCTTCTCATACTTCAGCCTCCACATCAAAGTTCCTGAAAGCAAAGAGGATCAAGGTGCTCCAGGATTGGCCAGCCCAGTCACCAGACATGAACATTATTGAGCATGTCTGGGGTAAGATGGAGGAGGAGGCATTAAAGATGAATTCAAAGAATCTTGATGAACTCTGGGAGTCCTGCAAGAACGCTTTCTTTGCCATTCCAGATGCCTTTATTAATAAGTGATTTGAGTCATTGCAGAGATGTATGGATGCAGTCCTCCAAGCTCATGGGAGTCATACACAATATTAATTCTTTTTCCACTGCACCATGACTTTATATCTATCTGTACATTATTTCTGTTAAGTGACAAGACTTTTGTCTAAGCAAAGTCAGACCTTACTGTCCTAATTAAATCACTAAAAATCAAGGCATAATCATATGTTATTTTTGGTAAAATAAGCATAATCTAGAGACCTTTGCCTTTCATATAAGCCACTTCTGATACCAAATGATCAACTAGAAGTCAAGTTATTATTTGTTGTTCCTAAAACTTGGATGGGCGACAAGATTTTTGTCAGGTAGTGTATATTATTATTAGCCTATATTTTTAAATATGTTAAAATAGGTATTAGTTAACAGACTGTTTGTAAATGTTACATAAATCAAATAACAAGTAAAAAGGTATGTGAGTGTTTGGAAATCCTGAAAGATTTGTGACAAATTTGTGCATATGTAATAAAATTTTATTTTATAATATTATTATTACATAAAATTACATTATTTTAATAATATTACATATTATTTTATATTAAATAACGTTTAATTACATTAAAACTATTTGTTTGACTCTCACCATATGCAAAATTTGTTGTTATATATAGTTTATAGGTATAATTTATACTTATAGGTATTTTTGGGGGGCACTAAGCACCCGCTTACCTCGCTTATTGGTTAAATCCACCCCTGCAAGTTGGTCAAACAAACCTGCCGCACTGAGCAACAGAAATCTGTCAGATTTAAAAATGGCTTCTGAGCTTTGCTTCATTATCCAGCATTTGCTGAAATTTCACAAATTGCTGACCACATCTTTAAAGATTTAAAAGTGAAGAATATATCTTTATTTCTGACATGATGGAAGCTGTTCATTAAATGAAGACGGGTTGTTTCTTGGTAAACAAGCGCCTGCTGTGGAAACCAAACCAGCGAGAGAATCTGGCCATCACGGTGATTCATTCTGGTTGCTGGCTATCCTCTATAATTCTCCCTGCTGGCCTTTTGTATTTTTCTTCCTCATCATCTCGACCGCTCTCCTTCACTGTAGTCAAACCCCCAACACACCCACATCCGTCAGATCTCTCTCGTCTCGGCAAGGGGGCTGCGATCGGCTCATATTAACATACTCGGGCACGGGGGCGGCAGAGCCATTACCTAGCAACAGAGCCAGCTGGGATTGGCTGGTTCCATCAGACGTTAAAGTGGGTTCGGTTGAGGCTGAAACGGAAGGTTATTTTCTGCCCATGTCATCTTTGCTCGTCACATCAGAATGACACGCTAAGGGGCTCCTCCTCCCTCCCCCCCACGGCCTGCCCCATTGACGGAAAGGGCAACAGACCGAAACGTCCCCTGGCAGCAGTAACCACGACACCCACGGCAGTCAGACGCGCCACGTCAAAAAACAGCGCGGCTCTCATGAAAATATGATGTTACATCACGAGCGGTCTTCTCTGTGTCAGATGAAATTTAGAGCAAATTCTTGCAGCAGACACAAAGACTGACAATGTAGAATCTCATTATGTTCTTTGTTACCATGATAGTCATGCTAAAAAAAAAAATGACCAAATGTTTGTTTTACAGAACAGCAGCTATTTATTAATAGGAGCTGAAATGCATGCAGTTTTGAGCCTAAAATGGTCCACTTTGATTTGGTTTAACGAAACACTGATATTAGTGCATGGTTGATCCTGTATACCATCCTGAAGAGGTTTATGCTATAATCATGGTCCATACACATTTTTTACTGTTAGAATTTTCATGTTTTATGTAATAAAATGTCTACGTATATGTGGTAAACAATAAGAAAACTGGTTAACGCTGTCACCTCACAGCAAGAAGGTCGCTGGACCGAGTCCCGGTTGGGCCAGTTGGCATTTTTGTGTGGACTTTGCATGTTCTCCCTGTGTTGGTTTCCTCCGGGTGCTCCGGTTTCCCCTACAGTCCAAAGACATGCGCTATAGGTGAATTGGGTAAGCTAAATTGGCCGTAGTTTATTAGTGACTGTGTGAATGAGTGTGTGTGGATGTTTCCCAGTACTGGGTTGCGGCTGAAAGGGCATTCGCTGTGTAAAACAAATGCTTTTGGTGGTTCATTCTGTTGTGGCAACCTCTGAAATAGAGACTAAGCCGAAGGAAAATGAATGAATGGATTTTGAATACTATTAATCCTCCTGTGAAATTTTAATTATTTTAAAAAATATGTATCGAGTGCTTTTTAATAAAGACTTTTAAACATTTCTTAAACAATAGTATTAATAAATATACTCTAATAACTAATTTCTTTCGTCTTTACCATGATGAGAATACATAATATTTTTCTATTCATTTTGCAAGATACTAGTTTTCAGGTTTCAGGTTTCAGGTTTTTTTTTTTAAACTTAAGTAGGTAAACTGTGCTACCTAGACAAGTTAGGATAAATAGGCAAGCTATTGGATAATTAAATAAAATAAAATCTAAAGGGGGCTTATATATATATATATATATATATATATATATATATATATATATATATATATATATATATATATATATATATATATATATATATATATATATATATATACACACACACACACACACACACACACAGTTGAAGTCAGAAATAATAGCCCCCCGCTGAATTTTTTTTTCTTTTTCAAATATTTCCCAAAATATGTTTAACAGAGCAAGAAAAATTTCACAGTGTGTCAGATAATATTTTTTTCTTCTGGAGAAAGTCTTATTTGTTTTATTTCAGCTAGAATAAAAGCATTTTTTTTAAACTATTTTAAGGTAAATATTATTAGCCCCTTTAAGCTATATTTTTCGTTAGTCAGACGAAAGAACAGAACAAACCATCATTATACAATAACTTGCCTAATTACCCTAACCTGCCTAGTTAACCTAATTAACCTAGTTAAGCCTTTAAATGCCACTTTAAGCTGTATAGAAGTGTCTTGAAAAATATCTAGTAAAATATTATTTGCTGTCATCATTACAAAGATAAAATAAATCAGTTATTAGAGATGAGTTATTAAAACTATTATGTTTAGAAATGTGTTGAAAAAAAAAATCTCTCTGTTAAACAGAAATTGGGGAAAAAAATAAACAGGATGGCTTATAATTCAGGGGGTTTAATAATTCCGACTTCAACTGTATATAATATATAAGATATACAGATATATGTACATTACCGGTCAAAAGTTGGGGGTTGAGTTTTTTCCATTTTTTATAAAATTATTCTGTTCATCAAGGCGGCATTTATTAAATGTAAAAAAAAGTTAAATTGTTAAATACTTATTTATTAAATATTTATTTATTACTTATTGTATGTAGTTTCAAATTAATGTATTAGTCCAGTCATTATTGCTTTTATTACTATCACCATTAATAATAAAAATATTAATAACAATAATAATTAATATTAGAGTGGTTTCTGAAGGTTCATGTGACTCTGAAGACTAGAGTAATGAAGCTGAAAATTCATCTTTAAATCACTGGAATAAATTATTAAATTAAATTATAAACTACTTTTAAACAGTTATAGTGCAATAACATTTAACAATTTTACAATTTGTACTGTATTTTTTAATTAAATAAATGCAGCCTTGGTGAGCAGGAGAAGCTTATTTTAAAACATTTAAAAATCCTACTGACCCCAAACTTTTGACCAGTATTGTGTGTATGTGTGTGTGAGTGTATGTATATATATATATATATATATATATATATATATATATATATATATATATATATATATATATATATATATATATATATATATATATATATATATTCATTCCTTTTCTTTTCGGCTTAAAGTCCCTTTATTAATCTGGGTCGCCACAGCGGAATGAACCGCCAACTTATCCAGCATTTGTTTTACGCAGCGGATGCCCTTCCAGCCGCAACCCATCTCTGGGAAACATCCATGCACACTCAATCACACACATACACTACGGACAATTTAGTCTAGCCAATTCACCTGTTTTGCATGTCTTTGGACTGTGGGGGTAACCGGAGCACCCGGAGGAAACCCACACAAACACAGGGAGAACATGCAAACTCTACACAAAAACGCCAACTTGACCCAGCCGAGGCTCGAACCAGCGACCTTCTTGCTGTGAGGCGACAGCACTACCTACTGCGCCACTGTGTCACACACACACACACACACTCACACACACACACACACACACACACACTCTGATATACACTATATAGCTGTTCATACACTGTATATACACTATAACACTGTTTAAACCCTTGATCTTCTAAACATCACTTAGGAAACTAAAAAAATTGGGGAAAAAATTACAATAAAAAATTCACAGGGCACATAATTTTGACTTCAGCTGGATATTGGGTAAACTAAAACCTAAAATGGGTTGCACAAGGTGATAGTTCCAGTGGGATTAGGAATCTAAAACGGACAGAAAAAGCATGCATATTAAAACAAGGCATTAGCATAAAGCAGGAGTCTTTTAAAAGTAACAAATTAAGTGTTAACATTGAGTAAGAGTTTGCCCCTTAGACCTACTTCCTAAAGAACTGGAACGTTTGGTTCAATTATGCGGCTGGTGTTCGTCCATAAGGGCAACGACAGCTGCAGCAGAGTGACGTATGATTAATATCCAGAGCCACGGACAGTAAATGTAAGAAAAACAAGCTGCGAGTGCAAATGGAGAGTGCACTTCATAAATATGCACTACACCCCTGGTATAAATCTGACAGCGTGAAGGAAATACAGCGGGGACCAGAGAGACCGGAGCGGTCCGTGGAGGCTGAGAGAGGAGCTCGGTGAGCTGGGCTTTCATTAATCACCGTGAAGGAACAGGGAGTTTGGGCAGCGCTGCTCTCTTCTACGACTCAACATCTGTGCCAGGACTGGCGGCTGCCATTAGCAAACAGGCTGCGATGCATTAGATTCGCTGTCTGGCACGATCGCAGGTAATGAGTTTTAAAAGTGGACCTTCAAAGTACTTGCAGTTTAAGTCAAAATGGCACACTTTTACAAATAAAAGTTTCAAAAGAGGAGTTTCAATGCATTGATATACTCAGTGTGAAGTTCTTAGAATTTAAAAGAAGAGTTTACTGATTTGTATGTGGATTCAGGACATTTGTGACCTGAGACCACAAAACCAGTTATAAGCATCCAGTCATAGGGCTCTAAGATTGTGCAGCACCACTCGATCAGATCCGAGACCCGTGAAGAGATGATGCCAACCCTACCATGACACCAAGGACACTACAAACACTTACTACACTTTTTATACAATATAACTGCAGGTTAACTATGTTTATACTCTCCAACCCTATACACAACTCTTTAACTTTTCTTATTTTGACTGTAATGTAGCAATAATGGGCTCCTTTTTGTATTGCTGCATTGAAAGGATAATTATTGTGAAAAATCACAATACAAACAAACATGAATTGAATATGTATACATTTATATAATAAGCTTTCCATTTGATATATGCTTTGTTAGGATAGGATAATAATTGGCCGATATAAAACTATTTGAAAATCTGGAATCTGAGGGTGAAAAAAAAATCTAAATATTTAAAGTTAAAAGTTAAAGTTAAAGTGGTATTAATAATTTGTTCAGTAGGGCTGCATGTTATTTAAAAATTGCAATAATTAGTTTTGCTGCGATTTATATTGCGATATAAAAAAAAGTTCCCCACATGATTTGTAAATTCTCTATTGGTAAACATTTCATTCATTTAGATCGACTGAGAGATGATCGTCTTTTTCTATGCAGTGCGTTTGCATAAAGAAATTTATATTACAAGCATATATAAATGTGACAGAGCAAAAATAAAAGTTAAATAAACAGCGCTTTTTGGTTTTATGGAAATTAAACCATATTCAAGTACAAAAATTGAACAATCAAATGTAAAACAACATGGTCATTATTATATAAATAATTATTAAAAAAAAATTTATTCTTCGATGTGACTATTCAGGTTTCCTAAAGTCAAATTTAAGACTTTTTAAGACCCTTTTAAGACCATTATGAATGAAATTTTATGAAAGAATTTTTTTGTAATAGCCTGGTTGGGCCAAAATAATTGGGAAAAAAAAAAACTAATGTAGTTATTTCCAAAGTCCCTTTAAGACAAGTTATTTCACTTGGCGGCCATCTTTGAAACGCCTCTCGGGTAGTATGCTCGGACATTCTGTTTGAATAATAAACATCAAATTCTCCAAAACTGCTTGTCAAGCTTATGATTGAATTTCATATTAGGAATCACCACTAAAATTAAACAACAACTTTCTCATTAGTTTCATTTATAAATGTCCGAATCACACAAAATCTGCAGAAACTCTCGTCTGGTCTGAGCCCCTCATCAATCGTCAGCATATAGCGATCGATTGATTGGCTCCTGTACTAGAAGGCGGGCTTTATTCACCATATAGCGATTGATGATTGGCTCCTGTACTCAAAGGCAGGCTTTATTCGCCATATTGACCCCACTTCGCCACTTTTTTCCCAATTCAAAACAATACAAGGGACATGTCTTGTAAATTCTATAGTCTTTGGCATTTCTTAATCACATATCTTAATTGTATACACTTTTTTCCAACATGTTGCTTTTTTGTAATGACAAGTTTATCATTGTTAAAAGTATATTATGAAGAAAAATACAAATATATATATTTGTTTGCTTTTTGTCCAACTTAATTGAGTATAACTCCTAATCAACCTAATGCGTTTCTGTTATAAAACCTTATGTTTTAAGCCTATTTATAAATATTATGTCTGCTCCCCCTTACTTCCGCAAATAGTTTTTGTGTAAATGGAAGATCATGTAAAGGGATATATTGCTGTTATTATCATGAGGAATTGTGTAATTGTTTTTAGTTTTCTTTTCCTGATTAGGGAATTGAATTACGTGAATTTGCTGTAAAAATGTCTAACAGGTGTTGTGAATTGTATCTCTTTGCAATCAAAATCTTATTTAGATGGATCGTTGGGGATTGGATGGGTGTCTTTTAAAACTGGTTTAAGAGCAGTTTAAAATATTTTAAGACCTACAACATAATATTTTTTGGATTTTAAGACGTTTAAAGACCCCGCGAATACCCTGCTATTGCGGATACTAGGCATGGTACAATAACTGGTTTCAATGTTTACCCCGATTTTGAAAAGTCAAGGTTTTAATACCACTAAAACTTTCTGTTATACTGTTGCCAAAGTATATAAGGTTTTTTAATGTATTTTTCATGTGTTGTAAAGAAATCAGTGTTTTTTAAACTAATGAAGAGAGCAGAAGTCTTTTATTTATTATATTTATTTAGCCCGACATGTTTACTGTTCCAAAAATATTATAAATGTTTCTTAAAATACAATAAATTGTGTACATTTTTTTTTTACCCAGACATTTAAAAATAACTTATTTTAGAGCGGTAATCACAATATCGTGATACAGTGAAAGCATGGTATTTTTAGCCAAGTCACCTGGCGGAGAAATACTGTAGTTCAGCCCTAGTGCTTAGCAATCCATATTACAAATCAAAAATGACATTTTGATATATTATTACTGTGGAAAATTTACAAAATATCTTCACAGAACATTATTTTGCTTCATAATCTAATGATTTTTGGCATAAAAGAAAAAAAATGACAAGTCGACCTATAAACTGCATTTTTAGCTATTGCCAAAAACATACCCATTAGGGTTGGGCGATGTCGACCAATTTGGCATTGTACGATGTCTAATGTAAAACATCACGATGGACGATGGCATAGTAGTCGTAGGTGGCGGTGAATTAATCATTTATGAATAATTAATTAATTCTTAACAAACTAATTATTTGTA
This sequence comes from Danio kyathit, assembly GCA_903798195.1. Lineage (NCBI taxonomy): Eukaryota > Metazoa > Chordata > Actinopteri > Cypriniformes > Danionidae > Danio > Danio kyathit. The sequence continues at coordinate 14,500,042 of LR812535.1, forward strand.
GCCTACCATTTCAACTACCTGACCTGCATGGTCTTTGTTTTACCCATAACCAAATCATAAATAAATAAAGATAAGTTACACACAAATTACCACCTGTCAATCACTTTTTCCAAGGGACTCTGGCATGAATAGGCAGAGTGATCTGTGTGTAATGGTTGGTTAAAAAAAAAAGTGCACAACCAACAGGAACCAACCAACAGCTAAGGTTTTCGCTAAAATTATTAAGTACAAGCGTGAAAGCGAAAGATTGAAGCAGACGCGATCCAGTGGTACAATCTTGATAAACTGTTCGACGTGCACTGCTCTCTGGGGTTTTGTGCTAAAAAGCACCCGCTGACTTCTGGAGCTCAGATGCTGCAGTGCATGACAGATGTTTGTGTGTGTGTGTGTGTGTGTGGTCATGTGATGTGCGTTTTCAGCGGTATAGTGTGGAAGGAGGGCTTTTCAGAAATGCTAGGTGAAACGCCAATGTTGACATTGATCGTTTTCGTTCCAAAATGCCATTTTAAAACGAAGACGTATTAGTGTAAACGGGGCTGTGTGTATTTTTCGGGGGCGGGGTGGAGGATCGCGATGCCGACTCAGCATCGTGATGTCTATCGGCCATCGGCGATGGACGATGGCATCGTCTATTGACCCAACCCTAATACCCATGCTAAATAAAAGTGCTTTTGTGGTAAAGGGATACATCATTTTTGCCAGGGAAAATCAGAAATATTTAGCAAAAAGAAGAAGAAAGTCAGGGAAAGTCTCATTTTTAAGTTCTTTACAAACTGTTTACACATCAGCAATAAAAAAAGGAATCAATACATGATTCAATACAAATTCTAACACGAAGAAGCTTTAAAATCGGCTATTAGAAACTATCGATACCAACAAAGAACTTTTATGTACAAAAAAATGTACAATGCATTTATAAGCAAAACAACATATTCAATAAGAAAGAGGGAGGTTCAGTTTACTCAAAGGAAAATGTGAAAAGTGAGCTTCAATGGAGGGTACAAGCAAAAATAAATACAGATGAAACAAAACAACATAAAAATAAATCTTTCCCGGTTAGACCAGGAATGTGTATGACGAAAACAAACATGAACCATTTCGACTTTAGTGCCATTTAGGAATGTGAACTTGAAGGGAACGCTTTTGTTGGTGTGTGCCAATAATCAATAAAGAGGCGTCTTGCCAGTGTCTTTGTGTTTCAGAGATATGTATGAAATATCGACGCATGTGACTTCTTTTGATGCTGATTTAGATGAAGTCAAAAAAGGAGAAGAGATTGTACAGTCAATAAACTATTCAACAGCTCAAACCGAGTAAGAACGCAATTACCTCCAAAGAAATCCTCAAATAAATGAGGCAGCCTGCAACAGCACATACTGACCAGCAGGAGTCCTCCTGGCTATAGCGGATGCAGCAACAGCATGAGTGTGTGTGTGTGAATGAGCAAATCACAACCTTTAAAAAGACGATGCAGGCGTTCAGGGGTGTGAATGAAGCCTGTGATTTAAAACTGCACTAGCTATGACTCATCCTCGCTCTGAACTCCCTCGGTGGATATTACATATATCTGATTATCCTGCAGACAACATGGGAACACAAGGTTGATTTAGCCACTGGCTGAGATTCAGTAATGGGTTTTAAGTTTGGGGAAAACTGGGCAATGTTTTCTGGGAAGCTGCAAAATGCTGAAGACACGAGTGGAAAAAGGAAAGCTGTTCTCGGTGTACTCTTTGGCCCACATTTCAAATCCAAAACAAAACAAAAAAAAATGTCCCATGGAATGTGAATAATCACAAGCAAACCGCCAGAATTCACCCCAGGCAAGTGGCTCCTTGTGGGACGTCGGACTCCTGGAGCGGCTCTGGTTCTGATTAACAAAAATGTGGACTAGTCGGACGCATGAAACGAGAAGAGGTTTGGCTCCTGAACAAAAAACAAAAGCACAATGAGATGAGAGATACGTGATGAATAGCAGAGAGACGGCCAAAAACCAGTGAGAAAACAAGATAGACGCTGACCAAAAATCGACCTCCGGAGTCAGATAGCTGTAAAGTATCTGCATAAAACCTTCACTCTGCAAAATCGGGGCCATCATTTTTCATCACACCTACGGTGCTGCTAAAATCACTGATGTGGAAATAACAACAGCTGTTTCATAAAGCTCAACTTTTAGATATTTTGGAAGTTTTCAAGTTTAAACATGCATTTTTTTATCGCCACAAAGAAAATTCATTAGACAAATAATAGCTAACAGTTTCATAATTACTTTTTATTTTAGTTATAAGCTTACCACTTGTTTCTTCTTTAACAGAACACCAAAGATGATTTTCTTTTGTTTGTTTTTACTAGAAAACAATGTTCCTTGCTGATTCATACCATGCAAGTCAATGGCTACCAATACATATGCAAGGAAACTAAAATGAGTATTCATGGTAGAGCTGTTATATTGGAAAATTTGCGATATTTAAAGAGGTGGTCCACTGCAATATCATATTTTAAACTTTATTTGATGTGTAATGTAGCTGTGTGAACATAAACAACATCTCTGAATGTAATACGCTCAAAGTTCAATGCAAAGGGAGACATTTAAAAGTAGGCTTAGCAAAGCCTACAGCGAATGAAGTTTGGGGACTCCGCTATTTCCACAAAGCTTCTTCTGTTTCTGTATTTGGGCTTCCAAAAGACACGACACAAAGAGAGAAGTGCTTACAGTTTAATTTGAATTATGTTCCAGAGAATTATAAAAAGATATAGCTAGCATTTGACAAATGACAGCTTCCAGAATTTCTCCCAGTTCAGTGTTGGATTCGGTTAAAAACTCCACTAAGAAGGAGCAGCTCCAACCATAATAGACGAAGCTGTGGATTGTGAGCCACAACCTGTAAGTGTTTTTATTTGTTTAAAATTGATCTATTACTTGCATAGTGTCTAGCGTAAATGGTATGTTGTAGCAAGGATGTAAACAAGGATGTAAACCACGGGAAATGCTGTTCGGCACAGTTACAAATTCACATTTATCCGTCAAACCGCTGTAAACACCCACAATCTTCAGCAGCGCTGCAGTGTCTCTCTGTGCAGCCGCTTTCCCTGCATTCAACATCTCAAATAACAAACTCACAAAAGATATGTGAATGTTTCATATTACTTACATGCTTAGAACCTGAATATATGTGAAAGACACTTGTCAGATTTTATTTTAGAGAGCAGACGTGAGGTTCAGCGGTGTCCTTTTCACTTTCTGTCTGATTCAGGCTCAACCTGATAGGGCTAACAGCTACTCTGACTGACAGTGTTTACACAGCAGAGGCAAAGAGTGTGCTAGTAGAGGTGTGACGCTTTTCCTGGTGACGTGGAACAGATCCGCAAATCACAGCAGATTATGTTAGCTGACCAATCAGAGCCTCTTGAGGAACTAGGAAATATGACATCGTTTTCATGTTAGCAGAGTAGCAGTATATAATCAAAGTAAGATATATGAAAAAATAATGCGATTTTTTTACTAATGAAGCATGAGCACACATTGCTTTGCTTCTTATAAACACAACCAAGCCTTAAAAATATACCCTGGACCACCCCATTTAAATTTTTTGTGATTTATATTGCACTTTTTCACGAGATAAAATAATTAAATAAACATTTTAGATTGACTGAGATGATTTTGTAGGGGAATGGATAAAATATAATAAACAAATTACAAGCAGAGATAAATAAAGTAGAGCAAATATACAAATGGAGGAGTCTGAACAGTTTACTGGTACAGAAATAAAATAATCAAATGTACAATAAAGCTGCATATTCTTTATAGTGTAAATAATTAAATACTATTCATCTTTGTTAAAGCTATAAACATAATAATTCCTTGTTTTCAAATGCTTTAAACTCGTTTAAAATGTTAACACAGGCCTTAAACACAGGCAATTGATAAACTTTCACTTAATTATAGTTGAACTGATGGGCGGCAAGAAGGTCGTTGGTTCGAGTCCCGACTAGATCAGTTGGCATTTCTGTGTGGAGTTTGCATGTTCTCCCCATGAAACTAAAATTGTCAACAGTGTATGTGAATGAGTGTGTATGGGTTTTTCTGAATACTGGGTTGCAGCCGGAAGGGCATCTGCTGCGTAAAAACATATGCTGGAATAGCTGGCGGTTCATTCCACTGTGGCGGCCTCTGAAATAGAGACTAAGCCGAAGAAAAATGAATGAATGAATAGTTGAACTCTCCAAAAACCTCATGTGCTCTGAACTGTTGTGCCTGGTCAACTTTAATCCTGACTCCACATTGCACATCACGTGATGTGACTATTACATATTCACACTTTGCGATATCGATAGCCAAACAATATATTGTGCAGCCTTAATCCATGGCTCCTAGTGAAAGCATAATGATCTGTGTAAAAAACTGAACATCACTGATAACATTGTTACCCATAATCCAGAGTCATAGCAAACAACCCTGTGTGCATTCACGGCAGTCAGAAGCACAAAATTCCTGTTGCATAATGACATATGTGCAGGTGCAAACCCTCACATTGTTTATACCGGAGCATGAGTGCGCATGTTGTATTATTCATCAAAATTAATTGTACGTCTCCTGGATGCTGCAACCTATATCTGAAGCTGAAACAAAGAATATCAGATAATACATGCGTCATTGTGCATCTTAAAGCTTGCGCTGCCAACTGTTATGAAAGCACTCAGGACTGTAAAAGGAAATAATAATGTTGTAAATAATGTTCAACTTATTTACAAAACCAATCATTTTTGCTTATTATCCCTCAGTGTATCATTATGAACCACTTATTCTTGAATATAAGTTTTTATGAATATGTTATAACCTCCCTAAAGTTAAACAGATTAGTTTTACTGTTGTTGAATCCCTTCAGCCAATCTCTGTGTCTGACACTTTTAGCTTAGCTTAGCATAAATCATTGAAACGGATTAGACCGTTAGCATCTCGCTCAAAAATGAGAAAAGAATTTTGATAATTTTCCTATTTGAAGCTTGACTCTTCTGTAGTTACATCGCATACTAAGACGGAAAATGAAAAGTTGCTATTTTTTAGGTCAGTATAGCTAGGAACTATACTCTTATTCTGGTGTAATAATCAAGGAACTATTGTTCAAAGAAACAATAGGATATATACATGGAAATATTTGTTAGAGACGATTCAGAACTCTTTTGTTCATCTTTGAGAGCAGATGCTAATGGTCTAATGCGATTCAATGATCTATACTGAGCTAAGCTAAAAGTGTTCCCGTTAGAACCAAAGATCATCGATATGGATTCAAAAATAGTACATCTCAAAAGTTTAACTCTAGGGGAGCTGTAAAATTAGCCTATTTTTAAGTGAGGTTCCTTTAATTTTGCTATGCATATATATGATTTTATATAGCCAAGCATTTTATATATAACCAAGGACTACATTTTCAGCCAAACAAATTCTTTAATATTCTACTGAAGAAAATAATAGACCACCTACAGCTTTTATGGCCTGAGAATGAGCTAATAAACAATTTGTTTTAATTTTTGGTTCAATTAATGCCACAAAGACATTAAAAACATTAGGATATTTTTCACACGTTCACGTCCACATGAACAAAATGCCAAAAAAACGAACCGGAACCGAATATGGAATCTTAGAGTGCAAAAAAATCTAAATAATGAGAAAATCACCTTCAGATGTCTTAATAATGTGCTTACCAATGCATATTATGAATCAAAAATTACCTTTTGATATATTTAGTGTAGGCAATTTACTAAATATCTTAATTTAATTAATTAATTAATTAATATATTTACTTCATAATCTAATGATTTTTGGCCAGCATTGATTAAAAAGCATTAGAATATTTTTTACAGTGCAACTTTCAAATAAAAAATGACATAATTTTAGGAATCACCAGTAGTTTATTACAAACAGATAAAACAGACTTCATGTGCACATGAACAAAATGCCACAAAACTGCATTTTCCTGTGAACCGGAACCGAATATGGAATCTGAGGGTGTAAAAAAATCTAATAATTGAGAAAATCACCTCTAAAGATGTCTAAATGATGTACTAATGCTTATTACAAATCAAAAATTACATTTTGATATATTTAGTGTAGGAAATTTGCAAAATATCTTCATGAAACATGATATTATAACCAAAGACCACATTTTCACATTTACAAATCTTCTTTAATATTCTACTGAACAAAAGAATATAAGCCACCCCTTTTATGGCCTGAGAATGAGCAAATAAACCACCACTTTTCATTTTGGCTCAAATAATGCCACAGAGTTGATTAAAAGCATTAGAATATTTTTTACAGTGCAACTTTCCATCAAAAATGCCATGATTTCAGGAATCATACCAGTAGTTTATTACAAACAGATACAACAGACTTCACACGCTAACATAAACAAGCCACTAAACTGTATTTTCCAGCGAACCGGAAGTAAATATGGAATATGAGGGCGCAAAAAAATTTAAATATTGAGAAAATCACCTTTAAAGTGGTCTAAATAATGCTTACCAATGCATATTACAAATCAAAAATTACATTTTGATATATTTAGTGTAGGAAATGTACAAAATATCTTCATGGAACATGATATTTACTTCATATTCTAATGATTTTTGGCCAGAGTTTATTAAAAAAAAACATCAGGATATTTTTCACAGTGCAACTTTCCCATCAAAAATGCCATGATTTCAGGAATCATACCAGTAATTTATTACAAACAGATACAACAGACTTCACGTCCACATGAACAAAATGCCACAAAACTGTATTTTCCCATGAACCTCAACCAAATATGGAATCTGAGTGTGCAAAAAATCTAATTCATAAGAAAATCACCTTTAAATTTCTCTAAATAATGTGCTTACCAATGCATATTACAAATCAAAAATTACATTTTGATATATTTAGTGTAGAAAATTTACAAAATATATTTGTGGAACATGATATTATAACTAAAGACCACATTTTCAAATAAACAAATCTTCTTTGATATTTTACTGAAGAAAAGAATAAGCCACCGACCTACACCTTTTATGGCTTGAGAATGAGCAAATATTCCTTTTTGGCTCAAATAACCCCACAGAGTTTATTAAAAGCATTAGGATATTTTTCCCAGTGCAACTTTCCAATCAAAAATGCCATGATTTCAGAAATCATACCAGTAGTCTATTACAAACAGATACAACAGACTTCACGTCCAAATTAACAAAATTCCACAAAACTGTATTTTCCTGTGAACCGGAAGTGAATATGGAATCTGAGTGTGCAAAAAAAATCTAAATATTGAGAAAATCACCTTTAAAGTGGTCTAAATAATGCTTACCAATGCATATTACAAATAAAAATTTACATTTTGATATATTTAGTGTAGGAAATTTACTAAATATATTCATGGAACATGATATTTACATCACATTCTAATGATTTTTGGCCAGAGTTGATTAAAAAACATCAGGATATTTTTCACAGTGCAACTTTCCCACCATAAATGCCATGATTTCAGGAATCATACCAGTAGTTTATTATTATAAAACAAATCTACTACAGACTTCTACTGCACTGCCACATGAACAACAAAATGCCACAAAAGCTGTATTTTCCCATGAACTGCAGGCCACTCACAAGTGAAGAGGGAAACTAAAAAGCATGAATATCAGGAGACTAAAAAGACTCAGTCTTTACAACCAACCACCATCACGCCACGTCTGCTTCTCCATGGCAACAGGCATCTTCTCTCACCCCTCCTGCCCGCTCTCCAGATTGGCACGCAACAGTTCATGACAGACACAGCAGCTGATAGCTGGTCGTGGTGGGGAGAGTTACCGTGTCTGCTGATTAGTAATCAGAACACAGACTCGCTCTGAATCCTGGGGGTTGAAAACTGAATTATACATTGCCACTGCCAATCAGACCATGCACTCCTTCATTGGCATTCTATTTAAAGACCACGCTCCATCCCATAATCATGCTGAAGACATGGAGAGCCACACAATCTAATGCCATGCCAGACTGCAGCACAGCACACACGACATTTGCGAGAAATGTCAGAGAAGATGCCAATCACTGTTTGGTTTTATTGCTCCATTAACAGACGCATTTAAAAGTGTTGTAAACCTAGGGTGAGTATCGCTGTTACTGTTTTTATACTTGGGGTTAAGACTTCTAAGTATTACATTTTGGAGCATAACTCATCCCACAGCACTTCCGGGCTATTTTGATTTCAGTCAGAAAGCAAACTGCCAAAAACATCCTAGAAGCAACCAGAGAATTCAATCGCATAGCAACCACTCAGTGATGTCATGAATTTATCGTTTTCCAGTACAGATAACTATTATTATAAGCAATATATGTCTAAAATACAGGTGTCGTCTCAGTACTATTTTGAAATTGCTTCTCAATAAATGCAAAAAAATATTATTATTTATATTAATATTATATTTATAATATTATATATAATATTCTAACTATATTATGATTTTAAATATTTATTATACTATATTATATCACACACTAGCTTTTAAATTTCTGGGGTAAGTTTATTATTACTACTACTACTACTACTACTACTACTACTACTACTACTACTACTATTATTATTATTATTATTGTTGTTGTTGTTGTTGTTGTTGTTGTTGTTGTTGTTGTTGTTATTGTTGTTACTGTTGTTATTATTATTGTTATTATTATAAACACACCGTAAATGTGTATAGAAGGGACAAATATTTTTTTAAAACAATAAATAAATCAAAGCAAAGCACCATTTTAATATTGTATGATTTATGATTTGAAATATGATGTGATATATGACATAATATGAAATTGATCCAACATTACATTTTAAATAAATGCTGTCATTTTCCTTTTAATAAAAATATAAATGTCTGGGGTAAGCTTATTATTATTATCATTATTATGATCATTATTATTAATATTATTATTATTATTATTATTATTATTATAAACACTCTAAATGTGCATAAAAAGTCAAAATAAAGAAAAACAAATAAATCAAAGCACCATTTTAATATAGTATGATATATGATTTGATATATGACAATATATCAAATTGATCAACAGTAAAAGATAATATTTCAAATAAATGCTTTCTTTGATCTTCCTTTAATAAATAAATCCTTTATTTAATAAAATTATAAATGTCTGGGGGAAGTCTATTATTATCATTATTACTATCAACACATCCTAAATGGTGTACAATCTGATATTGTATGCAACTTGTCAACAATAAAACATAACATTTCAAACAAATGCTGTTCTTTTTTTACTTTCTTTAATAAACAAATCCATCCTTTTAATTAAAAATATAAATGCCTGATTATTATTATTATTATTATTATTATTATTATTATAGTTGGCATTTCTGTGAGTTTCCTCCGTGTGCTCCGGCTTTCCCCACAGTCCAAAGACATGTGGTATAGGTGAATTGGGAAAGTTAAATTGTCCGTAGTGTATGTGTGTGAATGAGGGTGCATGGGTGTTTCCCAGTGATGGGTTGCAGTTGGAAGGGCATCCACTGCGTAAAACATATGCTGGATAAGTTGGCGGTTCATTCCGCTGTGGCAATCCCAGATTAATAAAGGGAATAAGCCAAAAAGAAAATGAATTATTATTATTATTACGATTATTATTTATTTTTATTATTATTATTATTATAAACACACCCTAAATATGCATAGAAGGGAAAAAATAAATAAATCAAAGCACTATGTTAATATAATATGAATTAGGTTTTGATATATGACATGATATCTGATATTATATGCAACTGATCAACAATAAAACATAACATTTCAAATAAATGCTGCTCTTTTGAACTTCCTTTAATAAATAAATCCTTCATTTTAATAAAAATATAAATGTCTGGGGTAAGCTTATTATTATTATCATTATTATTATTATTATTATTATTATTATAAACACACCCTAAATGTGCATAAAAGTAAAAAATGTAGAAAAATAAATAAATCAAAGCACCATTTTAATATTGTATGATTTATGTTTTGATATATGACATGGTATTTGATATTACATGCAACTGATCAACAGTAAAACATTACATTTCAAATAAGAGCTGCCTATTTGACCTTCCTTTAATTAATTAATAATTCCTTTTAATAAAAACTAAATAAATACATATATTTTTTAAATCATACAAACCCCATTTTCCTCAGTTTTGAGCCTTTACTGATAAGAAAATAAATAAATAGTAACAAGGCTCACACCAAAATATTTGTCATGTGTAAGACTCATTGTTTCAATATTCACCCACTTCAATGGAAACCCAATCAATGGCCTCAGTGTTTCAATTCAGTCGTGACTTCAGAGCACCAGGGCAAAAAAAAAAAATCACAAAGGAGAGTTTGTCAATGACATTCTTCAGCTCATTTTCAATAGCATTCCTGAGTTATACCATTTCAAGATCGGTGTGAACATCATCACACAGCCAAGCCCGAAATAAACCATCTGCGAAAACAATTTACACATACTTTTTTTTCCCCGTTCTCATTTCAAGTCTGGAAGTGTGAAGGGAAGTCTGGTACAGCTGCTGACATTCCTCTAACACTCTGTAATGAAGCACCATCACGGGTCTGGTTCACGCAACAGATGGGCTACAGGTGGGGCGTCACACTCAGCCCAGGTGACAGGAGGAAGGTGATTACGACTCTACTCATCCACAAAAAAAAAAAAAACAGCTCTGTTTGCTGGGGGTTCTGGTCAGGCTGCAGCGCTGTCAAAATCACCATTAACCAATCAGCAAGCAGGAGCTGAGGTCATCAAGCGCAGCACACAGCAGGAGTCAGCAAGATTTGCCACGAAAATGTTGGGTAAATGAATCGGGAGAAAAAAAGAGTGGAAGAAAAACAGGGAGTACTGACACACAGTACATGATTGTAAGTGTTTGGCGATGATGAAAATAAAATACAACTGTTATTTCAGAGGAGAACTGTTTGTTTTCTATTCTGTTAAAATGGCCAACTTTACAGCAGAAAAAAAGGTCTTTACAGCCTGGTACAAAGAACGATTTTGGTTCATATAGCTAATATTACCCTTCATGACCACTCTGAGGGGGTACATTTTTTTTTAGAACTCATCTGTTTCGTTATATAAGTCTGCATAATTAGGGCATGGCCACTTGAGTGACAGCTAGGTCTCACTGGTCGCAGTCACTTCACCTCAGCTGATTCCGGCTGATTAGCCGCTGAGCTAGGCACATACATCGAATTTTTGTTTTGTTTTATGTGGTATTACACAGTCAGTTGCTTTTTGGAATTATTTCTTACAATTATCAGATGATATGGCATACTGTGTGCACTTAATTGTGCTCACAAACCATTCAAGTGGCCTCCATTTCCCAGGTGGGTGAAATTATACTTATATAGCATCTCTATAAATTTATTTGTTTTATTTAAGATAATTTATCATCTATATTCTTCTTTAGACCTGTAATGCACTCCAGAATCTGACAGATTGATTAGCTGTAGGCTCTAGAACAGTCATCTGAAATGTTGTCATACAGTGTTATGCCTGGATTCCATAAATAACCTTGCATTTACTAACACAGACTATATTTTAAGTGTTTCGAGAGTAATTCGCCTTTTCCTCCTGTAGAAAAACGTCATAAAAAATGTTTAGTGACTCAATGTATTACAACAGTACTTTTAAAAGACTAAACACTTTATTGATATAGTATACAACCAAGCTTACTTTACAGCAAATATATACAATAGTAGTGGTTCCCAAAGTGGGGGTTGGGACCCCTGGGGGGGTCGCGGGACAATGAGGGGGGCGTCAATATACTTGGGCGACCGTTAATGTCCCGCCCAAGTAAAGTCTATGTGTGGGAAGCACTGCAAATAGATATAGATATATATATACATACAGTTGAAGTCAGAATTATTAGCCCCCCTGAATTATTGGCCTTGCTTTTTATTTTTCCCCCCAATTTCTGTTTACTGGAAAGAATACTTTTTCAACACATTTCTAAACATAATAGCTTTAATAACTCATTTCTAATAACTGATTTATTTCATCTTTGTTATGATGACAGTTAATAATATTTTACTAGATAATTTTCAAGACACTTCTTTACAGCTTAAAGTGACATTTAAAGGCTTAACTAGGTTAATTAGGTTAACTAGGCAGGTTAGGGTAATTAGGCAAGTTATTGTGTAACAATGGTTTGTTCTGTAGACTATCGAAAAAACATATAGCTTAAAGGGGCTAATAATTTTGAGCTTAAAATGGATTTAAAACAATTAAAAAGCTGCTTTTATTCTAGCCGAAATAAAACAAATAAGACTTTCTCCAGAAGAAAAAATATTATCAGACATACTGTGAAAATTTCCTTGCTCTGTTAAACATAATTTGGGAAATATTTAAAAAAGAAAAAATAATTCAAAGAGGGTCTAATAATTCTGACTTCAACTGTATATATATTGTGTGGAGAATTTTTACTAGTATATTAAAATGTGATCTATATTGTCCATCCCTAGTAAGAAAGCAAGCAAGCAAGCAAGTAACTAACTAACTAACTAACTAACTAACTAACTAACTAACTAACTAACTAACTAACTAACTAACTAAATAAATAAATAAATAAATAAATAATAGTAACTTCTGTAATGATCTTATATGGCAAGTCCTGATTAATGAAATTAAAAGATAATGAAAAAAATACACAGCTCTCTATAATCCTCACACACAAAAAACAAAGAATAATATGCACAAACAATTATTAATCAGAAATATTAAATACATTTCACAAATTATGACCAAGTGATGACATTCGTTTTAAAGCAGGAATCTTAAAACCCACTCCAATAATCTATATTTACAGCTCAAAAAGAACAATAATAATTTTACAGCACACTGAACTGATCGCGTTATGCTCAAACCAAACAGAAAAGGTCAAAGTCAACTCGATCCAAGGCTAGTATTTAGAGAAGAACAAATATCATCATGCTCACAAAATCACTAGCAACAAATGAGCTGCTTTCATACAGTACCACGCATGACTTATTGATTCCAGAAAAGGCTAAAGCTATCTGGTAAACAGAGGATGTGTTTGTTGACGTGATTGTAACAAACAGCTCAGGAGGGACACGGTTGATCAATCTTACTCATTTCCTAATGAAAGCAGATGATACCGCTCTGAGTGGAATGATGGGCCGGGGTTTGTTTTTTACACAGAGAAACACCTGATTACATCCAATCAGGAGCTCTGAAGTAATACTTCAAACACTTGAGTGATGGGGAAAAAAGCAACAGTGCAAGTTAAAGACCTCCCAGTCAAATAAATGACATCACCTTTGAAGAGCTCTTCAATTAGACCCTTCAGTGGGCAAAACCGCACCCGTTGTCCCATCACACAGCTGCATCTGAGGCACAGGACAACCTTTGGTTTCACCACAAGGTCACTGGGAAGGTTTTCATTACATGGGGAGTTTCGCTGCTATTAATACTGATGGGTTTTGGCCCAGTGAGATCATCTGTGTTTGTTGGTGCGCGATCTGATCAAGCGGCAGACGGATACTAATGCAGACACAGAATCCTGATCCCTTAACAGCTCTGTGAAAGCATGCGCCTTCAGATTTAGGACAGGACAAGGTTGAATGGCGGGCAAACGAGAGAATAATGTCTTGGATTTTTGGGATTTCATTGTATAATCTGATCAACATATGAATGCGCGAGTGATGAAATGTGACTCTTTGAGCAAATTTGCTCTCTCTAATTATGGTGATGATGTTTTTGTAGGTGGACAACACATCCTTTAAGTTGTTAGTTATATACGAAACGAAATGAGATTGAAATGTTTTTAACTATTGAGTATTTAAGTAGGGATGTCCGGATTCGGCCCCGATTTCCAATCACACGGTTTCAGACTCAATTGGAATTGGACGTTACCGCCCGATCAGGACTCGAATATATATATATATATATTCGCATTGTTTTTGAACACATCTATAGTTATACGATGGGACAGAGTTAGACCTCTTTCTTGACTTCACACAGAAACAGCAAGGCATGCGGCATGACATCACTTTATTGCGGAGATGCTATTGGTCAAATCCCGGCAAAGTAGTACATGGAAGCAGCTTGAACTTGGAAAGCGCGAGTATGTCTGCGGTCTGGAGGTATTATAAAGTTGATGACGACAACACTGCCATAGCAAACTGTGAGATATGTAAACTTGGGATTGCCTGCAGGGTATTTTAAGTTGAGGTGCTATTTGTTATTATATTAGATTTTTTGTATATTTACTGTTGCACTAAAATCTAAAAGTAAAGAATTGATGTTATTTATTACTTGATTGTTCAAGCTACCGTTACAGAATTGCTCTGTTTGTTAACAGAGTTGTTGAATGTTAAAATAAGGTGAATAAAATAAAAAACAAGGGACATCCTGGATCTGTTTCTTCAATCTTCTTTATTCTTTTTTTAATGTATTATAGAAGTATCGGATCGGGTTTCGGTATCGGTAGATATTCAAAATCAAATTACTCAGACTCAAGGGCAAAAAAACCTGATCGAGACATCCCTATATTTAAGTAATGACGTAATGTGATTGACTATGGAATGAGAAAATTGTTTCACACACTGAGGAAGGCAATGAACCGAAACGTTTGTGTTTTGTATCTCGAAGAATGTGAAATTAAGAAATATAAAGTGATGATTTAACGAGTGATGATCATGACCCTTTGAATTATACTATGAACGAGAGAATAGGACACAGAAATCCTCAATCATTTAAAGTATTAAAACATGTGCAAGCTAAACAGCAGTCTGGGTTATCAATGTAATATCTAATAATAACTAATATATATATACAGTGCTTAGCATAAATGAGTACACCCCATTTTAAAATTGAACATTTTTATCCATTTCTTAGTGAATATAAGTATATATTTCGGTGCAATTGAACAAAACAGATTAAACAGATATATTTAATTAAATAAGCTTTAAGTCACCGAACATCTTTAGAAATAGAAAGATAATACAGTCAAATTCATGTGAAATATTGCAAAAACTATTTACAACCTATAACACTGACAAAATTGCATATAAATATATTTTTTTGTTGTTGTTTCTCTTGAATTTTACTGTTTTTAAAGATATATATTTAATATATTTTTCCCTAAAGCACTCATTTTTGTACTGTTGTCATAAGAAATGTTAGATTAGCTACAGTAATGACTAATATATATGCACAAATATAATATTGTAAAGAAAATGTTAATTTAAAAGAAGAGATCTGTGAGGGGTGTACTCATATGCTGAGCACTAGTGTATACTCATTTTTAATAAATGGTTAAGAATAAAAACAAAAAAGGCTTGTAGAAAAATCTAACTAAAATAAAAAAGCACATGCAATTTGTATCTAATAATAATCTAAGTATGTGTATATGTGACACAAAACCAGTCATAAATGTCAATTTTATCTGAAAAAGCTGAATAAATACGCTTTTCATTATTGTATGGTTTGTAAGGACAGGACAGTATTGGCTGGGTTATTAATGTAATATATAATAATATATACAGTGCTCAGCATAATTGAGTACACCCCATTTTGAAGATTGAATATTTTTATCCATTTCTCAGTGAATATAAGTAATATATTTCAATGCATTTGAACAAAACAGATTTATTAAACAAATATATTTAATTAAATAAGCTTTAAGTCCCCGGACATCTTTAGAAATAGAAAGATAATACAGTGAAATTTATGTGAAATATTGCAAAAACTATTTACAATCTATAACACTGACAAAATTGCATATAAATATATATATACTGTTGTTGTTGTTGTTTCTCTTGAATTTTACTGTTTTTAAAAATATATATTTAATATTTTTTCCCTAAAACACTCATTTTTGTACTGTTGTCATAAGAAATGTTAGATTAGCTACAGTAGTGACTAATATATATGCACAAATATAATATTGTAAAGAAAACGTTAATTTAAAAGAGAGATCTGTGAGGGGTGTACTCTTATGCAGAGCACTATGTCAATTTAATCTGAAAAAGCTGAAGAAATAAGCTTTCCATTGATGTGTGGTTTGTTAGGACAGGACAGTATTTGGCTGGGACACAACTATTTGAAAATCTGGAATCTGAGGGTTCAAAAAAAAATTGATATACTGAGAAAAACATGTTTAAAGTTCAAATAAAGTTATTAGTAGGCCCACACAGAATCTGCGTGTGCAGAAATCAGCAGATTTCCAACCCATCAAGCCTATTTATTTACTTGGGCAAATGTGTGTACATTTATATTTATTCATTCATTCATTCATTCATGCATTTTCTTTTCGGCTTAGTCCCTTTATTAATCCGAGGTCTCCACAGCGGAATGAACCGCCAACTTTTCCAGCATATGTTTTATGCAGCGGATGGCCTTCCAGCTGCAACCAATCACTGGGAGCATTTATATGTAATCCGTTTTTAAATACATTTAAGTAATATTATTGATGAATATGAAAATGTTGTTAGGATTTATTTACAATGCAAAGTTTGTAAAGTTATATTTGCTGCATTTTGTTTTCCAAATAAGTAGATTTAATTAGATTTGCATTGTAAACATTAAATAACAGTTAAAAAGTAAAAAAGAAAAAATAATTTTATATATTAAGTTAAGTTATGATAAATCATTCCGCATAAATCCACAGATTCTTTACTAAATTCTCAGCAGAAATAGTAAAACATGTCCGCAGATTCTGTTTAGCCCCAGTTATTAGTAATGCACCTCTTAATCAAAATTAAGTTCCAATGCATTTACAATAGGACAATTACTAAATATCCGAACCGAACATGATGTTTGGCATAAACGGAATATCATTAAATTAGACCCATTGTATTTTAGGCTATTACCAAAAACACACTTGAACACACTTGAGCAATTCAAAGAGAGATCATACATAACAAAAGCAGAAAACATATAGCCTAATTAATTAGCATAACAAGCTAATAAAAAAATTATGTTTGAGATTGTAATTATTTAGAAAAATGCAACTATTTATTGAACGCTGCTGCTAAAATATGGTTGAACACACTTTAGCCAAGAGCTGTACTCTTAACAGCAGGGGAAAAACACTAGAAAACGTACAGCCTCACGTGGCGTGCTGCTTTAATAAACAACAGAGCACTCAAAGGTGAACAAAATACAGCTCTGAGTACAGTGGATGGTGACCAGATTGAAGAATGAGAGAGTTTTTGTGTGTGTGTGAGAGAGTGTGTGTGAGGGGGAAGGGCCCCGATGGAAGATGGATGACAGAACAAGCCGCTGACTGAACTCGCTGCACTGTGAAAGCCTAAGAAACCCGAGACCACTCTGTGTTAGCAGAGCTCCAGTCTAAAATGGCTGCCAGTCGTGTAAACAACCCAGAGAATGAAAGGGGGCTACATTTCTCCAGTGAGCTGGCCAAGAGCCGCACAGCTCGTGGGTTACAAAATTAACTCTTTCCTTCCAACCAGACAGCCAGCCAGCGCGTCAGCAAGCTAAAAACAAAGGAAGGAATGTTTAGCAGTCAGTGGTTTGTATACGGCTGCACGATATCAGGGGGAAATATGACGTTGCGATATTTTGCTTGTCTGCGATATATAGCTATTGAGATTTGAATATCAATTCACAAGATAATTTTTTTGGAAAGTATTCATTTTAGATTGATTGGGTTATTTTGTAGGGGAGTATCTGCTTAAAATATAACTTACAAAGGCAGATGAATATAAAGATGGAAATGAAATAAACAGTGTTTTATGATTTTGAAAATAATTTTACAGGATTACTTTATTATTAATTTTAGATTGATTGGGGTTATTTTTTGTAAAGATGATCTTCATAGAATATAATAAAGTACAAGGACAGATGAAGATATAAATGAAATAAGCAGTGTTTTACAATGTTTAATATAATTTCATAAGATTACTTCATTGAGAAAAAAAAATCTTAATTTTAGATTGATTGGGATCATTTTGCAGGGAAGTATCTGCATAAAATACAATAAACTACAAGGACAGATGAATATATAAAGATATAAATTAAATAGTGTTTTATGATTTTGAACATCATTTCACAAGATTTCTTTATTGGGGGAAAACATTGTTTTAGATTGATTGGGGTTATTTTGTAGGGGAGGATCTTAATAGAATATAATAAACTACAAGGACAGAAGAATATGTGAAGCTATAAATGAAATAAACAGTTTTATGATCTTGAAAATAATTTCACAAGATTACTTTATTGGGGGAAAATCTTCATTTTAGATTGATTGGGATCCTTTTTTAGGGGAGTATCTGCATAAAATATGGTAAACTACAAGGACAGATGAATATATGAAGATGTAAATAAAATAAACAGTGTTTTATGATTATGAATATAATTTCACAAGATTACTTTATTAGGCAAAAATTATTATTTTAGATTGATTGGGGTTATTTTGCAGGGAAGTATTTGCATAAAATACAATAAACTACAAGGAGAGATGAATATATAAAGATATAAATGAAATAAACAGTGTTTTATGATTTTGAATATCATTTCACAAGATTACTTTATTGGGGGAAAAACATTGTTTTAGAATGATTGGGGTTATTTTGTAGGGGGTCTTCATAGAATATAATAAACTACAAGGACAGAAGAATATGTGAAGATATAAATAAAATAAACAGTGTTTTATGATTTTGAATATAATTTCACAAGATTACTTTAAATCTTGGATAAATCATCATTTTAGATTGATTAAAATATATATTTTGTATAATTTTTGCTTAAAATATTATAAACTACAAGAAGAGATGAATATATGAAGAAATAAATGAATTAAACTGTGTTTTTCGATTTTGTATATAATTTCACAAGATTAATTTATTGGGAAAAAATCTAATCAGATATCTTCATTTTAGATTAACTGTGGTTATTCTGTAGGGAAATATCTGCATAAAATACAATAAACTACAAGGAAAGATACATATCGTAAGAGCCATAATTTGATTTGATATAATTTATTAGTGCCCAAATTCATGTACAGTTTACACATTGATATGATGAGTTGTCTTATATTGTGAAATTGAAAAGTGAAAGAAAGATGGAGCAACACCGTTTTTTGACTGGAGTTTATTTTTATGATGCTTGAGAATTGAGTGAACAACTTTAAATGAAAGAAACCTAAGTCAATTTATTGGCCGACTGATTTTTGAAATTCATTATATGTAAAATAACAGTATATTCTTCATTATAGCCTATAAATAATTAAATACAAATAACCTTTGTTAAAGCTTTAAAAGTTACAACTTCTTGGCTTAAATTCGCTTGAAATGTTACACAATGTTACACTTAAAAATCGTTCACTCTTGCGGTTAAACTTTGTGATGACCTCACGAATGAAATGTTCAGAACTGTAGTGGCTGCTTATTATAATCCTAACCTGACATTGCAGATGTGACAATTGTAGATTCGCACATTGCGATATCGATGCTGAAATGATCAACCCCTAGTGGTTTGTGAGGGGGAAAAAAAATGTGATGGTCAAAAAATGTGCCATTTCATGCACCTAGCTATTTAGATGCATAAAACCGAGTCAGACAGCACATGAAAGAGGCGAAAAATACAAAAATTGCACTCCGACAGGTATTCAAGCGGGTTCTCAGTTCAACACTTTAGATCAATCAAGTGAAACCATCCTTGAACAATCCAGCCTGCGAGCTTTTCAAGACAGACGGAGTCTCCATGGTGCCCTATAGTCCATTTCCATGTGCTTAGAAACAATTCCCTGCCCCCAAAACTAGCCCCCCGCCCCACTACTCTTCTCCAGCCGGAATCTACAGGAAGCCGAAACAGGCTCTGGCCCTCAAGGAGGGACTGGCCTTGAAATGCAAATTGGAATTCCATCCGAAAATTGATGTCCTTTACAAGCTAATGAAAAACATCTGAAACGCTGCCAAAATGGCCCCCCTTTTTTTTTTACAACCCACATGCCATTAGTCAAGGGTAGACTGGAGCTGCGTCCTGTTTTTGAGGCAAATGTTCTTATATAAGGAGCTGACGAAAATAGACACAATGTTGATTTAATAACATTCACAAAAGTGAGAATCACCCATGCATACTGATACCGAGAGATGATAGATTATGCGTTAAATTATATTAACAATAATATGCTATTCTCGAATGCTTTTTTTTTTTTTTTTTTCGCTCAGTGCTAGAAGAGAAAAAAAAATAAACCGAATGAGAGAGTAGGAGTGAAAAGCAGGAGAAAATCAATTCTCCCTCTGCGCCTTTAATATCTGCAGAAAGAGGGGGGAAGCACACGCCCGCTGTAGCCCGCAGCTTATTTGCGAGGCAGGAATGGAATGTCTGAGATTGCATACATTATGTGCCAAAGAGGCCCTGGGCTATGGAAGATAGTGCTGACATCACCGTCTATAAATGGCTGTGCTCGAAGGCACAGTGAATGAAAACAAAATGGGAATAACCCTTTTGCACATAACCCCCCCTCCTCCTCCTCGGCTGGTGCTAAATAACAAGCACAGGCGCAGAAAGTTAAATGCCATATCTCAGTCAGGGATGCATTGACGCGGTGGGGGGAAATATGCGGTTGAATGGTTACAATAGTTTTGCATATAGCGGTTTAATATGCGACTATATTTGCAGGTTGATTCAGTCACTGCAGTGCTTTCAATCAATCATTATTGTTCAATAAATTTTAAAAAAAAACAGCACTTTCAAGTAAAATGTACTTGAAAAACAGCATGAAGATGCTATGTAAGGACACAAAACAGCTATTAATATTTAATGTCTCAATGACATGTAAGGACTGAAGGTTTTTCTCCTTTGTATTGAGATGTACAACTATAAGTCATTCACAGATTCACATTATTTTGTTTGCTTTCAGCAATTAATGCAACCAATAGAGTGAATTTAGAGCAAGAAACCTGTCTGAAAACAATCATCAACGCTTAGAAAATACACTAAGAGCTGCAGTACATACAAATAATCAAATTCTAGGAATTTAATAGAATTAAGAGAAGGATACAGACTAGCAATCACCAATACAGATTCTCAATGACATCTTGTGTTGTAAAAAATAATAATAAAAGAATGTAAGACAGAAGCACCTTTTTTTACCCAGCAGATTGGCATTTGCGATTTAATTCCAACAGTAATGTCCAAAAATATAATCTTGATCATTATTCAAGTTGTAAGAAAACAGCCCAAGAATAATCACTAAGAAAACCCTATTTCCATTATATAAAGAAAATAAAGCATATGGTAAAACAGGAACATTTCTATAAACACCAGCATTCAGACAGCCAAATGCTGGCACACGCAGGGTTAACGCTGAACCCCTCCGCTCTTTGTGTCCGCACATTCCTGAATAAATGATGTTTTGAACAAGGCTGTTACCATGGGCAACTGTGCACGATGGCACTGCAGCGTAACCTTTGGAGTGGCTGTATTTTTATCCGCTGGAAACTTCTCCCTTGAAGGGAGGGAGGGAGAGAAGTGTGTGTGTGTGTGTGTGTGTGTGTGATGGGGATGAAGGGAATTGGAGGAGGGGAAGAAGCTGCTGGCTTCCCTAGCTAGCGAAGGGTGGACAGACTGCAGTGATTTTACTATGCAACCAAACACAAATGTTCCAAAAACAGACAAGCTACCATGTTAAAGGAACATTCAGTCGGAAATGTTTGCGTCAGCACTAATAAAACCAATGTAAAACCATTAAAATACATCAGTGCATAAAACAAATGCACTGTAACAATACATATAACAAAAATAACAACACAAAGGCAGTGATTGGATGTGCAATGATCCTTCTGTTATTAAGATGTTACAAAAACATCTCCATCTATAATGGCTACTCAAAAACCTCATGTGCTTTAAGATTTAATAAACATCTAGGATCATAATTACTGAACTGTTGTGGCTTCTCCACATCTCCGAGTTGTCGGTATCCAATAAAGCATTCCAAGAAAAGGTGCAGAATTTAACACGCAAACTCGAGACACCACAGAAGCGTGTGCGTAGTAAACAGGAAGTGAGACCCCCACCTTCTCTAATGGGTGGGGTTGGTAGATCTGTTTATTTTCTTTTTCTTTGTATGTGCGCTGAAACTTGAAACCCAGGTGATTACGGAGGCAGCCAAGGGCACCTCAAAACCAAGTCAGTTTTAGCATGACAATAGAAGCCCACTCCATCCTGAACCAGACACCACACCTTTGATTCCTCACAGACAGAGCAGCAGCGACAATAACACTGCAATGCACCACAAAGCACGACAACTAAACTCTTCACTGGCTTCAGATGGATTACGGGTGGAACACGAAATTGAACTGAAACCGCCTCTCTAATCTATTGTGCTCTCCTATAAATATGGATCTCTTTTAAATGTGCTCTGAAATGAATATATATACTTTTTGAATATGCAAGAAACCTGTAATTGATGTGGATTCAGTGTTAAATGTGCATCAATATATTTTCGCATTCAATCACAAGCAAACTTGAATCCATTCACATGTTGCTTCAATTAAATACCTGCATGTCAGCAAAAAAGCAGAGTTATATATTGGATGTATTTGTGTATAGAGTATGTTATGCAAGTATGTATATATAATGCATGTATGTATGTATATATATATATATATATATATATATATATATATATATGTGTGTGTGTATACGTGTGTGTGTGTGTATATATGTACACGTATGTATATATATATATATATATATATATATATATATATATATATATATATATATATATATATATATGTATGTATGTATGTATGTATGTATGTATGTATGTATGTATACACACAAACACACACATAGATTTGTTTTTCTGCTATATATATTGCAATATTAAAGTAATTTCAAAAGATGATTTAAATAACTATAAGGAAAGAGTTCATAATTTTACATTGTGATCATTTTGTAGTGTGTATATTATACAGAATAATAATGATAATAAATTACAAGCATAAATGAATACAATAACACAAATATACAAATTAAAAAGACAGTGCTTTATGGTTTTCTGGATATTCAAACAGTATTGAGTTCAAACGAAAAATAATGTAATCAAATGTAAAAAAAAACCTTGTATAGTCTCAATTGCGATAAAAAACACAATTCATCATTGTTAAAGCTACAAATTTGATAACTTGTGTAAAAATAGTTTAAATTAGCTTAGAATGTTATAGTCGCATGCCTTAAAAATAAATTTGTTCACTGTATTGGGGTTAAACTTATTTTTATTGCTATTAAACTATTTCCAGGTATGATCACAACTCAAAATTGCATATTCGCACATTGCGATAACGATGCCAGAACTATATATTGTGCAGCTCTAACATACATGGTTTTGTGGTCCAGGGTCACACATACCCATACCCATATATATATATATATATATATATATATATATATATATATATATATATATATATATATATATATATATATATATATATATATATATATATATATATATATACATACATACATGCATACATACATACATGCATACACACATACATACATGCATACATATATATATATATATATATATATATATATATATATATATATATATATATATATATATATATATATATATATATATATATATATAGCAACCATTTACACATGTATACACACACACATGTAAATGGTTGCTATATATATATATATATATATATATATATATATATATATATATATATATAATACACATAGTGAAATAAGCATTACACATGCTTAAACCCTTTTCTGGCTCGTGTCTCGTGCTTAAATGATTCCGATCTACAGGATGTGCACCACAGGCCTCCACAGAATTCAACCACAGAGCTTTCTCCAGTAAGATAGCTTGGCATGTGCATTGTTCTCTGACCTTAACGTCCCCCCTGTTATTTGGTCTGGACGCTCTTGCATGGCCGGCTGCCATGAATGAATTGTGCCACCTTCTATTTGTCTGTGAAAGAGCATTAGCTTGAGTCATGGCAACAGCCACGCACCAACTGTTTTCCCTCGCTCCCGCAGCCAATGCAATAGTACGACTGACAAGTCACATGACCAACCAGCTGAATTCTAAATGAGGAATACATCCCCAGGGCCATCTCAGGCATGTGCAAGCATTTTCCCTCTCCAGCGTTCCTGCCCGCACCAAAATACTCTGACACACGGAGAAAGAGGGACCAGCTAACAGCTCCTAAATTGAGGCATAACAGATTAAGACACAGTGTGCTAAGAGCAGGGTAATTGTGTGCTATTTTAACGCCTCTTGCATATGCAGTAAAACAGCTTTTATAGTGTGCCATTAACAGAACTTGTTGCTAGGCGAGTAAAAAAGAAAACACTGCACCTACTTCATGTGACATCCATCAGTGAGTGCTGAATAGATGCTTCATGCCCTGTGGCTGCATCAAACATTTGACTTTTAGGTCAGTGTAGCAAGACTGCTTCTGTCTGGAGCACAATCAATGACATGAATGCTAACGACACTGACAAAAGCAATGAAAAAGATATGCTTAATGTGATACTCGAGCCACTGTTTGATTTGATAACAGACAAGTGCACTTGAAGTACATTGTTTTTTTTTTATATTCTAATAATACGATTGCTAAAAATAAAAGAACAGCATTGCAGAGTGAATGAAAAAAGGTCTTTAGTTGATGCAATTAATCTACAAAATAAATAGAAATAGGAATGATAACCTTTTTCATAAAAAGACAACATTTAAAATCTTTATGCTGCCAAGATTTCTTCAATTTTACAAATATAACTGTTTAAGCAAGCTTAATAAGCCACGTTTGCCAACTATAACTATAAATCTGACAAAGCCATTTTCAAATAAATCGGCAAAATCTGACAAAGCCATTTTACAATCTAATATCAAAGACATTTCTACCCTGAACAAATTAACACGCAACAAAGAGTTAATATCAATGAATTTATTACAATTTACTCAGCTCCAAGGCACGTTACAAGTCTTCTGTTACTACAGAAATATGTATAAACAAACAGAGCATTTCATTTTCATTTACAGTATTTTTTGCTCTACTAAAGCGTCCGTGCAACTTTAAAGCAAAAAGAGAGAATGAAAACACGTAATAAAATATATCTGTATTCTCAGACCACGGGATACAAAAAAAAAAAATCATTTCAAGATCATACTATATAATTATAATAATAAAAAAAAACAAAAACAAATAAACAGACGGGACCAAGAAACAAAGAATGCCCTCTCTTAGACTCACTTCATTTGTTATACCTACCACAAAAGTGTATTCATTAATAACATTTCTTTTTTTGCTTGGGATTGTACATGTAGATGTGAAAAATAAGTGTGAAATTGAATAGAAACGTTAACGTAAACTGTAAAAGTGCCGTAAAAAAGGTTTCCACGCACACAGCCTCCTCCTTCGAGGAGGAAAACAAATGTCTCTGTACACTGGACTATTTCTGTAACTTCAATATTCACAACAAGTAGAGTGTGTCTCAAAACCAAGCATGCAGCCTACTTGCACAGCATCTCTGGGCATTTAAATGCATCTATAATGCTTTTAAATGTTGTCTTAGTAGGCAGCTTGCTAGGTTTTAAAACACAGCCTTTAATATACTCGCTTCACATGTCTGTTTCTGATGTAGGAAGCATATATATTTATATTTAAGGGTCTCTTTCTTTCTTTACTTTAACATCGCCGGCTAAAATGGTTGCTATCTCGCCTTGCATGAAAGCCCAAGGCACGTTTGACCCTACCAGGGGACATTTCTCTCCGCTGGGGCAGTACACCTCTCCTGTGGCCCCCTGCGCTTTAATGCTCTCCCTGGAACACGGGAAACAAAACTTGTGGTTGGGAACTGACGGGCACTGTACGAAGTGTGTGTCTTCTAAACGTTCGTGGCAGATAGTACAACACAAGGGTCCGTTATTGGCCATGGGTGAGTCTGGAATGTTCTGAGGATGCACCTGATCCATGCCCTGATGCGAACCCGATTGGGACGGCGTCCCGGAGAGACCGATCTCCCCATTCCTGGATGCCAGACGCCGCTGTCCGGAGACAGAGGCGGGGGAGACAGGGCTGCTACTGTTATGTCGGGTGGATGTGGTGGAGTGCACAGAATTGCTGTCCTTTGGTGAGTGTGCATTACCCAAAGTGTCTGCCACTGACATAAGTGCAGCCATGGGGGATTGTCCGTTCTGGGGGGCTGATTCAGGTGGGGTGGCTCGGCTAGAGTGTACTGACCCCAATGGTGGAGGTCCGCCGTGAGAGGCTGCGAAAGAGCCTGATGCCATGGTCAGTTTGAGTGCCTCGCTCTGACTCGCCATCCACTGCTGTCTCTGCTGCTCGCCCTCAGCCGAGTCCGGTTCTGGGGAGGCTTTACGTTTACGAACACCCGTTCTTAGCGCACTGCCCGACGCCACGGCCCGGGGCATGTTGACCAGCGCCGAGGGCAGCAGAGGGCAGCTGGCATCAATGTAAGGCTGAGGAAGCATTTCACCCCCGAGCCCCTCCTTAAAGAAACGCACAGACTCCGGGAGTAAATCACCCAGCAGCCTCCAGTCACCAGAGCTATGCTTTTTCTCATATTCCAGGTACTTAAAACCAGAGGAAAGTCCTCTGCCAAAGTCTTTCATGCAGTCCTGGTACATCTGTTTAGCCACACCGGACGCACTGGAAAACACATTCCCAGATCCACTGGGATACTCAATAAAGATTTTCAGCTCATAGTCCATGCCTGGCTTGGAAGTGGCATCGAATGCAAACACTCTACCTAGAAGTGAATGGTCTTTCTTGAACCTCACGTCAAAAGGAGTGCAATTAGAAAGCGTAATCAGTGTGTCTCTCACTATTTTGGGTTTATTCGTCCATTCCTCTGACCTGTTCCTCAAACTTTCACCGAGTTCAGTCAGAGCTTCAGCGTTACGCTGTTTCTCTTTCAGATCTCTCTCTTGGTCCGTGCTGGACACCGAGCCGGGTCGTTTACCTTGTTCAGAGAGCGCGAGCGCGGGTCCGATGCTGGCTGGGGCTGGCGGGGCTCGTCCGGAAAGGCTGTGCTGGGCTATACTCGCCGCCGACGGTGGGCCGTTCAGGAGGGTCTGCGGAAGGAGATTCGGCGGCACGCTCATCTGTCCCGAGACCGCCACCAGCCCGTGATTGCGACGCGAGTTCGGGCTCTGTCGGTTCAGCTCGGGGGGTCCGTCGTCTGATTTGGGAAAGCCGTTCGGTCCACCGAGCCCGTTCGGAAGCCTGTGCGCGCCGATGCTGGAATAATCAAAGCGTGATCTTTCGGTGGCGAGCGCGTATCTGTCCAAGCCGGACTGTTGCTGCTGCTGCTGCTGCTGCTGTTGCTGCGATTTAGACGAGCCGTCCACATGGTTCATCTGCACAGACTCCTTGGATGACATGCCCGCTTGTGCTTTGACCGCAGGCGGCGGCGCTGGACCCGGGGATCTCCCCTCCTGGAAGCCATGAGCCCGCTTCAGATGGCGCGCGGTCTCGATAACAAACTCGATCCGATCCGCGCCCTCGTAATTCACGCAACCCCTGCACACGGGCTCCGTAAAATCCCAAATCATCGCCCACGGCATGCGCGGCAGGTCGCACAGATAACACGACTGTCTCCTCGACGAGGAGACCTGCGCCGAAGACATGTTGAGCTGCTCCTCTCGGACCCGTTATACGGTTACTAGGAGGCGAATGCGCCTCTTCTGCTGCTCGGAATGCCACCTGGCTGGGCCGGTGACGTCAGCACCACGTTCCGCAGTTCCTTTTTCTGTTACAAATGACAAGCCACTTGTTGCCATGCGAGTGCGCATGCGCTAACCACTCCCTAACAAATCTTCTGAATGGACCGAGAAACGCGCACAGCCAACATGTATGGCAAGCCAACAACACATTCATTGCGTCACAACATAATAATATGTTTCCTTGCACTTTTTACGAGACCAAAACTCCATAATGTATCGATTTATTTAGCATTTATGTAGCATATTCTAGGCTACTAGTATTTATTTACTTGCTTCTAGTTGTAAGTAATTAATTGTTATAGTAACAAAATACAATTTTGCGTTCATTAGTATCTACAATTTCTTAACAAGCAGCATTAAGCGATATTTATCAAATAATAAACACTATACATCAAAACCCACATCTAAAAAAATATCACTATTGAGATAATCAGATAAATAATTAGAATTTAATTACCGATCTAATATTGTCATTATAAATAGTAGAATGAAAACTAGAATCATGCAATGGTCATTGCTGGATCTAACATAAATATTTTTCAAAAGTAAAAAAAAAAAGTTAATGTTCAAGCAGCTTGCCGTGCATCACTGGCCCCGGTATGCTTTCAGACAAGAGCCAGAGTTGTGGGTGGAAAATCTGAGGTATTCATGTTTCTTCCAGAGTCTGTTTGTAATGCTGAAATATTATTGGTTGATATTATGTGGTCCTATTAATAATGTAAGATCATGTTATAAAAATGCTTATACTGTCATAATTCATGTATGATTTACGGCAATAAAAAAGCATGCTTCCACACATTCTTGGACATGTTAAAAGATCAGTGGTTTTGCATTATAAAATCTATTAGTGTTTACTTTAAATAAGGAAGTTTCAAGCCCTGCCCCAAAAGCTCTGTTCCCATAGTCTATTCTCTGTTTAACTACAACCAGTAGACGATGAAAAAAAAAAAACTCGCCCTGTTATACAACAACACAAGAGGGTGGAAAAACCAAGAGAAGAAAAAAAAAGAAGCAAGGGCGGTCTGGAGGAGAGGAGAAACGCCATTTATTGCAATCCCTGCATTCTGCTGGCACCGAAAGAAGCTGAGCCTTTTTCCAAGTCCAAAAAAAAAAAACACCACGACCAAGCAACACAAAAAAACAGTTAAATCTGCGAATGTCCTCTGAAAATGATATATACAGTACACTAAGAATTAACAAACCAAAAGTTGGACATCAAAATAATAATCTAACCACGGCTGATATGGCAGGCAGACCGTTAAAAACCGGAAACAATTCAAACAGTATTTGTGCCTTCCACTCGTGACTTGGATCGTGTAAATGAGCTCAACGCCTTTCATTTGTGACCCAAATTAACAACACAAAGAAACAAGTCTTTGTGGAAATTATCTAGCACTGAAGTGAGTGAACTGACCTTAAAGGGATAGTTCATCAAAAAAAAATGAAAATCTACTCGCTATTTACTCAAGTGGTTCCAAACTATTATGATTTTAATTATTCCGTTGAACACTAAACAAGATATTTAGAAAAAAGGTGAAAACCACTGAATTCCATAAAGGCAAAAATACTATGGAATAGGGCTGCACGATATTAGGAAAATATGACATTGCGATATTTTGCTTTCATGCAATATATATTGCGATATGAAAACAAATTCACCACATGGCTTAAAAAGCTCAATTTAGAAAGAAATTATTCATTTATATGGATTAGGGTGATTTTGTAAGGGTGTGAATCATGCTTAAACAAATTGCATAATAAACAAAACATAAATAAACAGTGCTTTATGATTTTCCGGAGAGTCAAACGGTATTCATGTACGGAAAATGAACAATGAATTGTAGCTAAAATAACACTGTATACACTTCATTGTATTAATTCAATAAATTAACTTAAGTTACAAATGTTCTTTTTTGCACCCGAACGCTTAAAATGAAGTTGAAATGCCTTATTCTCAACTGTTCTGCTGACTAACTATAATCCCAATTCAACATTTCAGATCATATCGATGCTGAAATGATAAACACTACCTGACAAAAGTCTTGTTGTTGATCCCAGTTGTAAGAGCAACAAATAATAACTTAATTTCTAGTTGATCATTTGGAAAAGTGGCTGAAGGTAAATTTTTCAGATGAATCATCTGTTGAACTGTTTCCTAATCATCACAAATACTGCAGAAGACCTATTGGAACCCGCATGTACTTAAGATTCTCACAGAAATCAGTCAAGTTGGGTGAAAGAAAAATCATGGTTTGGGGTTACATTCAGTATGGTGGCGTGCGAGAGATCTGCAGAGTGGATGGCAACATCAACAGCCTGAGGTATCAAGACATTTGTGCTGCCCATTACATTACAATCCACAGAAAAGGGCAAATTCTTCAGCAGGATAGCGCTCCTTCTCATACTTCAGCCTCCACATCAAACTTCCTGAAAGCAAAGAAGGTCAAAGTGCTCCAGGATTGGCCAGCCCAGTCACCAGACATGAACATTATTAAGCATGTCTGGGGTAAAACGGAGGAGGCATTAAAGATAAATCTAAATAATCTTGATGAACTCTGGGAGTCCTGCAAGAATGATTTCTTTGCTATTCCAGATGACTTTATTAATAAGTGATTTGAGTCATTGCAGAGATGTATGGATGCAGATGTCCAAGCTCATGGTCATACACAATATTAATTCTTCAACCACTGCACCATAACTTTATTTTCTATACTGTACATTATTTCTGTTAAGTGACAAGACTTTTTGTCACTACTGTTACTGTCCTAATTAAATAATTATAAATCAAGGCATGATCATATTATATTTTGCTAAAATAAGCGTAATCTAGAGGCCTTTGCCTTTCATATAAGCCACTTCTGATACAAAATGATCAACTAAAAGTCAAGTTATTATTTGTTGTTCCTAAAACCTGAATAGGCGACAAGACTTTTGTCAGGTAGTGTATTGTGCAGCTATACAATGGAAGTCAATGTTTACAGGCTTCCAGTATTTTTAAAAATATACATTTTTGTGTGTTCCACAAAAAAGTTCAATAAAAAATATGCTTGGAACAAGTAAAGGGTGCGTAAATGAATTAGGGCTGCACGATATTGGAAAAAAACTAACATTGCAATATATTAATTCAATATGATACATATTGCGATACAAATGCAATTTCACCAGCTGACTTGAATAGCTTGTAAAAAAAAAAATCGTAATTTTAGGTTGATCTGGATGATAGGAAAGCGTATCTGCATAATATATAATAAAAAAATGACAAGCATAGTAAAATACAACAGACAAAAGATGCAAATAAAAAATAATTGATCATTTTCTGGGGAGTCAAACAGTATTCAAAAGTAGAAAATTAATAATCACTGTATTATAATAATAATAATAATAATAATAATAACACTACCGTTTTAATTGAGTAAATAATTATATAATGTTCAATTAATCCTTAAGCTAGAAACATTTAATTTAATGTGCCCAATGTTTGCTTCAAATTCTTACAGTCAGGCCATAAAAACACATGCAAATAGGTCTGGGCCAATATTATATCGAATCGCAATAAAATTTTATCAATAACAACGATGAGCTCTGGACTTTTTTACTAAATATTGATCTAAGACCCAATCATACCGCCAAAAATACCACTGAAAAAGTATCGGACGAAAATGTTATGGCATTTAATAAACGCTCTAATTTTTGTGGCTTCAGTTATTGTTGATGTACTTTTTTTTAATCTGGAAGCATTAGGAACTTATATGAAAATATATATTGTTACTGTACAATATGGAAAATAATTATCGAGATTGCATTTTTGCCATATCGCCCTGCCCGACATGCAAATAATAAACTTTCACTTGTAGGTTCAAATTTGAAATTAGTCCACTATGTTGTTAACTATAATGTCTGGTCAACTATAATCCCAACTACATTGCAGTTGCCTGTGATGTGACTATTGCAGACTCGCACATTGCTATATCGATGCTGAAACAATATACTGTGCAGCCCTAAAATAAATGATCAGTTTTGGATGAAATATCCCTTTAAAATAAAACCAGCACTACACAAAACCATATATAGAATATTCCTGTTTCATTTTCATTCTAAAGTTTATTGAAAAAATCATTTAATTTGTATTTTAGGTGCAAAAAATGCAATCCTGTTAAATAATATGCGTTTGCAGTTTGCCTGTAAAGGATATTTCACCTTCCTTTCCTTTCACTGAGAGATATTTCGCTGTCCCTGTAGTCTTCTCATGAATACAGATCACCCTGAGGCTTGGCGCTCTCTCTCTCTCACACACACACACACACACAGAGAGAGAGAGAGAGAGAGAGAGAAAGAGAGAGAGAGGCACATACATGCATATATGTAGGAATGCACACACACTAGCGCACGCACACTCTGCATGGAAAGTTTTCCATGTTCATCTTTCCAGCAGCTTATCGCAGGGGTTAACTCTCAGCTTCCGCTAAGTGGCTGGCGGGCTGCCAGAGTGAGGGATTCTGGGAAAAGGCGAGTCCTGCCAAGTACAAACTGCCAACATTAAGCAGGCCTGACAGCCTCTCTCCTCCACCAAACCTGGCAGCCATTCAAAGTGCTCTTTCATTTGAGACGCTGGCGGGTGGCCAGATGCATGCAGATTTACTTTACCTATTCTCAGATGGAGCTGATAGAGACCGCCCCGCAGTTGCCATGGGAACCAGAGGCTGCTCAGAGACTTCCCAGAGCTGCTCGTGTGTGCACATCTTGTGTAGAGCGCTAGCTAACCTGCAGATGTATGACTTTCACTCTCCCTCACTTGTTTTTTCGAAGAGCCCTTACTGTTACACAGAACAAAAGAAAGGAAGAAATGCAACCAAAATACTATACGTAAACTGCATGGAAAAGAATATGAGATCATGTAGTCGGTACAATTAGTATTTGATAATTTTATAAAAGATCTGATAAAAATTAAGCAAAAATATTGTCATTTAGAGATGTTCTTTCCTCTCTGAAAAGAAGCTTTGTTTCCATCCAATGATGTGAAGTAGGAGAAGCTGCGTGAATCTTTTCTTCATTTAATAAATGACTTGCGCCTCAGAAGATAATGCCGACATGCAATAAATGTGTGATGGCGTTTGAAGGCGTGAGACACGAAGCACAGGCGCTCTTGATTCTGGAGGTCATTAATAATATAATAACACTAATACTGAAATGGTTACAGCATTTTAGAATGACCAAACCAACATTTCAGATGGTTTACAATGCGCTCAGCCTGCTAATTTGTCCATTCACACACATTTTTATCATCACATGATCTCTTATAACAAAATCACATGACCTTTTTTAATGCGCATACTGGAATTTGTTCGGTAAAAGTGTTTCTATTGTAGTTTAAGCGCATCTTTTCTTATCGAATAAAAAGTTTATCATACTCTGTTATACAGATACATTTTTTATGCGCATTTTCAAAACTTAAGCGCATCTTGGCGTTTCCATCAACCGTTTTTTATGTGCATCTCCAAAATGTGCCTAAAATAGGTGGGTGGAAACAAAGCTAATGACAATTGGTCAAAATAACAAAGGGTTTTGTTGGTTTTGACTGAAAATCAGGGTTATTCCACCCAGAGTTATGCCAAAATGGACTAAATGACAACATTTGTTTTTCTGAAAGAAATATCATCAATCAATCAATCTTTTTTTATTATTATGTACTGAATTATTACATTATTCATGGTACTAAGATGCAAATAGAAGTATCATATGATAAAGAATACTATTTTAGATTTTATTTGTATTGCCATTGGCATATAATGGGGTATATGCACATCTAGTGTATTACAGCCAATGATAAACTTCCAGTGAATGCTTAATGTGACTATTTTCAGTTTCATAAGGTTCCTTTGACAGCATCGATGTTGTAATGTAATTACAATGCATTCGATTATACAGACTTAAGCGTTCATTTAGTTGTTAAAGTGTAAAACGAGATGAAAGACAGTGTAACCGCTAGCACCATCAGGATCAACAGGCGAGCACAGAAACTCTATTGAAAATATTGGGGTAACATAAACTGTCATATTTTGAAGACATAGCGGCGGAAAATGGAATTTAATCCCAGGGTTTCTACAGGTTTCATCATGTCAAATTTAAGACTTTAAGACCATTATGAGTGAAATTTCAGACTTGCACAAGGCTAAACGCTAAGGATTGTTTCTAATGGCCCAGTTAAAACATTAAAAAAAAAACATTAAAAACAAATGTTATTGTAAGGAAGATAATTTAACCATATGTTTATAAACATACATATAAATAGAGATGGAATGTTAGTGATTGGATGGGTGTTGGTTCGATTGGGTAGCTTTGAATAGACATAATCATTAAGACCTGTTTAAAATTATTTAAGACCTACAACACAATATTTCAGTGAATTTAAGACTTTTTAAGGCCTAAAATTGCGATATTGTAATTTATGACATTTTAAGACTTTTTAAGACCCTGCGGAAACCCTGAATGCAGTGCTTCCTGTCCGATCTGAGACCCACTTATAATGTATATCTCTCAGACAGCGAAGATCTTTGATGTTTAAAGAAATCAGACCTTAAACGTGCCAATTTTATAATGGAAAGACAGTTCACCAGAAACGCTGAGCAGGCTGAAATTAAAAGTCAGATTCAAATACCCCATTCTAGACTAATTTAATAATAAAACTAGTCAGTTTTGCCAATGAATGATGGACATTTTACAAAAATCCATACATCCCCACACACACACACATACATATATATATATACATATATATATATACATATATATATATATATATATATATATATATATATATATATATATATATATATATATATATATATATATGAAAGAATATATATATGAAAGAAATTAAGTTTTCGCCAAAATAGCAAAACCGTTTCTGTGTTTTTTGAGTATGCTTGTATCTTACAGTGCTTTAAAAATACTAAAAAATGTCTCTGTCAGTGATTTCAAAAAATTATTTGATTTACCAAAATTACACAAGTGGCAATTTCACATCCGTCACATCCAAAACGGAGAGGCATTACATCCATAACAAAGCTTTTTCCTCATGCAAAATGCAAAAATGTAAAATCAAATAAAATCAATCATGCTTGTTCTATAGAGAGCAACTCATATCCTTTTGATTAGCATTGTCTCTTTTGGGTTGTGCAGTTTAATTCACAGAATTTCAACAAAGTATGTTGTATACTGTAAACTTGCAGACTTTTTTTGTCACATCCATAACGCATGTCTATTTTCCTTATTTAAAACATAAAAAATGTTTACAGATTGATATTTTTCTGCTCCCACAACTCTAGTTGTTAGCTAGTTGTTTTGAAAAATATAAAGAGATGTTTCAATACAATGTTAACATTTACTTTCTCTGTCAATTTATGTTTTGAGATTTTACTGCAAATGTCACATCCATAACGCTATATAAATATATATATATATATATATATATATATATATATATATATATATATATATATATATATATATATATATATATATATATATATATATATATATCAAATAAATCAATAAAAAACATTGCTTATAGACATTTAAAAAGCCATGACACTTTTAGGTACTTTTCATTAGCGTCAGCTGCAAACGGTCTCCTGCTTGCCTAATGACAGCTAAATAAACAACACTTTGAATGTTCTTGCTCCTCATGACAAATTTTCTTCAAGGAGGCCCAAATAAATTAGCAGATGTGGCTCAGAAAGTGTTTGGATCAGGATCAAAAAAGCACGTCTGTATTTTTGAGAACTCCCCCTGCAACATCACAGTCCAAGAACAAAATCTAAGCACCAACATCAACGAACTGCTTCTCGTGCTGTCATTCTGATGAGTTGTGCTAAGGCATCAAGGGACACTTGAGCAAAACTCGGTCCGTTTTTTTTTTTTAAGTGACTTGCTTATGGAACATTACGGAGGCGTGTTTAAATGAAAAAGACAAGATGGCCTAACCAAGCTCCATAAATAAAAGAAAAGCATTCTTTTGGCTTGGGAAAAGAAGTAGTAGGGCCACTACTATGGTTACACGCTCTGTAGCATGAAACACGAAAGGGCTGAGGGCTTGTGTGCCTTCCTGCTCTGAAAACAAGATCTATTATTACCTGGACTGCTCTGGTTGGCTGTTGTCTGCTGTTGCCATAGCAAACCTCTTTACCCCAACAGACTGCAAGGCGCATCTCTCGGGAGACCTCCGGTTATTAGGGCTCTGGTCCTGAAGTCTGCCATTTCCTGAAAAGAGAGAAGATATGGCAAGGATCAGCCGGGGCACTGGACACCTGCCGCAGTCAGCAGTCAGAACACACACCGCTGCAGGCCTGCGACTCTAACAAGGCCCCGTGTGTTTCAGCCAGTCATCAATTCTGCACAAATCCAGCATGCTTTGCCAACAGGCCAGGATCATAAATACGTGATACTCGCCAACACTTATTCTTACAGTCTGTCAGGCCATGACTGTAAATGGAGAGAGTCAAATGGAGTCCGCGGAGGGGGGAAACCTCATATCGCGCAGATGTAAAATATCTCTTTCCTGAGCCCTATTAGGAGGCCGGAGAGTGGAATGCTCTCCCTGCGGCACAGCGGAATGCAGACGAAAGGAAACAAAGCTATATAAATACACAGGACAAGGGTTTCTCAATCCTCCAAAAACAACAGTAGAGCGCTCCTGACCGTAATCATTTCCTTAAGGTCAAAAAGGCACAGTAAGGAGGGACTGGAACAACAGCAGCGCGCCTCCAGCGGGCCCCAGTGTCTGGCTAACAGGGAACATGAGGCCCTCAAGCTTCTTGAATATGGTTAAACGAGCAGCTGAAGTCTCATGACTCGGCGGCAAACAAAGCCTACTGTATCGCAAAACCCTCAGCGCTGGGAGAGAACAAGCAGACATGCAAAAACAATCACTGCTGATAATGATTGCTAAAAAAGATGTGCTTTAAAATAGCTGGGCATTTAACATCATCCATGGTATATGCAGGAATCCTAAAGGTAATTTCAACACCTTTTTAAGACTTTTTAAAGTCCTTCTCAGAATATTTTAGGACGTCATCGCCACTTCAAGTTCTAATCAGTATCAAACCTTTAACTTAATAAACAGTTGTAGTTAAATAAATCAATGGAGCGCAACCATGCAACAGAACTCAGATAAGCTCGGAAGAAACAAAGCTTGAAAGAATAAAAACCAAAGGCAAGATTTATTAAAATTTCTGACACATTTATCTTTACTATCCCCAAAACGAACTTGTACGTCTACGAATGAACAAAATACGAACGACAGAGGCTGCTGCCGTAGCTGTTTTGACAAATTCAGCTGTTGCGTTGGGTAGTCGTGTGGCTGGTGGTGCATAATAACTGGCGCTGTTCTCTAGCTGTTCTCTCCAGCTAACAGCGGCTCTTACATCGTTTATGCCCATCGGCGATATTCAAATTTTCTTTTTACAATACGTACAGTAGGCCTCGCGGTTGTTTTCAGCGACAGGCTTCAGCCACTGTTTAAACTCGTCTTTCTCCAACCAGGAGGATGCAAACGTACATTTTCCCATTTAGTTTCGCTACATGTAGATAGTGTCACATCTCCTTCGTGCATTTGTCGCAAATAACATTTATTAATATTTATTATAAATATATTTATGCTTTTTTGGAGTCAAACACTTTGGACAACGCTTAAACAAAATTTAAGACCTCATAAAAACACGATTAAGACTTTTTAAAGACCTTCTCAGAATATTTTAAGACCTCACTGCCACTTCAAGTTCTAATCAGTATCAAACATTTAACTTAATAAACAGTTGTTAATAAACGAAGTTGTAGCAAAGAGCATAGAATCACCAAGGGGCGACACTCTAGTGCGATTTTGGAAACAGCCACTAGATGCTGCTTGTGTCACGCGGTGGCCATTTTGGAATGAAAATTCCAATAGGGCAACAGCATATTATAAGTCTGTAAAATAAACTATTAAAAGTGCTGATGATTGTGATAGTAAGTGTTGTATTGTCGTCTTTCAGGTTGTATCTCAGCTTTAATGCGCTTTTTAAAAAATAAATAAAAAACAAAGCAGCTGCTTGCCATCGTGACAGCAATAAGATCCAATGGACAGCCGATCGATTTCACTCCAAAATGGCGGAATCGCGAGGCTCAACGTTCTATCGAGTGTATACACCAAAAAGACAAAACATACAGTTGAAGTCAGAATTATTAGCCCCCCTTTGAATTTTTTTTCTTTTTTAAATATTTCCCAAATGATGTTTAACAGAGCAAGGAAATCTTCACAGTATGTCTGATAATATTTTTTCTTCTGGAGAAAGTCTTATTTGTTTTATTTCGGCTAGAATAAAAGCAGTTTTTAATTTTTTTAAAACCAATTTAAGGTCAAAATTTGTAGCCCCTTCAAGCTATATATTTTTTCGATAGTTTACAGAACAAACCATCGTTATACAATAACTCGCCTAATTACCCTAACCTGCCTCATTAACCTGATTAACCTAGTTAAGCCTTTAAATGTCCCTTTAAGCTGTATAGAAGAAGTGTCTTGAAAAATATCTTGTCAAATATTATTTACTGTCATCATGGCAAAGATAAAATAAATCAGTTATTAGAAATGAGTTATTAAAACTATTATGATTAGAAATGTGTTGAAAAAGTCTTCTCTCCGTTAAACAGAAATTGGAAAAAACATAATTCAGGTGGGCTAATAATTCTGACTTTAACTGTATGTAAAAGTTATCATTTGTACTGATGTAAAAATATTATAAAGAGAATGTTTAAAATAAAAAAGGCAGTTTAAATCATTTTAAATAAACTAAATCACGTCCACTAGTCATTTACACACTGAAAATGTCTAAACAAAGGTCATAAATGTAACAAAAATGCTATTATTTTCCCCAAGAGGCGACGTTTTCAATAAACATATATTATAACACTGAAAACAAATCGATAACTTCATTAACCACACTGTGGCAGTCATCGTATTTCTGAGCCATTTCTTTTTTTTCTCAAGTGCATTCTGGGATTGTTTACTGTGACAGATGAAAACAACAGCGCCTGACAGGTCTGTAGACGGTTGCCAACGTTACCGCACAGATTCCGATCCGCTTTCCCAGCTGCCGGCGTGACGTCAAACCCCCACACACGTCCACAGCTGCAAAACATCAGCTGTAATGTCGGGACCTGTGGCTGCATGCAGATCCATTCTGCTGCCTTTATAATTACTCCAAACACAGAGCTGTAAACAATAGTCAGCGTTTAACATGGATGCTGGCACCTCACCAAGGGCCGGATTCTCGTAATAGCGTTGCCAGACACTCCATGCCAGACTGCTGCCTGTCGGGAGAGCAGCTCTTAAACATAAAACAGTGCTAGTCAACACCTAAAAAAATATCCAGTTAAACCCTGCATAAACACTACATGAAAATGTCATTAAAGAGCAAGGGTGTGCAGGTTTTCTAATGCATTATGGGGCACATCTGAGAGAGAGAGAGAGAGAGAGAGAGAGAGAGAGAGAGAGAGAGAGAGAGAGAGAGAGAGAGAGAGAGAGAGAGAGAGTTTTCTGGCTATATCATGGCAAAAAACAGATCATAGTTACCACATTTTAATATAAAATAATATAATTTTTAAGTATTTTACCAACAGAAAGTCATCAACAGCAATAAAAAATAGATAAATGCTAATAATATTATTAATACACTAACCGGCCACTTTATTAGGTACAGCTGTCCAACTGCTCGGTAACGCAAATTTCTAATCAGCCATTGACATGGCAGCAACTCAAATAACCATACAGTAATTCAAATAACCACTTGTTACAACTGAGGTATGCAAAATAGCATGTCTGAACGCACAGCATGTCCAACCTTGAGGCGAATGGGCTACAGCAGCAGAAGACCACACCAGGTGCCACTCCTGTCAGCTAACAACAGGAAACTGAGGCTACAATTCGGACAGGCTCACCAAAATTGGACAATAGAAGACTGGAAAAACGTTCCCTGGTCTGTTGAGTCTCAATTTCTGCTGCGACATTCGGATGGTAGGGTCAGAATTTGGCGTCAACAACATGAAAGCATAGATCCATCTGCCTTGTATCAACGGCTCAGGCTGGTGGTGGTGGTGTAATGGTGTGGGTGATATTTTCTTGGCACACTTTGGGCTCATTAGTACCATATTAAGCATCATGTTGACGCCACAGCCTACCCGAGTATTGTAGCTGACCATGTCCACCCCTTTATGACCACAGTGTACCCATCTTCTGATGGCTACTTTTAGCAGGATAACGTGCCATGTCATAATGCGTGAACCATCTCAGACTGGTTTCTTGAACATGAAAATGAGTTCACTGTACTCAAATGGCCTCCACAGTCACCAGAATTTAATCCAATAGAGCATCTTTGGGATGTGGTGGAATGGGAGATTCGCATCATGGACAAATCTGCAGCAACAGCTTGATGCTATCATGTCAATATGGACCAAAATCTCTGAGAAATCTTTCCAGTTCCTTGTTGAATCTATGCCACAAAAGATTAAGGCAGTTCTAAAGGCAAAAGGGGACCCAACCTAATACTAGTAAGGTGTACCTAATAAAGTGGCCGGTGAGTGTATAAGATACAAATCAAAAACGGTTTCGATTTTTAATTTTTTATTTTTATGAAGGATTCACAGATAAGTCTCTCCAGATAAAAATCATTGTCTGATACCATTAGAAATAGGGCGTTCCACAAATACATGTTTAACGGTTTGGTGTCTGTTGCAATATTCACTGGGGCACATCAGAACGTCCTGTACTGGCCTGACTAGCATGTATAGCGTGTGTCTGTGATGCATAACATGTGAACCCTTCCCCCCATACGGCGCACATCCACACTGATGGAGGTCTCGGCAGGTAAGGGCACTGGCTAATAATAAAGTCTGCCATTTATACGGGAAAGGGCATCCCTGTAGGGGGCAGACAGACTCTCCTGGAATCTCCTGGTTGCTGGGGAATGCTGACAAGAAGCTTTCTAGCTTTCAAAATGATGTTCAAGTCAAGTCAAGTCGAGTTTTATTGTCATTCCGCTACATGTGTGCACATAAAGTGAAATGAAATGTTGTGTCTCGCATAAAATGTTGTGTGCTACATACTAAACTTAGTCATAAATATATAAACACAACCCTAGATGTGAGAGCAATGTTCAAACCTATACAAAACTAGACAAATAAACATAATAAACAAATAATAATAACAAACAAATGCATAATAATAGCAATAATTAAACAATATTTTGCTGAGTGTGTTTTTTTTATGTGTACTATGGTAAATACTTATATTCATAAACATAAACATAACACTGGCCGTAAGAGCAATTTTAAACCTATATATAACTTAGGGTTAGGTTTAAACAAATACTTAATAATAATGACAAACAAATAAATAATAAGGACAACAATTAAACGATATTTTGCGGAGTGTGTTTTTTTATTTGTGGACAAAGTAGAATGAAATGTCATGTCTCGCAGGACTATGGTAAATACATATATTCATAAATATAAACATAACACTGGGCGTAAGAGCAATTTTTAAACCTATATATAACGTAGGGTTGGGTTTAAACAAATACTTAATAATAACAAACAAATAAATAATAAGGACAATAATTAAGCGATATTTTGCTGAGTGTGTTTTTAAGCTGATAGATTGGTTGGTTTATGTTTGCCTTGGATAAATAAATTAGGAACTAATACCACCAGTAGGTGGCGACAAGTGCCTGTCTTTATGAATGAGTCATTGAATCATTTTTTTTTTCAACTGATTTGTTCAAAAACAGAAGCTGTATCCGAATTCACCACTTATACTCTTAAAAATTGAGGGAGCAGCCATTTTTAGTGACGTCCGACTATGTGCACTCAATCAATCTCACAATGCACCACAATAACGAGTGTGCAACCAATGTACGTTCAATGGCTAGAAAATACCATTAATGCATTGTGAGAGTTCGCATAATGAATTTCTGCGTCTGACCATGAAATGGCCTCCATAGTAGAAACGTATCAGTGCAGGTTTCAAAATTAAATATTTTAATTTAAAAAATATCTGCATACATTATAGAAATAAAAATATTGTTTCATTGCTGATAGACAACTCGCTAAGTCATATATAAACACAAACCTAGATGTAAGAGCAATTTTTAAACCTATACAGCACTAACAAAACTACAAATAAACATAATAAACAAAGAATAACAACAAACAAATGCATATTAATAGCAATAATTAAGCAATATATAATTAAGTGTGTTTTTTCATTTGTGGACACAAAGTAGAACGAAATGTCAGGTCTCGCAGCACTATCGTAAATACATACATTTATGAATACAAACATAACACTGGGCGTAAGAGCAATTTTTAAACCTATACATAACTGAGGGTTGGGTTTAAACAAATACTTAATAATAACAAACAAATAAATAATAAGGACAAAAATTAAATGATTTCTTGCTGAGTGTGTTTTTATGCTGATAGATTGGTTGGTGTATGTTTGCCTTGGATAAATAAATAAAGGATTAAAACCACCAGTAGGCGACAAGCGCCTGTCTTTATGAATGAGTCATTGAATTTTTTATTTTTTATTTTTTCAAATGATTTGTTCAAAAACAGAGGCTGTATCCGAAATCGTCCCCTTATACTCTTAAATAGTGCACTATTTGAGGGAGTAGCCATTTGTAGTGGTGTTGAAACCGTAACGGGTGTTCTGAAGTGCACTCAATCAATCCCACAATAACAAGTGTACAACAGATGTGCACTCAAAAGCTAGGAAATACCCAAAATGCATTGTGAGTGCGCGTAACGAATACATTTCTGTATCGGGCCACAAGGTGGCATCCACAGTAGAAACCTATCAGTGCAAGTATCAAAATATATACAGTTGAAGTCAGAATTATTAGCCCCCCTGAATTATAAGCCCCCCTGTTTATTTTTTACCCCAATTTCTGTTTAACAGAGAGAAGATTTTTTCAACACATTTCTAAACATAATAGTTTTAATAACTCATTTCTAATAACTGATTTATTTTATCTTTGCCATGATGACAGTAAATAATATTTGACTAGATATTTTTCAAGACACTTCTATACAGCTTAAAGTGACATTTAAAGGCTTAACTAGGTTAATTAGGTTAACTAGGCAGGTTAGGGTAATTAGGCAAGTTATTGTATAACAATGGTTTGTTCTGTAGACTATCGGAAAAAAAAATTAGCTTGAAGGGGCTAATAATTTTGACCTTAAAATGGATTTAAAAAAATTAAAAACTGCTTTTATTCTAGGCGAAATAAAACAATTAAGACTTTCTCCAGAAGAAAAAATATTATCAGACATACTTGCTCTATTAAACATCATTTGGGAAATATTTAAAAAAGAAAAAAAAGAAAAAAATAAATAAATAAATCGAAGGGGGGCTAATAATTCTGACTTCAACTGTATATATATTTAAATGAAATAATATTTATATACACGATAAAAAGTAAAATATTTTGTTTCATTACTAACAGACAGCTCAGGTGTTAACCACTACAGGACCTGTATGAGAAGTTGAAAATCCCATGCGTCTGTGGGATGTATTTTTTTTTAGAAGTCTGAATTCACTCATTCATTTTCATTCATGCATTTAAGTAGACTATTTTAGGGCACTAATCTAGGGAATGGTAAATGAGGGTCGATTGGTGTTTCAACATAGAATGTTGAAAGGGGTGATTTCAAACACAGCAAGACTGTTTCAACAACGAAAGATTGTAGTGTTGCACTTAGAAATGCAAATGTTCTACTCCAGCTTTATTCAGAACTATTTGCATTGGTGAAACTGAGAAAAAAAAATGTTTTTGAATGTGTTTTTGAAAATAGTAATACATTAATTTAGCAATAATGTGTGCTATAAAAAAGAGCACTCAATGTAAAATCTAAATTAACAATGACTAAAAATTAATTAAATTAAATAAAAAAAAATATTTCACCATATTATTTGTCATTTTAATCAGGTAAACGTCTTTAAGAAATTATAACAAATATAAAATTATGAATTTATCATAAAAAT
The DNA here is from genome assembly GCA_903798195.1 of Danio kyathit. Lineage (NCBI taxonomy): Eukaryota > Metazoa > Chordata > Actinopteri > Cypriniformes > Danionidae > Danio > Danio kyathit. Next base: position 14,543,887 of record LR812535.1, read on the forward strand.
AATTAAATTTAAATATTGCTGACCTAATTTAAAAAAAAATGTTTTCATGAGATGAGAGTGTTAAAAACAAAATAAATAATTGCAAAATAAAGAACACTTTAAGAATGACCCCATCTCCCTAACATAAGGTAACCCCATATCTCGACATAACTAGTGTTTGTCTAGCATGGGCTAAAATTCCTACCCATAAATCTTTGATGAGGAAAGACCACAGGAATTGCTGTTAAGGGCATCTGCAATATTCATAACCTTTAATGTAAAATCTGCAGGCTTCTCCTCTCATTACTACATGATTTGACTCCTATTTCACTTATTTGATTTTTTTCTCTCATCTTCACCACCAGTTTGGGCACATTTGTCTGACCTGAAGGCTAAATAAATAAAAAAAAGATGAATAAAGAATGATATTTCAAGCAGGGACTCATTTTTCACACCACAGGGTCATTTAAGTGAACAGCAAAAATGCTAAAAGACGATTAAAAATTAATACATTACTAGACTGGCAGCTAGCAAACAACAATAATATTTTTCACAAATTTTGTGATATATAATATCCATAAAGAATGCTAATTTTCAATGAATAATATGTTACAATTAAAAACACACTGAATATTGGAAGTAAAAAAAAGAAAAATAAATAAACCAATAATAATAAAAATTTCATCAAGATATAAACTAAATCAGTTAAAGCACCTAAACTACACTCACTGGCCACTTTTTTAGGTACACCTGTCCAACTGCTTGTTAACGCAAATTTCTTATCAGCCAATAACATGGCATCAACTCAATGCATTTAGGTATGTAGACATGGTCAAGACCATCTGCTGCAGTTCAAACCGAGCATCAGAATGGGGAAGAAAGGTAATTTAAGTGACTTTGAACGTAGCATGATTGCTGGTGCCAGACATGCTGGTCTGAGTATTTCAGAAACTGCTGATCCACTGGGATTTTCACACAAAACCATCTTTAGGGTTTACAGAGAAAGGTCCGTAAATGAGAAAATATCCTCCTCACTCCTGTCAGCTAACAGGAAACTGAGGTTACAATTCGCACAGGCTTACCAAAACTGGTCAATAGAAGATTGGGAAAAACGTTCCCTGGTCTGACGAGTCTTGATTTCTGCTGCAAAATTTGTATAGTAGGGTCAGAATTTGTCGTCAACAACATGCAAGCATGGATCCATCCTGCCTTGTATCAACGGTTCAGGCTGGTGGTGGTGGTGTAATGGAGTGGGGAATATTTTCTTGGCACACTATGGATTCATTAGTACCAATTGAGCATCGTGTCAACATGAACATGACAATGAGTTCACTGCACTCAATGGCCTCCAAAGTCACCGGATCTCAATCCAATAGAGCACCTTTGCGATGTGGTGGAACGGGAGATTCGCATCATGGATGTGCAGCTGACAAATCTGCAACAACTGCGTGATGCTATGATGTCAATATGGACCAAAATCTCTGAGGATTATTTCCAGTACCTTGTTGAATCTATGCTACGAAGAATTGAAGGCAAAAGGGGTCCAAGCCAGTACTAGTAAGGTGTACCTAATAAACTGGCCAGTGAGCGATATATTTAACCCAAAACATAAAAAACAGCTTCTTAATGTGCCTTATAACACAAAAATCTATGAGCTCTGATAATTAAACCAAATCTAATACACCTCTTCTAATTTCCTAGAGAATTACTCATGGACAAGTGAACATAAAAGGACCCTCAACATGACACAGCCCCTCATAATCCCAATATTGCCTGTATTTAATGCCACTTTGATGATGTACACGAGAAACAAAAGGAAAGCCGGCTAAAAATAGCACATTTTAATGGAGAAAGAGAGAGAAGCTGAGAGATGGAGCAACGCTGCCACTGAAATAGCCGAGTTGCCATGACGACCCGATTGATGTGCACGAGTGACAAAATGGAGTCAGTAGCAACAGACATCTTACTGCAGAATTTCCCCACCGTCTCGACACACACACACACACACAGGTCTTGAATTAAACAACAGCATGCAACCTGTTTTAGCACCGATTTCAAAATATTTCAAATTCAATAGAACAGTCAATCTGGACAAGCATGGCGTATGTAGGTCAAATGCGATTATTACATTTACATTCATTCATTTATCAGATGCTTTGATCCACGGAGACTTCGAAATGCGAGATGCCACAAGCAAATGATCATAAAGAGGTAAATACTTCAAAGATTCAGCCACAGCTATAAAAATTTAAGGCAGAGTTTTTTTTATGATGCAGTTAAAGGTATAGTTCACCAAAAAAATAAAAATCCTGTCATTACTTATCCTCATGTCATTCCAAACCCTGATACTTTTGTTCATCTTTGGAACACAAATTAAGATTACTACTATACTTTTTTTCTCTCTCTCTTCAATTATTGAATTAATAATGACTTTTGAGTTGACTTTATTGTGGATGATAAATCATTTTCTGTATTGTTTAGATACTCAGTTGAGTAATGTGACCATAGAGGGCTCTATTTTAGTGATGTAGGCAAAAAGTCTAAAGTGCATGGCGCAAAAGCATTAAGGGCCGAATCCACTTTTGCTATTTTAAGGACGTAAAAATACGATCTGCGCCCTGAAGAATAGTCTAACAGGGTTGTGCTTATTCTTTTAATGAGTTATGGGTGTATTTTGAACATAACGTGCATTAAACCAATTAGAGTCTCATCTCCCATTCCCTTTAAGATTCAGTTGCGTCGCGCCATGGCGCATTTACATGGCAAACTTTGTAAGTGGAAAAACTGAATGGAAAAACTGAACGCTTTATTAGAGAGAAAAAAGTGCCATCTGAGTGAGGATAAAGAATGAGCCTCCTTCATTCGGCCTCTTTCTTTGTCTTTACCTTTACTCTTTAATCCTTTAATTCTGTGGATAAGGAAACTGTGTTGTACGCACTCTACTGAAGACATAAATTAGCCTACATATTTCATTTCGTTTGTTAAAGCGCAAAGATTTGTTTCAAAACTAATTCTAAATTCATTTCTAACTTCCAGCAAACGAATAAATGAACAATAATAACGAAGTGTGGTCAAAAAACTAAGTTATATCCAAACACACGTCCTTTTCTTATGCCCCATATGGTGATGCAGACATCTCCAAAACCCGACCGATGGAGAAATCTAAACTTGTTTTTACTAAAACAAATATAAATATGCATATAATAAATGATACTAATAATAATAATAACATTATACAAATGCAGATTGTCATGAATAAACTGACAAAAGCCCCCCGAGGTGAAGGCATGGAGGCAGTGGATTTTATATTTATGTAGAAAATAATAATTTTTCTAACATTTTAATCTTTTTTTTCATATGTAAGGATATTTGTGTATTGCTGGACATCCTGTGTGTATTAAGCAATGTGCATCTAAACCTGCATAGGTGCATAACTAACGCGCTCTGCGTTGGACTTTAGACCAGCTTTTAGTTAGTCAATGGCATGGTCTATTTCAGTTTCTCAAATTAGCAGCGTGCTAACAATGCACCTTAACACACCTCCTTTTTAAACTGGCACACCCATGAGTCCACAAAATGGTCCAAATGGATTTGCTATTTAAACAACGTGGTACAAAACATGAAAATTAGGGTTGCCCAGGTCTGAAAATAGCAACAAATCGCACCAAACATGTCTTGCGCCTTACCACGCCGGGTGTATGATAGGGCCCAGAGTGTTTAAATGAACTCCAGACACATCTGAACATTGTTACACTAATGAAGGCAAGTGTTGCCGACATGCACACTATTTTAAAAGAATAGCCATGTTAATAAAGGCTTTTAAAAATTTCTTCAATTACTCTGAGTGCCTTGGTCCTATGATTTCTCGTTGTTTATCTTTATGAATCCCTTATCCAAATAGCATCGACACATTAACTACCCCTGAAGCACTTTTTGTTTGAATTTGGATTAAAAAATAAAGATGTTTTAGATTAAATAAGAGAGCTCCCTCATCCTCCATAGGCAGCAATGATTCTGATTCTATAAAAGTCCAAAAATGTACCAAAACAACATTAAGTAAAAGCTACAAGAATACTTTGTGAGCACATAAAACAAGTTTATTCTCCTCACTGTCAGTATATTGCGCACATTTACAAGCTTTGTCCACTGATATATACAGTAGTCAACAATTGAAGTGGACCAAAACCGTTCAAAGATGTCCTAAACCTATTGAACACCCATTTTTGTTTTAGGACAATTCTGCAAAACTGTTTTGATCCACTTCAAATGATGACCACTGTAGAATATGTAAAGACAGACTTCCTCTGTTTAAAATAAAGCACATGTGCATATAAGGCATATGACAGCAGCGAGCCTTATACTGACACTGAAGTAAAGAAACTGTTGAATAAAGTTGAGATTTGTAATCTATGATATATGTGTTATGTAAATATGTTTTTTTTTTTTCTTTGAATGAGTCTGTAGTCTATGGAGGATGAGAGAGCTCTTAGATTTCAACTAAAATATCTTAATTTGTGTTTTAAAAATGAAAGAAGGGGTATGAAACGACATGAGGGAGAGTAATTATTAATAATTTTCAATTTTAGGTGAACTAACCCTTTAAATGCTCACAGGAGAGATGTTTTTTTTTTTTTCAGTTTTCCCTTGAATATAATTAGCATGTTGGAAGAGGCTTGGGAGATCATTAGATCATCAGCCTGGAAGAGAGAATGAGAAGGATCTGAAGGGTGATTTTGTGCTTTTTTTGGGCAATGCTCATTTACTGACTGCAGGCATCTAAAGGGAATGTGAACTCATAAGAGCATACGGAGGTATTAGGGTGGCAATCCTGTGGCTGATCTGTAATTAGTCATCGATGCTTTAAACTTGACGACGGCTGCAATCAGTGTGGCGTGAACTCAGAATTTTGAATTAAACCACAGTCACACTCGAATTTGAGCATCCAAAACTCTGCGGTGCATCTAAAAGGGGTGGAATAAAACAAGATGATGCAACACTGGCAACACTGGTATCTTCTATTGGTCTCACGCATTCATGTTACATGAATTCGCAGGTCAGAGCTCACCAAGCTTGAACTTTGGAATATAGCGACGAGCAAAATTTACATTTTTAATCTGGCACATTTGTATGAATGGTCTATGGCGAGAAAAAAGTGAGGACTACCGATCTATTCCGGAGGACTATGTGCACCCAATGGTTCAAAAATTGTATCCTGAAGACGTTGTCGGGTATCAGGATGATAATGCATCAATGTACACAGCAAGACTGGTGACAGAGTGGTTTGATGAACATGAAAGTGAAGTAGAACATCTACCATGGCCTGAACAGTCACCAGATCTAAATATTATTGAGCCACTTTGAGGTGATTTGGAGGAGCGGGTCAGGAAACCTTTTCCTCCACCAGCATCACGTAGTGATCTGGCCACTATTCTGCAAGAAGAATGACTAAAATGCCTCTGGCCACTGTGCAGGACTTGTATCTGTCATTCCCAATATAAATTGATGCTGTGTTGGCCACAAAAGAAGGCCCTACACCATACTAATGAATTATTGTGGTCCAAAAGCAGGCGTTGAACAAGTTGAACATCTCCCATGGCCTGCACAGTCCCCAGACCTAAATATTATTGAGCCACTTTGGGATGTTTTTGAAGAAGCGAGTCAGGAAACCTTTTCCTCCACCAGCATCGCCAAGTGACCTGGCCACTGATCTGTAAGAAGAATGACTCAAAATACCTCTGGCCACCATGCAAGACATGTATCAGTCTTTCCCAAGATGAACTGATGCTGTATTGGTCGCAAAAGAAGGCCCTATACCATACTAATTCATTATTGTGATCCAAAACCAGGCGTTTCATTTTGATTGTCCAACCCCTGAATATACATAATATAATTGTCCTAGCATTTATATACTGCAACTCTCTAATGATTTGAAGTGCTTCTTTTATCCTTGTAAGTCACTTTGAATAAGATTATCTGCTAATTGAGTAAATGTAAATGTAAGGGTCTGCAAAAGAAGCTGTCCGGCATGCTCTGTTACTAAGAGCATAATATTTCTTATGTTGTCCAGTGCAAGCATGCAAGACTGTGTAGCTGCAATTGTGAAATTATGTTCGACAGCCAAATTGGCAGTGCAGACTAGATTATAAGAAAACAAGAGAGAACGAATGCTACGAATGAGGATTTTTACACTCCAGGAAAAACACACACGGCGAGAAACTGCAAGCCATAATTAACTCTCTGTTCTCCCACACACATCCATCAACGTGAGCCTGAGAACATGGCTCCGGCGTCTGGGAAAGCTATCCCATGTTCATGTGGGAGCCGCGGAGGGGGCTGCAGAAGCAACTCGGATTATATTCAGGTGGGAAAATTCTCCCAGGTTCAGACAAACAGGCTTCTTTGAGTGCACGAATCGTACATAAATTACCAGCCAATTGGAAAAAAGAAGAGGAAAGAGCAAGGTGAAATGGAAAAACACAGGATCGTTGTTTGTGATAAGCAAGTTTTGGCCTTGTTTAGTATACGCTAACGGTTACACAACATTGAATAGGGTCGTTTAGATCTACTGCGGTCTGTTTAATGACGCGCACTACTTGAAGACACTAAAGCAGCTGTGTTACCGGGTCAGCCTGTGCTAACATGCCTGAAGCTTTTCCAATAACAAGCCTCGACTCTCTCCGACAGGAGCAAAACAGCGTGACTGAGGCGAACAGCTTGAACTGTTCGTATTTACACAGCTGTTCGGTGGGTGACACTTCTTTCAACAACTGCTTTTTGCCTTAATTGGTTTTTAGTGCAAAAGCAAGTCTTCAATCCAACCCGGAGGAGTGACAGATTGGTTGAGTGATGGCGTCTAAAGGGAAAAAGCATGTTCAGGGATGAATTACTGGTTTTGGTGTTTTGCGAACATGAGGTTCTAGGCTGAGCTGATCGTTGTTGCCTCTTAAACAGGAAACTAAAAGCAGCCGGTTTCTCGGCAGAGGCGAAGCACAATGGTTTCTAAAGCCTGTAGCTATGGACGCATGGATGCCATTGGAAATTAGTGATGAGATATTTGAGACTCAAGCCAAAACAATATGCTACAAAACACAAGCATAGGAGTCATTAATTACAATGCAGTGTTTATCCACTAACATAATATAGAACATATAGATAACAATTATTACCAAGTGAATAAATAAAAGGTAACACTTTAGTTTAAGCTATTTATTTACCTGCCTATTATTAAGATATCAGCTGTTTATTTGTACTTATAAAATACATATTTTGCATGATATTATTCTACATTGCTAATCCTACCCAATACCTAAACCTAACTAATAATAGTATATCTAACTAATATACTATTAATACCCAGAACATTAGAAGTTTATTGAGCTAAAAGTAATAGTTATTGGTTTGTGAATAGTGAGAATTGTACCTTAAAATCAAGTGTGACCAATAAAATTGCTTTATTCAATAATAATCAATAATAATAATAAATAATAATCAATAATAATAATAAAAAATCATGGTATGCTTCATTTTATGATATTTAGACAAAATAAGAATAAAAAGCACATATAATTCCAGAATGTTTTTTAGCAAGTTCAGTAAATCTTGATAGATATTAAAAGAAAAGACTGGCATTTTATGTTTTGCTGTCATTAGCTCTACTTCTGATTAATCAAAAACTTGCTCTGAAATTATATAATTTCAGTAGAAATCTGTTGTGGTTTTGCTTGTGGTGCAAAAGCCAAAATTCAGTAGTGACGCTACTGCCATCAAGTGGTTTTAACATGAATCTCATCCACACAACTGTAACCCAAGTATAAAACTGATTTCAAACATGAACCATGAGCTGTTTTAAAAGGAGTAACAAGAATAAACTATGCTAGATGCACAAAACCCATCAAATCTTGGCCCAGAATCAAAATGGAGTGCTGACCTAATGAGAAAAACCCACCTTGGTTTTTAAAGGAGGATTTCGGAGGTCTGTTGGTGCTTGTTGATGATGTCCAGTGGGTGGGTTTAGGAATGACCTTGCGTGGTGCAGGGGTCTCCAGAGGGCTATTATGCCCCCCTGTTTGTCTCTCACGATAAACATCCTTTGAGACTGTCAGAAAAAATAACAAACATCACAAAATTCAGTATTATTTATTGGTTTTACTTGCTGTTCATTGATCACTGCCAACCTCTACACACATTAAAATCAATAGTGGTCCCAAAAAGTATTTGGACACTTAGAATTTGAAAACGTTTTCCTCCACCAACATCACATGGTGACCCGGCCACTATTCTGCAGGAAGAATTACTCAAATTCCCTCTGGCCACTGTGGAGGACTTGTATCAGTCATTTCCAAGACGAATAGATGCTGTATTGTGGCCCTACACCATACAAATGAATTATTGTGGTCCAAAAGCAGGCGTTGAACAAGTTGAACATCTCCCATGGCCTGCACAGTAACCAGACTAAATATTATTGAGCCACTTTGGGGTGTTTTAGACAGTTCACCCAAAAACAGAAAATCATTTAGACACTGCTCACTTATCTTCCTTGATTATATTTTGAAGATACATTATTATATTGTGTGACACATTAAAGATACCTATAACCATTGACTTCATTCATTTATTTTTCTTCGGCTTAGTGACATTTATCAGGGGTTGCCACAGCAGAATGAACAGCCAACTATTCTGGTATATGTTTTATGCAGAGGATGCCCTTCCAGCTGCAACCCAGTACTGGGAAACACCCATATACTCTCGCATTCACACATACACTCTGGCCAATTTTGTTTACCAAATTCACCTATAGCACATGTCTTTGGACTGTGGGGGAAACCGGAGTGCCCAGAGGAAACCCACGATAGGCATCCATTGACTTTCATAGTATATCTTTTTCCTACTATGGAAGTCAATGGTTACAGATTTTCAGCTTTCTTCAAATTATCTTCTTGTGCATTCAGCTGAATAAAGAATCTAATGAAGATGTGGAAACACTTGAGGGAGTACATTTTTATTTTTGCGTGAACTATCCCTTTAAGATGTCCACTTAAAAATGCAAATGTACTCTTTATTTGCTTTGAAAGGTGACATGAAACAAATAAACATATGTTTCTTTCTTCAGTTGAACACAAATGGAGATATTTTGAGGTAACCAGGCTGCTAATGACATTCATTTAGTTCGATAGCAGAGGACAAAGAAAAAAAAACAAATATAAAAGTGAATGATGACAGAATTTTTATTTGTGGGTGAACTTTGCCTTTAAGCAATGGTTTATAAAAACTGAATATATAACTAGGGCGGTGCAGTGGGTAAGGGCTGTCGCCTCACAGCAAGAAGGTTGCTGGCTCGAGCCTCGGCTGGGTCAGTTGGCATTTCTGTGTGGAGTTTGCATGTTCTCCCCATGTTGGCGTGGGTTCCTCCGGGTGCTCCAGTTTCCCCCACAGTCCAAAGACATGTGGTATAGGTGAAGTGAATAAAGTGGCCGTAGTGTATGAGTGTGAATGAGAGTGTATGGGTGTTTCCCTGTGATGGGTTGTGACTGGAAGGGCGTAAGAACGAACGAATATATAACTAAACCCAAAATTTGTTTCTTAATTTGCTTCATATTTTATCATGCCTAAAAAGTGTCCAAATATTTTTAAGTCCAGTTTTTACATCTAAAATCGCAAGATTCAAATCAGAGGATATATCGCTTTGGTCAAATGAAATATCATTAGCAGGCCTAACATTTGAATTAATTTCTTACATTAAGTGTGTACATTACGAACGAACGAATGAACATATAACTAAACCCAAAATTTGTTTCTTAATTTGTTTCATATTTTTATCATGCCTAAAAAGTTCAAAAGTGTCCAAATACTTTTAAGTCTAGTTTTTACATCTAAAATTGAAAGATTCAAATCAGAGCATATATCGCTTTGGTCAAATGAATAATACAGAAAAAAAAACATGAATTGCCATTAGCAGGCCTAATATTTAAAATAATTTCTTACATTTCATATGCAATAGTGAGAGATTCTCCCTCTAAGCCACAGTCTGCTTACTGTCATAAGACTTCGTAAATATTCAGACAAATCTGCATATACCACAACACTGACCTGAAGTTGGTCTTCCAGCAGAGGGTTTATCAGTGGCTATGGATCTGATGCTGTGATTCCCTGAGATCTGAAGTGGAAAAGAGTCTGTCTGGGAGACTCCAGAGCTTGTGTGTAGGGTGGACTGTGAGTTTGTGTTTCCGCGAGATGCAACAACATCCAGAGCTGAACCCAGGAGACGATTCTGAAGACAGAGAAGACCATTATATGAAAATATAATAACACACAAGCTAATAAACACATACAATCCATGAACCACCTCTAAAACATCCACCAGGTGCTACACAATTACACAAATGCATTGAAAGTCTGGAATTGATTTTTTTTCTTTTTTTTTAATTAAAGATCTCAATGAGGGCAGCACGGTGGCGCAGTGGGAAGCACAATCGCCTCACAGCAAGAAAGTCGCTGGTTCAAGCCCGGCTGAGTCAGTTGACGTTTCTGTGTGGAGTTTGCATGTTCTCCCCGTGTTCGTGTGGGTTTCCTCCGGGTGCTCCGGTTTCCAAGTACAAAGAGATGTGGTACAGGTGAATTGGGTAAGCTAAATTGTCAGTAGTGTATGTGTGTGAATGAGTGTGTATGGATGTTTCCCAGAGATGGGTTGCAAGAAGGGCATCCGCTGCACAAAACATATGCTGGATAAGTTGGCGGTTCATTCCGCTTTGGTGACCCCAGATTAATAAAGGGACTAAGCCGAAAAGAAAAGAAATGAATGAATGAAGATCTCAATGATGCATGTAAACATAATTTGTTCAGTATTTGGAAAACTAAATGATGTTTGATGCAATAAACCTTGATTGACATTATAAGCAGATTTTAAAACAATAAATAATAAATGTTATGTTAAATAATGAACAAAATAAGCCACGACAATAAATTTTTTTTAACAAAAATAAGAAAGAACAATATTAAATAAAGTAAAAAAAAAAAACACAGGAATTTAACAACAAAAAATAATAAAATAAAACAAAATAAAATAAATAATAGAACAAAAACAGCAATTTATAAATAAAACAAAACAAACAAGAAAAAATAAACAAAATAGAAATAACAATAAACAAAAAAGCAACGTAATAAAATGTTTATTATTTTTCACATGGTTGTCAAATATAACTTCTCATTTTAATTTAGTGTAACTTAATATTCAATAATAACTAAAACTTAAATTAAGACGGCATTTCTGTGTGGAGTTTGCATGTTCTCCCCGTGTTTGTGTGGGTTTCCTTCGGGTGCTTCGGTTTCCCCCACAGTCCAAAGACATGCGCTATAGGTGAATTGGGTAGGCTAAATTGTCCATAGTGTATGAGTGTGTATGGATGTTTCCCAGAGATGGGTTGCAGCTGGAAGGGCATTCGCTGCATAAAACATGTGCTGGATAAGTTGGCGGTTCATTCCGCTGTGGCGACCCCAGATTAATAAAGGGACTAAGCCGAAAAGAAAATGAATGAATGAATGAATGAATAAATAAATGAATACATTTATTCAAAATAACACACTAAAAAATATCAACAACTAAAATGTGAAAATCAAAACTCTGCATCTTTAAATCCAGACAGAGGTCTCGGCATTTTCACCTGCAGTTGAATCTGCTGACACTGAATTGTCTCCAGGTGTTGCAGTCTCTGCTGGATCAGAATGTTAAGTTGCTCCTCCAGATGGGCTGCTCTCCCAGCTGTACTGCTGTTGGTACGGGCCGTCCTGCCCGGTGGGACACTGCCCTCTGCTGCCTGCATTCTCCTCAGCTCAGCAGACACCAGAGAGATCTGAGCCTCCATCTCACTCTGAGCCTGATGACCAAACAAACACAGCTGAAAGTGAACGTTATATAATAGATTGATGCGGACATGTATCATTCAATAACACAGTCACACTTCACAATAAGGTTTCATTAGTTAATGTATTTCCTTAAATGAACTAATTATGAACAATACTTGTACATCATTTATTAATTATAGTTCAACACTTACCAATGCATTATTAAAATACAAATTCATGCTTGTTACATTAGTTACTGCACTGTGAGTTTACATGAACGAACAATAAACAACTGCTTTTTCATTAACTAATGTTAACTAACATAAATTCTGTAATGTATTGTTCGTTGTTTGTTTATGTTATGCATTAAATGGATATGCTCCACCTCCATTATGTGAGTTTGTGACACAGAAAAATAATAATGGTAGAGCAACATGATCTATTATTAGAGGAGACTGTGCTGTGCAGTTTATACATAGAACTTTTGCACGGTCAGTCTTCTCAGTTAGAGCCAGTCATTTCTGGAGCACACTTCCTATTGATTTAAGGGGTATTACAAACTATTCCACATTTAAATACAAGTTAAAGAAATGGCTAAAAGCAAATCAAGTTTGTAATCATGTGTAATTCTTTTCTCTAGCTTGTTATGAAATTCTTATTATATGTTTTGTCTTTTTGGTGCAACTTTATTGTTATTGTATGTGTATTAATGTGTTTTTTGATTTTAGGTTGCCTTTTTAAAATCGGCTTATTTACAGTTTTATTGTTGATAAATGAGTATTGTCCCTGTTAAAATTAAAATACATTTCAAATTTACATTAACTTAAGTGTTACCAATAATACAACAGATCATGCTAATGAACATGCTATTGTGGGCACTTCAAAATGCAGTGAACAATTATTTCTAATTTAAACCTTTAGAATGGCTTTTACGAATATTTATGACGTTGTATCAGCAAATACTTGAAGACCTAAAGGGATAATTCACCTAAAAATAACAATTTTGTCATTATTTACTTGTATTTATTCTGTTGAACACAAAACAGATAGTTTAAAGAAAGCTGTAACCATTGACTACCATAGTTTTTGTGTTTCCTACTGTGAAAGTTACAGGTTTTCAGCTTTATAAAATATATCTGAAAAATATCTGATTCTTTATAAAACTTTATAAGACAATAAAAAATAAAGCTTCATTTGTTAACAATCTAAACTGATGTTGAAAACTAATTTAAAGCAATTATTATTCATGATAATGTTTAATAACTCATCAAAAAAGTCTTACCATTTAATTTATTGGATTTAGTTCGGCTATATTTTTTATCTATTTTAACTAACATCAATAGAGCTTAAGTAACAAATGTAGCAATTTCTCAAATGTAGGTACCTTGATGTCAAAATAGCATCCAATTGTCATTGCCTTAAAAAAAACACTGCAAAAATGTCAATCGATTTTGATGTCAAAACCTTGACGTCTATTTGATCACCAAAATAACTAGTGCTGTGCGATTTGGGGAAATTGATTTGCGATTTAATTTTGTAGTCAAGCTTCAGCTCAATAATCTGTATTGTAGCTTCTTACCGCTAAAATGCAGTGAGTGTTAGTTAAAAAAGGAACTGAAAAGATATTAACTAACTCCAACATTAATTCAATTTTATTTTTTAAATATTCAGAAATAAAAACTAATTTTTCTCTAGAGCAAACCGTAAACACAAATAAAATTACTTTACCTTTCAGTAAACAAGTTCAACTCAAATTAGGGAGATAGTGTAGCTTATCAGAATCAGAATTGAATCAGTTTTATTGCCAAGTGTGCTTCACACACACAAGGAATTTGTTTTGGCTACAGAAGCTCCCAGTGTACATCAAGTGACAACACAAAATAAATCTGAAAAAAAGACGATAAACATTAAACCTTAAACAGAGATGCAGTTAGTCAAAGGATCTGAATGTTGAGTTGTATGTACAGATTTGTTATAAATATACAGGTTTGTTATAAAAACAAATAATAATTATTATAAAAATCCAGAACGCTCAGCAAACTAACATGGCTGAGACAACTCTGACATCGTACTTTGCTTGCTAATAGATTGAGTGTCACTGGCAATACTTTCAGTTGACTTTTTGGCAAGACACTCCTCATGTGGTGCTTTTTTAGGTGCTGGTTGTTGTATTTCCTCATGCTGTGGCAACAATTCTTACAAATCATCTGTTTTTGTTCAATGTCTGTGACTTTGAAACCAAAATACTCACATATTAACAATGTTCTGTTTTTCTTTAATATTAATTCATCTATTAATGCTACTGAAGCATCATCATCAGACGCCATCATTCCACTCGTCCGCGTTTTTTCTGTCCATTTGTTTGTAGTTTTTTTTATTGTGGGCGTTCTGCATAGTTCGATTGCGCAATTCTGATTGGGCAGAATGAAAGTGTGTGACTTAATTGGCTAGTAAGACTGTCACACACAGTCAGCAGGCACGCATTTGCTCAGAGAGGGGGAGGAAATTAAATAATACATATTTCCATTGCAGCCTCTTGCAATTAGCTAATCGCAACATTCCAAATGGCGATTGCCATTCGATTACAAATAATCGCATAACCCTAAAAATAACGATACAAAAAGCATTATAACATAAGAAAAGTTTTATTCATCTGAGTGCTTCAAATGACAAATTTACACTGGATTTTGCATCCCTACGATGCTTGTAAACTACCTTGATGTCACAACATCATCAAACTGACATCTAATATTGGCGTAAAAAAACATACACATCACAAACTGATTACAGGACAGTGCTCTAATCAGTTTTTAAAAGTTTTTGACTCAAGTGTTAGCTCATAGATGTGAATTTAATATCATTTTGACATCAGGGTAGTCAATTGATTAAAATCAATTCGATTTGCATGTTTGATGCGTTTATTTTTTGGCATTTTTGCCTTTTTTTTTTGATGGGACAGTATATTGACAGAAAGTGAAGTGAGAGAGAAAGAAAGACAGATCGGGAAAGGTCCAAGAGCTGGGACTCGAACTCGGGACTAGGCATGGGACGATAACCGTTTTCAAGGTATACCGTGGTTTGGAAAAGTCAAGATTTAAAACCGCCAAAATCTTTTGCCATACCGTTCCTACGGTAGTGTACGATTTTTTTTTATTTACGTTTTTTATGACAACAGTATCTCCAGCAGAAAAAATATCCAAAGATGCTATTTTAAATTATAAAGAAATCTGTGTTTTGAGAAATTAATAATTTATTTAAATTATTTAGCCTGAAATGTTTACTGTAAAAATATGTTGGAAATATTTCTCAAAATAAAATATATTGTGTTTAAAGGGGAAAACATTTAACTTTTTTTTTTAAACATTTAAAAATAATATATTTTAGAGCAGTGATCACAATACCGTGATATTTTTATCCAAGGTTATCATACCATCAGAATCTTATACCAGCCCATGCCTCCTCGGGATGATGTTGCGTTATATGTCAGCGCACTAACCTAACCTCTGGGCTATCGGCACCAACTTGACATGTTTATTGATGTCATTTTTACATCAAGGTGCCCGCAGGGTTTAAAGCATGAAATATGAATGCATGAACATTTTACCTTCATAAGTGGTGCTGTGGCTGCGATAGTAGCAGCTGTTATGGCCGCCACACTTGCAGAAGTGCCAGGATCTCCTAATGGAAAAGCAGGATCTGGCTGAAGTCTTGGAGTTTGTGATCTGTCTTGCTCCAACACTTGTACTGTCACGTTACGTCTTAAAGGGGCACCTTGGGATCTGAGGATCATGGTGACAAATAACATAAACAATGTGAAAAATAATCATGTTTGAGCATAGAAACGATTACATGGAAGCAGGATTTACCTCTTCCTGAGCGCTGCAGAAACCGCTCCTCTTCCATCTGCAGAGTATGTAGAAATCTGCACATCTTCACCTGAGATATAAAAAAATATTGAATAACAATAATTAAATTCATTGCTATTATAGAGTCATTGTTAACTATAACCATACATATAAACAGGAATAGTTAAATTTTAATATATAATATATAATAAAATAAAAAACGTATGGTATTAAAGTAAAATAAAAAATGAATAAATAAATAAAATGTATTTAGAAAAAATAATAATCATGATAAAATGCCAAACACCAAAATTACAAAACAACTTTAACTTAAACTTACATGAGAATAAAAGTAAAATCTTGAGTTTTCATTTAGTTTTAATGTGACAAACTAAAACTCTTAACATTAAAACAGGGTTCCTGCAGGTTTCACTAAGTAAAATTTAAGACTTTTTAAGATTATCAATAATGAAATTTCAAACTTACATGGTCCTAAACACTGCCGATTTTTTTAATGGCCCAGCAGAAACAAAATATTTTTACTTGCCACATCAAAAAAATTCTAATTAATTATTTCTTAGCCACATATTTTAAATAATGTGTCGAAACAAGCAGACCCTATTTATATACATATTATTTTTTTCAACATAACTTTAAAAAATTTATTTAAAAAAACTTCAACTAAATGTACTGTACGCACAACAGACTGTTATAATATCAGTTATAAATATAGATTGGCTAAAAGTTATATTGAGATGTATTGTTGGTGAATGTATGTGTTGGATCAATTGGGTAGCTTTACATAAACAAAGGAAAATTAAATTATTTAGGACCAACAAGACAATATGTTAGTCAATTTAGGAATTTGTAAGAGATTTTAAGACCCCGTGGACACACTGTAAAATTAAAATGATTACAATTTTATAACTATAAGATATATTTATATTATATTATATAATTAGAATAATTAAATACTACAAATAACATTTGGAAAAGATATCAAGTATAACATGTATTGTATATAATATAACATAAGAACAACATAATTCAGTATAATATAATATAATATAATATAATATAATATAATATAATATAATATAATATAATATAATATAATATAATGCACCACGGTGGCGCAGTGGGTAGCATGATCGCATCAAAGCAAGAAGGTCGCTGGTTCGTGGTTGTCCATAGTGTATGAGTGTGAATGAGATTGTATGGGTGTTTCCTAGTGATGGGTTGCAGCTGGAAGGGCATCTGCTGAGTAAATCATATGCTGGATAAGTTGGCGGTTCATTCCGCTGTGTCGTCCCCTTATTAATAAAGGGACTAAGCCAAAAAGGAAATGAATGAATGAATGAATGAATAATATAATACAGAATTCATACCTTTTGACTGTAGCTGTTCTGTCTGCATGACTGTAGTTTGAGCTTTATTCTTCTCTTTCCTGAAGGCCTGGTTAATACATATAAAAAAATGACCGAAATATTTGAATCAATGTACGTAGTTTAACAACATGCACACACATTTTAAAATAATAAAATAACAAAATGAAAAGCAAAACTCACTTTGCCAAAAAGCCCAGCAAATTGGTTTGATTTGCTTCCAGCCTGTTGTTCCTCTGGTCCAGCTAAATTTAGATAAATATGAATGTATAATTCTGAACACTTAATTGATGGCAAAGTTTAACACAAACGTAAAGCTGGTTTTACATTCACACACTCAGACTTTCTCCTTAATAATGTAATTTGGTTAGCACTGTCGCCCAACAGCAATAAGGTCGCTGGTTCAAGTCCCGGCTAGGCCAGTTGGCAGTTCGGTATGGAATCTGAATGTTCTCCAGGTGCTCCAGTTCCCCCACAGTCCACAGACATGTGGTACAGGTGAATTGAATAAACTAAATTGGCCGTAGTATATGAGTGAGTGAGTGAGCGAGCGAGCGTGCGTGCGTGCGTGTGTGTACTGGGTTGCGGCTAAAAGGGCATCCGCTGGGTAAAACATATTCTGTAATAGTTGGCGGTTCATTCCACTGTGGCGACCTCTAAAATAAAGACTAATCTGACAAAAAATAAATGATGAATGAATATTAGCCCTATCAAAGTACTATTAGGACTATCAAAGCACTATTAGGAATATTAATACTATCAAAGTACTATTAGGCCATTTAAAGTACTATTAGGACTATTAAAGTACTATTAGGAATATTAACACTATCAAAGTACTATTAGGACAATTAAAGTACTATTAGGTATTATAGAACTATCAAAGTACTATTAGGTATATTAGCACTATCAATGTACTATTAGGAATATTAGAACTATCAAAGTACTATTAGGACTATCAAAGTACTATAAGGACAATTAAAGTACTATTAGGAATATTAGAACTATCAAAGTACTATTAGGAATGTTAGCATTATCATAGTACTATTAGGAATATTAGGACTATTATAAGTATAACATAGTATTCACAGTCAATTAAATTGTGCAGATGTTGTTTTGAAGTCAGTTTTACATGCGATTTGAGACCGAATATTTAAAGTATGTGGTAAATAATATAGGGACGTTTTCACTGAACGAAAGTGCGAATATAAAACCAACTTTACCCCAATAAGTTTAACAGTGTTACCTGTGTCTGAAGATGAAGGCACATTCACAGGAGTCCTTCTCTCATCCACAGAATGAACATGTTCAGAGTCTGACAGTCTCCTAATGTAAATGTTAACTTTATTCTGACTCTTATGCTGTATTTCGTCTCTACTCGCTCTGGTTGAGTGAATTAACACATCTGCTGCATCAGAACTGGATGTTGAGTCGTTAAAGTGTGTTTTATTGTTCACAGACACACAAGAGTCCATTTCCACTCGTATATCAGTAATGTACAGTCTATTAGGAGTTTTGGGCTGATGTCAGTCGGTATGAAACGTTTATAACGGTCTTACCGTAAAGAAGACGCCAACATGTCGATTACTTTAAGGATTTCCAGAAACATCCAGAGATGACAAAAACTGATGCTGTTGTCAGAATTGGTTTTGAATCTCCCGCCGCAAGTGTTTTTAAAAGCAACAGGTCGGATATGCCTCGCTTATTTTTGTTAATATAATAAATCTGGTCACTATTTCATGGTTGTTTAACGTGATATTCAGATGATGTAGTTGCAGTTCAGTAAATCCATTTATTTCCACAGGGTCAGTTGTTGTTGCTGACAACAAAACTTCATAACTGAACGCTGAAACAACGGTGAAATCTCAAGACGGTAAACAGATTTCAAAATAAAGGTCTTGGACTTATTCAGATTTGATCTTGACTCTGCTGCCCCCTTTCGCTTCTTATCAAAATGGGGTTTCAGATTAGGTACAGTTGTGAATGAATTATGCGTTGTTATACCGTAAGAAAGATAAATAATCTTATCGAAAGCTAAAAAAAACACAAAAGACAAATTAAAATGGCAGCAAAACATACAAGACAATAAAATAATGAAGTAATTTATCAAAACACATGCGCAAACCATTTCCGGCAGATTTCTACCTTGTGCAATAATTAATTTGGAGAGTAGTTAGAATGTGCCTAGTTATCCCATATATATATAATGTAGTATGTTTTATTTAATGTATGCTACGGGTCACTAAGTTTTGTATGACTGTGACATATGTTATCATATAATCCTGTATGCTTGTCAGTTATATGCTTCAATAAAAATAAAATAAAATAAATCAATATATGCCTAGTTATGTTCGTCAAAATGTGCAGTACATGCAAAACAAATGTATATATATATTTATAATTTATATAGTACAAATTGATCATATATATAGTTATATAACAAACTAATATATAATAAAATAATATATAGTAATCATTTATATAGTACAAATTATTTACTACAGTTTGCTGTTTAAAGTTCAAATTGAACTACCAGGGGAATAATAATAATAATACCTATAAAATACACATCCAATCAATTACAAGGATTTCTAATACACAATTTTACTATTTAAATCATGAGGGCTCTTATTTGTTGCGAAAGTGCCGTTGCGAAGCAGCGGATAATTTGTGTCAGTGGTGTTCTCACATGTCCTTCACATCCTGAGCTCTGACATCAAAGGTAGCAGCTTTAATGCTTTTACTTGCCTTGCTTATTTATGCGTTTATTCCTGTCAAAATCGTATTTATCGTAACGCAAATATTAACTCATTCAGGCATTTCTGCACCGTCGGTGTGATAAATGTGCATGATGCTAAAGGCTAATGTAGCCACTCACATCTCACTGAGCTCTGAGGCCTTTATTACAAAAGGAACATGCGTTTATTTTAGGAGATTCTGCACTGTCTGGGACAACAGAAATGCGTATTTGATAATCGTTTAATAATTTGTTTCACAGCATCGTAACTATGGCAGCTCAGGTCACTGAATCAGATCAGATCAAACAGGTAAGAGAACTCATACACACATAAACATGCCTGTTTATTGACTGTTTATAGTTTTGAATTTGAATTGTTTGTGTTTTGTAGTTTAAGGAATTTCTGGGAACCTACAATAAACTGACAGAAAACTGCTTCATGGATTGTGTGAAAGATTTCACCACAAGAGAGGTCAAACCAGAGGAGGTATGTGATTTTATGAAGAATTAAAAATAAAAATGCCATCAATTTTAATCAGTAAAACTTACTCTACTTCAACAATTTCTCTGTAAGAGAGTCATTTTTGTTTCTACGGTACATTTTAAGTCATGCATTAAAAGGTAAAACATAATACCAAGAAAAATGAAGACTAAATCAAGATTAAATGAGTGTTTTTGCAGCTTTTTAAACGTGTTTGTGTATAATTGACATGCTAAGACTTTGCTATTTTGATCAAATCATTAGGCTCTTTTTATTTAGCACCTGTTTACCAAAGATAATGGTGAGCACTGTCGCCTCACAGCAAGAAGGTGCGGAGTTTGCATGTTCTCCCTGTGTTGGCGTGGGTTTTCTCCGGGTGCTCCGGTTTCCCCCACAAGTCCAAAGACATGTGCTATAGGTGAATTGGGTAAGCTAAATTGTCGGTAGTGTATGTCCTGGTCCTGCAGATTGGGGGTTGGGCTAACAACCCACCTCATAGAAACTAGATGTTATGCGAACACCAATATGGTGCAGCTAAATATCAATTTCGATATAAATGTAAGTGCAAGCAAGCATAGCAAAGATAATACATTTTCTATGTATTGCCCAAGAGGCAGCAAGTGTAATGCCAAAGAGTTTTGGACCCAGAACAGAGCCCTGTGAAACACCACAGCTCTGAGATGCTATTGTTGAGGCATCATTTTGAATGGTGGCTGTGAAAGAGCTGTCTGATATGTAAGATGACTACAACAATATCTTACTGGTGTGAAGATGAGATCATTTCATTTCTTTGCATTACCGTTTTATCTTATGGCCACAGCAATATCACCCTGCAGCCCAAGACCGGTTACTCACTAAGCAGAGCTGAGCATGGTCAGTACCTGGATGGGAGACCAAATAGGAAAACTGGGTTGCTGTTGGAAGTGGCGTTAGTGAGGCCAGCAGGGGGCGCTCAACCTGTGGTCTGTGTGAGTCCTAATGTCCCAGTAAAGTGAAGGGATTAAAAATCCCATGGCACTTGTAAAAGAGTAGGGGTGTAACCCGTGTAACCCCGGTGTCCTGGCCAAGTTCCCTTCATCGGCCCTTACCGATCATGGCCTCCCAATCATCCCCATCCACCAAATTGATTCTATCACTGTCTCTCCACTCCATCTATAGCTGGTGTATGGTGAGCGCTCTGGCGCCGTAGTCCTGTGGCTGCCAACGCATCATCCAAGTGGATGCTGAAAACATACACAATAAATGCGCTTTATAAATACACATTACATTACACCCAATCAATTCCTGGGGATAAAATCAAGTCTGTTTTTTTTTTTCTTGTCTAACAAGCCGTTTCCACCACAGGAGCGTGAGCTTTAATCTCACAATTCTGACTTTAAAAATAAATAAATTAATAAAAAAAACAGTTCTTAGACAGTCAGAAATCAGATATCTAAATTTAGAATTGTGGGATATAAACTTATGAGAATAACATC
This sequence comes from Danio kyathit, assembly GCA_903798195.1. Lineage (NCBI taxonomy): Eukaryota > Metazoa > Chordata > Actinopteri > Cypriniformes > Danionidae > Danio > Danio kyathit. Next base: position 14,565,624 of record LR812535.1, read on the forward strand.
AGATTTTTTTTACCTCCAAATTGGAAAGATAAGAATTCACTAATTTGCCTTTTTTCTTATAATTCAGAGGAATAAAAAAGAAAACTAATTTATATTTATTAAAAACGACAAACTATAACATTAACATGACAAAATACCAGGTATAAGGGTAAAAGTCAGTTTCATTAAATAATTATATTTTAAACTTTTTCCTCACAATTGTGACTTTAGTTTTGATTGATTGACGGTGACATTTTAGGAAGCTTGTGTATCAATGTTTGGTAAAAACTCAAGGTTTTTCACCCTTCCACATACCTGGGTAATCTGAGATTCCAAGTCAGCATTCAAAATAAGTATAAAAGTCAAATTATTTTTAGAATAAATAAGTTTGAATTGATGTAAAAAAAAAAAAATTTTATGTGACAGAAAATACTTTTCACAATGTTTATTTTCATGCCAACATTAATATAAAAAAAACCTTATTCATTATATGTAAAATTACATCTTAATTTTAAATAACATTCTTCTAGACCACGTGTTCTGAGAGCTGCTTGCAGAAGTACCTGAAGATGACACAGAGGATCTCCATGCGCTTCCAGGAGTATCACATCCAGCAGAACGAAGCGTTGGCCGCCAAAGCCGGCTTGTTAGCACAACCACGATAACCAACTGCTGCTGGACTGAACTCCAGACCGTTACGCCAGGCTCTCTGTATTTCCAGCACAGAGCAGAGGCCTCCAATCGGGCCCTTAAAGGTTGAGGACTGCAGATAATACTGGGAGAAGTCCTCTACTGTCTGCCTGCAGATATCTGGACTGATGGGATTTTTGGTTTCCCCCAAAGGAAAGACATTCCTCATTTTCGGGACATTAAGCAGGTCGGCCACATAACATGAAAGATCTTGATTGTTTTTATGTTAGCATGCTACAAAAATAAAATGTTATGAACATCTCATTCCTGAGTAAATGTTTTTAAAATATATACAAGTATAGGTTGATCAAGAAACAAAAAATCTGATATTTTTAATTTTAATTCAATTTAATTATAGTTATTTATTTTGTATTTGATGTGAAAACATCTATAATCATGCAATTATTTGAAGTTAATTCCTGTGCGCACATGCATATACACTCACTGGCCACTTTATTAGGTACACCGGTCCAACTGCTCGTTAATGCAAACTTCTAATCAGCCAATCACATGGCAGCAACTCAACGCATTTAAGCATGTAGACATGGTCAAGATGATCTGCTGCAGTTCAAACAGAGTATCACAATGGGGAAGAAAAGTGATTTAAGTAACTTTGAACGTGGCATGGTTGTTAGTGCCAGACGGGCTGGTCTGAGTATTTCAGAAACTGCTGATCTACTGGGATTTTCACGCACAACCATCTCTAGGGTTTACAGAGAAGGGTCAGAAAATTAGAAAATATCCAGTGAACGGCAGTTCTGTGGGCACAAATGCCTTGATGATGACAGAGGAAAATGGCCAGATTGGTTCAAGCTGATAGAAAGGTCATAAAGCACGAATCATCTCAGACTGGTTTCTTGAACATGACAATGAGTTCACTGTACTCAAATGGCCTCCACAGTCACCAGATTTCAATCCAATAGAGCACCTTTGGGATGTGGTGGAACGGGAGATTTACATCATGGATGTGCAGCTGACAAATCTGCAGCAACTGCATGATGCTATCATGTCAATATGGATGAAGGAATATTTCCATTACCTTGTTGAATATATGCCACGAAGGATTAAGGCAGTTTTGAAGGCAAAAGGGGGTCCCAAAAGGGTACTAGTAAGATGTACCTAATAAAGTGGCCGGGTACACAATCTCTGTATAATTTAGTTAGACCATTATTGTGATAAGTGCTATACAAATAAACCGGAATTGAATGGATTAACCAATTAATAGAGAAAAGATCTGAATAATTTCTTAATATTTCACAACTTTATTAGAAATGAGAAGACCTCTTATTTTACATAAAAGTACAATGGCTTTGCTTAGGAACCTAATGCCTTCATTTCTTCATCCAGGAATCTGTAAATAAACTGAAGTCACAGGGAAGCAAGTTCATCGCAGTGAATGAATCGATGCCTACAGCATAAAATGTTCAACATAGTCATCATGGGTCACTCTAGACAGCTTGGGTTTAGGTTCCTAAATGGTTGATTATATACAGAAGTCTAAAGATGTGCTAGTGCTCCGAACAACTGGACATAGAAAAGGAGAAATTAATTAATATACAAAGATGTACGCTTTAAAAAATAATATAAATCCTTTTTACAGTTTGTGTAAAATGTATTTTTCAAATACATGGTTTTTTTGAAAGCTCTATTTACAAAAGGAACAATCAGTAAGAAACCCCTGGGCTTAACATAGTCTTGAGAGAAGCAACTCATTTATTCAATTGGTCAAGAATGAAAAGAAGGAGGAGGGGGAAGGAGCATGTCACCAATTTCTGGTGTTCCCTCAAAGTAGCTTTGGGCCCAAACGAACAAAGAGGAAAGTGGGGAGGATTCGGTTTACTGCACAGTAGTTACTCAAATTGTGACGTCACATTCAGAGTTTCAAGACGACCCCACAAAATAGTCCTATTCCTTCCACCCCCCCGAGCGAACCGAATGCGGGACAACTGCGATTCTCATCTTGTAAAAAATACAAAAAATGCCGTCCGCCGACTGAATAAATATATTTAACAAGTTGCAAGATAATACCTTTTATTTTACACAAAAAAATTTCAGCGCTAGAAATCTTTCATTAAATAACTTCACGGCTGCGATATAATATTTCGAAATTTTTCATACTAAAAATAAAAACTCTGCGATTACATATAAAAAGACAAAAAGCACTTGCAAAGGAAATTAGTCCACTGAAAACAGTTTCATCTCGAGTTCCACTGTAAACATTTCCGGTTTATTTATTACGTTTTTTTCTTTTTATTAAAAACGAGAGACGACAAAAATAGGATTTGCATAATTCTCTGTGCTCGCATACTAAGATAGAAGTGGAAGACACCGGCTGCAGTTTTCAGTAAACTACATTCCCTTTTGCAACTGATTTGTCCTACTTTTCCAAAATAGGGCACTCTGCTGTAACACGTTTTACTTTGGCAGTTCTGATGGAACAAGCGCACTACAATTGACCTTTCATTGAATAACCATGTCCAGCTGGTTAAGGTGACCATTACCTAGGGATGTGACTGGAGGATTGACTACTGCATCCAAACTCCGGTCTGAAGCAGTAAGAGGAGGTTGCCTGGTCTGTTCAGCGTTTGTGAAGTGAAAAGTGCCGTCGTGTTGCTCTGGATGGATCAATCGTAAGCTTTGATATCATCGATTTACATTCAAGCCTCGCGTGGAGTCCGTTTTCCCGTTTGGTGGAGGCAGGATCAGGTCTGAAAGTGCAGAAGGTGGAGGCGGTGGGCAGTCGAGTGCTGCTGTCAGCGGGACTCTGGGAAGGCGGAGGTGGAGTGGATGCCGCCTGACATCACCTGCACTCCACGGCCACAGTGTTCTGCGTGGGCGAAGCTGAAGACGGACTCATGCCCGTGTCTGAGGAGCCTGATGAGGTGGACGCTGTGGTGTGGGACACTGTCGATCAGTAGAGGTCAAAAGGTCAGTAATGCACAGAAGACAACAAATGGAGAAACTAGTGGTGTAACGGTGTTTCCCATCCCTGTTCCTTTAGGCACACCAACCAACAATACATATTTCGGATGTCTCCCTGATCTGACCTGATCTTGAGGTTTTGGAGTCTCTTCTAATGTTCTGATAAGTTGCGTTTAATTAGGAAGAGTTTGAAAATGTGTACTGTTGGTGTGCCTTTAGGAACAGGATTGGGAAACACTGGTGTAACTAGTCATACTATGGTTTGAGTCACGGATCAGACTATTATTCTGATCAGCAAATGTCAGTACTGCACAAAAAAACAACAAATAAAGAAACTAGTTGTGTAATGTAGTGGTTCCCACCCCTGTTCCTAGAGGCACACCAACCAACAATACATATTTTGGATGTCTCCCTGATCTGACCCATTTATTTGAGGCTTTGCAGTCTCTACTGTTCTGATGAGTTGATTTAGGTGGGATTAATTAGGAAGAAGTTGAAAATGTGCACTGTTGGTGTGCCTTCAGGAACAGGATTGGGAAACACTGGTGTAACTAGTCATACTATGGTTTGAGTCACGGATCAGACTATTATTCTGATCAGCAAATGTCAGTACTGCACAAAAAAACAACAAATAAAGAAACTAGTTGTGTAATGTAGTGGTTCCCACCCCTGTTCCTAGAGGCACACCAACCAACAAAACACATTTTGGATGTCTCCCTGATCTGACCCATTTATTTGAGGCTTTGCAGTCTCTACTGTTCTGATGAGTTGATTTAGGTGGGTTTAATTAGGAAGAAGTTGAAAATGTGCACTGTTGGTGTGCCTTCAGGAACAGGATTGGGAAACATTGGTGTAATGGATCACAAATCTCACGGTTTAGATCACACTATGGTTCGAGTCACAGATCAGACTGTTATTTGAATCAGCAAAGGTCATTAATACACAAAAGACAACAAATGGAGAAACTAGTGATGTAACGTAGTGTTTCCCATTTCCCAACCCTGTTCCTGGAGGCACACCAACCAACAATACATATTGTGAATGTCTCCCTTATCAGAACCATTTATTTAAGGCAGGGGTGCTTAACCCTGTTCCTGGCGATCAACCTTCCAGCTGATTTCAGCTCCAACCCTGATCAAACACACCTGAACCAATTATTTAGAACGTGAGGAGCACTTGATAATTACAGGCAGGTGTGTTTGATAAGGGCTGCAACTGAAAACTGCAGGAAGGTCGATCGCCAGGAATAGGGTTGAGCACCCCTGATTTAAGGTGTTATAGTCTTCTAATGTTCTGATTGGGGTGTTTAATTAGAAAGAAGTTGAAAATGTGTACTGTTGGTGTGCCTTCGGGAACAGTGTAGGGAAACATTAGTGTAACGAATCACACTACGGTTTGAGTCACGGATCGGACTTATTCAGTTCAGCAAAGGTCAGGAATGCACAAAAAACAACAAATGGAGAAACTAGTGGTGTAACCTAGTGTTTCCCAACCCTGTTTCTGGAGGCACACCAACAGTACATATTTTGGATGTCACCCCGAACAGACCCATTTATTTGAGGTTTTGGAATCTCTTCTAAATGTTCTGATGAGTTGATTCAGGTGTGTGTAATTAGGAAGAGGTTGAAAATGTGCACTGTTGGTGTGCCTTCAGGAACAGGGTTGGGAGACATTGGTGTAACGCAGTGTTTCTCAACCACGTTCCTGGAGGACCACCAGCTCTGCACATTTTCCATGTCTCCTAAACCAAACACACCTGATTCAGATCATCAGCAGAGATTGAAAGATCTGTAATGGGTGTGACGGACAAAGGAGACAACCAAAACACGCAGTGCTGGTGGTCCTCCAGGAACGCGGTAGAGAAACACTGGTGTAACAAATCTCACAGTCCGAATCACACTGCTGTTTGAGTCAGTTATTTAAATCAGCAAAAAAGGGAGGAGACAAATGTGATGTGCTTTCCATGCATTACAAAAACATTACTGCAAGTAACTTTTGGTTTTAACAAACAGAACTTGTAAATTAAATAAAAATCATAAAATAACCACCTGACAAAAAAAAAAAAAAAAAAAACCTTATTGTACAATCTTGTACAAAAAATTTTGTCTAATTTTCAATCAACGATTCAATAATTCACACATAAAACTTCAAAAATGATACATCTAGTAATAAAACGTGAAGACCTATTCAGTGACATTTTGATGGTTGTTTGTCGCCACCTATTGGTTAAATAAAGAATTGCTACAACATTCAACAGTGTCAAGTTGCCTTAAAGGTGATTTTAATCTTTACCATTAACATCAGTGTTAATATCTAGACTTATTTGATTGTTCGTAACAAACTGAAAAGTGTAAACTCAATCTTGAATGATTAATAAACATGCAAATCATCATTTATAATTTACAAATGTTGGATTAATCTACAAGTTAAAAAATACAAGTTATTAATACGCGGATTGTGCATTTCGAACCATGGGACATGATCCGTTAGACCCCTAGAAGAAACCCAAGTTTACAATTTTTACTTAAAGTATTTATTTTATTTTTTTTATTTGTCAAACCTAACAGAAAAAGCATTAAAAAAAAACATGAGAATTAAAGCCATTTTTTGAAAATGTACATTTAGTTGAAATGTTACTTGAGTTATGATTTGCTGTTCAATTTGTTGGTTGTAAACATCATAAAAGGCATGGTAAATGGGACTGCAGTACGCCAGAAGTGGATCAGACACCCACTGTTTGACCAATTCATACATTTTCATTAAAAGCTACAATTGTTTTTTTATATAATTGTATCCTAATTTTAATGCATTTTTTGTTAATTTTTTTTAACAAATAAACAAGAGCGGAAAAAAATGTGTAATGAAGCGTGTTTGAAACAAAGCCCGCTACCACACTGTGATCAAATCTAATAAAATTAGAAACAACAATAATAATAATAATAATAATAATGTTGCTGGTGCTACTAATGTCAATAATCACATTTCATTAAATTAAGATACAACAGTATTTACCATTTGTTGCTATTATTTTCAAAAGTATCAAAAGAAAACGTTATAATTTTTATCATTTGAAAGTCTCATAATATTTAAATATTGGACAATCCCAATTAGTATACTCACTAATATAGCTGAAAGTATTACCATTAAAATATTGCACCATTATTTTTGAATATTGTACATTAATTATTACTACCAGCACTACCAACTACAAATAGAATACCCATTTACTAACAATGTGATTCATTGTTCATGGTTCCTGGAGGGCCGCAGCTCTGCACGGTTTAGCTTTAACCCTAATTAAACACACTTGATCAAATTATGAGTCCTTCAGGCTTGTTTAAAACTTACAGGTAAGTGTGTTGAAGCAGGGTTGGAACTAAACTGTGCAGAGCTGCGTCCCTCAGGGAATTGGATTTGACATCTGTGTTTTAAAGCATTACAATATTTGAATACTGTAGACAATCAATTATATTATTTTTTTAATCTCATAATATATGTAGTATATTTTAATATTACAAATAATTGTATTATTTTTATTAATGGACATATACATGCATACAATCTTAAAATGTAGTAGTAATAATAGAACCATTTATAATATTATGGTATTATACACAGGCTGAAAACCGCATACTTCCATACTATACAGTATGCTAAAATCAGTATGCGAGCCGAGTAGTATGTCCGAATTCATAGAATTCGAAAATCAGTATGCGAGAAGTAACCGGATGACTTACTACTACCGGCGAGATTCTGAAGTGCGCATCCCATGCACGCTGCGCTATCCCATGATGCCCCACGAGAAAATTCATGAATGGGAATGAATCGACGCAATTGACGCAGGTAGGTCACGTGACCATGACAAAATGGCGGATGTAGTACATCCGAATTCCATTCATACTTCTCACATTCACACTGTATAGAACGTACTTTTCAAAGTCTCAAATTCAAATGCAGAACCTACTGAGTAGTAGGCGGTTTCGGACGCAGCCACAGTTGTACATTTTTATTGGTGTTATTATTTAATGAACATTGTTGTTATTAAATGAAGTTTTAAAATAATTGTATACATTTACCTTCTCTTTCCTTCTTTTTTAACCTTTTCCGCCTTCTGTCGATGGAAGCCACTTCAGACTTTAGTGACATGTAGTATTTCCTGATTTCCTGTAGCTTGTCTTGCAAGAAAGAAATGCGCTCAGCACTTGACATGTTGTCCAGCTCAGCTGTAATAAATAAATAAATAAATAAATAAACAGACATCAGTCAGGAGAGGATGTGCAAATTTAATGAATTCATACAAAACTACAATATTTCATGAAATCTGCATTAAGGCCTGGTATACTTCAGTTTGTTCTCTGATTTTGTTTGAAGTTATTTCTAATAAACTTCAGCAGAAACTAAGTTCTTTTTGAGATTGCTTTGGCAGTTCGAAGTACCTCACCAAAGTGAACTTTTGGGGTGACCTTTGAGCCACCATTGCATTGTTCTGGAACTCAGTCTTCTTTGACATTTTTTCCCAATTGTTTTTTTTTATTCAACAGAGGTCAGACAGAAGAACAACATCCAAAACAACAACACTAGCCACAGAATACACTGGAGAGTAAAGTAGCAGAGCTGGTAGAGATGTACTATCTTAAAATACATCTTATCTAGAAGTTTGCGCACACCGGCAGCACCATTCACTGTCTCACCACAGCAAATAGAAAACAATGTAAATACTGCAGGGTGGAGCTTCTCGTAGAAAAGACAGTTTGCCAGATATTTGTGAATCGATTCTTCTCTCTCAGCCTTCATCATTGTGTTTAGGGGTTCATGTGAGCAGTGTGACACATTTACAACCCCACCTACTGCAGCACAGTGATGTAGAAGTGTTAAAAAAAACATCACTCAGCCTTTTTAAACTTTTGTCCTCAAACAAAGAACAAAAAGGAACTTAGTTTGAGGTGTACAAGGGCCTTAAGAATACATAGACATCAGGGTACCCACAAAGCAATTTTGTGTTTAATAGACATCTAATAGATGTCTAGCATTGATGTCTTTGCTAAAACAAGGCTACACTTGGGCTATCAGTGAAAATATAATCAAATGTTTAAGAATAGCTTAAAATTTGACTAATTATCTAATAGATCGATTAAACAGACTTCACATGTGTAGTTATATATTCCTCTGTATTTGAGGACAAGTCTATTTTTTGGGCTAATCTTATGTCTATTAGATTTTAGAATTTAGCCTTGTTTTAGCCAAGATAGACATCTATTAGATCTCTTTTAAAGGCAATAAATGCTTCCGTGTACGGTTATCAGTGTTTCTCAATCTATAATAAACCAAAAGTATTCTATGCAAGCCAATCTTTGACATATCAAAACTTTGATAGAGTAAAATTACAGATCAGCTGCCTCTCAGATATTACCAAAAGCTTAGACAGATGTCACTTGACAAAATCCAAACTGTAAAGTCTGCCATGATGAAAACACATCTACGAAAGTTCAGCAAAGCCATAACTATTCATTCATTTTCCTTCAGCTTAGTCGCTTTATTCATCAGGGGTCGCCACAGCGGAATGAACCACCAACTTATCCAGCATGTTTTACACAGCAGATGCCCTTCCAGCTGCAACCCAGTAGTGGAAACACCCATAACTAAAAGCCATAACTAAAATGTGTCAAACTATTTTGAATGGTTGGGGACTTACTGAGTTGGCAGGACCACTTATATGTGCGGGGAGACGGGACGGACTGCTTCTCTTTGTGCTTGTCTTTCTCTATATATTTATTGCTGGGAGAACCCAGACCAGGTGACCGAGAAAGCTTCGGGTTCTTGGTGAGGATGGAGTGCTTGACTGGGGTTAGTTTATTAGAGCCGTCCATCACAGACTGGTCTTCACTGTCACTACTGTGACCTGGGCACAAACAGAGAGATCAACGAAATTAACCCAAACTCAACATGGACAAAGCAGACAAAAGCAAAATAATAAAAATAAAGCCCTTGATACACTGTAAAGAAATAGTTCAGCCAAAAAGTTTAATTACCTCATAGTTTTTTTTTCTCCCTTATGTGGTTTTAAATGAGCCTGAACACCATTTATTTTATTTATGTTTTAATGCCATATCAGCAACATTATATATATATATATATATATTAATTAGCTATATTCATGGAAAAACCCATACTAAATATTAGGGGTGTCAAAATGAATTGTTTCTTCTGTGACCCGCGATGCAGACAATTCAGTATCGGTTCAGTAATAGACCATACCCGTTTATCACGTACTGACGTCATTATCACATATGCGCTATATTGTGGTAGCTTACATGGCGAGGGAGACAATCGAGAGTAATTAACACACTCCAACTACTTAAAAACACAGAAACTCTGCACAATTCACAGCATGTATGTTTGCTGGACAGTCTTTCATTGACAGTTTCAGCAGAAGCCTTTGACCTGCTGGCGTGAGGTAACTTTTCCTCTCCTCTCGGCTGTTACAGAGATACTTGTGGTATTTGTCTTCAGGAAATCACTGAAGGCAACAATATCATGTTATCATAACGATATAATATGGCAATAAGCTCGTAACTGCACTGTGCATTTACACCGTGGCCGCATTGATCCATGTAAACACAAGAAAACAACATTAACATTATAGCAGACACTGGAAAAAGCTCATTCCCAGCCACTAGAAATTTCTGACAGGGTATTACTATACAGAAGTTATTATTGGGTATTATAGATAGGGAAATTTAGCCGTTTTTATTTTAGCATTTTTTTTAAAGCATGATGGTGTTATGGCATTTAGTTGATGTGTGCGGATCTATGCTGCCATCTTGTGTCCTCTCTGGGTGCGTTTATGCTTTTGTTTGAAGGAAGGCGGTTCCTGGAGGAAATTTGATGATGGATTCGATTGGTTCTCATCTCGACCTACCCTGAATAAAAGGACGTGCTGGAGCACTGAACCAGGCCTTTTGTGCCACAATGACTTGTGTTATGCGTCAGCTTTGTGGGCCTTTGTGTTCCTCCAGCATATTTCTCCGTTTTGCCCATCATTGAGCACTATGCCAGAGAGAGGTTGAAATTTGTTTGGTATGTACAGAAACGTTTAACAATGTGATTAATGTTGTGACTGCCTTGATTTTGCTTTTGTTATTTCTTGTCTCAATTTATAAGTTTCTTGCTCCTTCATTACTACCCATAGTGTTAAGAGTTGTTTAATACAATACACACTTGTAATATAATACATACTTGTAAATCATTGTGAGAGAAGAAGTAGGGGGATTGACGTCACATTGTTTTTTTTGTATGTTTGTTATAGTTTTGAAAAAAGGGACTTAGGCAAGTAATTTTTGTATTTTATTTATTCTTTTTATTTTTCTTTAGGTAAGGTAGTTGGTAAAAAAAAAAGTGTATTTTTGTTTGTTATTTTTGGCCTGCTCTTCCCCTGAACATATATCCTTATCTCCTGTAATAAACAAATCTTGTTATATTCAAATTCTCTCTGGTATCGGCTCTCTTTACTTTTCTGTTGTGATCGACCCCTAGACGGTCATAACAATGGTAAAACACGAATGTGGATATGAAAGTATTAAAACATGTGCTTGTTTGTCATAAAAATTCGTAATAATGACAAAAAAATACAAATTTGTGCCTCTCCTTACTTCCGAGTGCAGCTATGCTGTCGTTGTGGCTGGTGTATTCTGGGAAATTCTCTTACCCCTTGGTTTCGAGTGTGGTCCTAAAAATCTCCCTTTTGAGGGGTATCTAGCACGTCCCCTTAGCCTTGCGCCTTCAGGCTAAAGATAATTGGGACAAGGGGAAGGGCTAAGGCAGGGGTGTCCAAACTCGGTCCTGTAGGGCCGGTGTCCAGGAGAGTTTAGCTCCAACCCTAATCCAACACACCTGAATCAGCTAATCAAGCTCTTACTAGATATACTAGAAACTTCCTAACAGGTGTGTTGAAGCAAGTTGGAGCTAAACTCAGCAGGACACCGGCCCTCCAGGACCGAGTTTGGACACCCCTGGGCTAAGGGGTAGAATTGGGATTGGGCACAAGTCTTGAGTGACCGATTCTACATCTCGCGTGTACAACCCGATCATGTTCATTTACAAATGGATTCAATTCATATAATTTGTTGTTTCTACATTTATTTCTTGAACACTAAAGAACATATTTTGAAGAATGCTGGTTGCTGGCACCCATCGACCTCCATAGTATCGTTTTTCCTACTATGGAAGTCGATGAGTGCCAGGTACCAGAATTTATATTAAAAACATCTTTTTTGTTCAACAGAAGAAAAAAACATAGTTTTTGAACAAGTGAAGGATAAGCAAATTATCGTTTTCATTTTTGGGTGAACTGTCCCTTTAAAGCATCACTGCTCACAAATAGAACTCCTGAAGGCTAAAATGTTGAATGTGAGAAGTCAAGCAGAGGTTAATCAGATAGCCAAGAGAAGCATAACATCACATGACATCAGTCAAATTTGCGAAACCATTCTCTGGTATCATCACTTTGTCCCTCTTTTCGCTTGTCATTCACTTTTTTATTCCATATTCATAAAAAAAAAAATAACCTTACATGATGGGCAACAAAACAAAAAGGAAAAACACAAAAAGTAAAGATAAACCCAAACAAACCAGTTAAAAGCAATCAAAAATTGGACAGCAATCCAAAAACCCTTCAAGGCTTTTAAATGTGTCTCAAAACACTCACCTGCTCCATTCTTCTCTGTTTTACAACCAACGCTTGAACGTTTCTGGCTCCGTTTTTGCTTCTTGGCTGAGGAGACTGTAGTGCAGTCCAATAACCTCTTCTGACCTGATAATACAAAGTAACAAAAACAGTTAAGCGACGGTTAGACTATAGAAAAATGTAGAAAATAAAACAGTTTAGCAGTTATAAATTTTTTTTTTACAAATAAATAAATAAAAATATTGCTGAGCATTATCAGCATCAGGTGTTTATTTGAAGCAGTACAAGTCTAATTACACCCCCCAAAAAAAAAACATCTAAGAAAATTATATCATGTAATTTTTTCCTACTTTTTAAAAGGTGCCCCATTTTTAAAAAGGTTTTCGTTTTGTTTTGGGGGTGTCTGACAAAAGCTTTTATTCGTTCAATGTAAAAAAATAAAATAAATAAATAAATAAAAATTGCAGCATGTCTGATGCAGCTAGTTAAAGCAGCTAGTCTCTTTAAAGTCCTCCCTAAACTCTACTATGCTCTAATTGATCAGGTGGCCCAGTATGTTGTGAGTAGACTGCCTCTTATAAAATGTGTCAGTCTCAGAAGCTTCCTCAGCACTTGTAAACAGAGATATGAACAGTAATGGTGGCATTGTTTTGTTTTTTATTCAGATTTAGATGCAAAGTAGATTTACTTTCACAGTGGAAAAAACAGCAGCATCTTGACAGCACAAAGCACTCTTCTAGCTAGGCCTGTCACAATAATCAATATATCGACTTAAACAACATGGACATGACCTCAATCATTTTTGGTGATGCAATATATCACCCATACATAAAAACAAGTTCTAGCAACATTTTAGCTTATTGTGCAACTTCTCTATCTCTATTGGAGGTGTCAGTGTCAGTATGGTAAAAAAAACAAGTATTTACTATGAATTACAATAGTATATTTTCATGTGGGTGTCTGACAACTGAAAATAGATCTGATAGCAAATAAATCGCAGCCTCTGTTACTTTTCATCTGCACTTTTTGTTGTCAACATGTATTATTAATTTAGGTTAAGTGTTTTCATGTTCTGATTCCAATGCCTAATGTTAAAATTACTATAATTAAATAAAATATTTTTAAGAATAAAATATGATGTGTTCTTTGGAACAGTGTACTTGCATTGTGGTGATATTATATCGTCATTCTGGCATTATATAATGAGTGGCATAAAATGGTCTTGAAATGACAATACTACTGTTTATTACAATATATTTCCGTGCAATATATCATACAACAAAAAAACTGATATTGTGACAGGCTCTAGCCCTCAGATACAACTACAGTGACTAAGGGTCAAATTAAACGTTGACAGACAGCCAATGGAAACTATAAAATAGTAGGCAAGTTTGTAAAGGAAGCAAGACTGGAATTGACCATGACTTGTTTTAGGGAGTTCAACATTTTTTCTTGCTACATCCACATCTACGTCCATGTGGATTCTAAAAGCGTCTTGTCTTGACAAAACACAAAAGCTATTTTGATGAATGCTGATTGTTGTCACACATCAACCTCTATGCAAGTCGATGGGTGCCAGCTACCAGCATTATATTGAAAACATCTTCGCTGGTGTTCAAAAGAAGAAAAACTCAAATAGTTATTGAACAATTGAAGGGTGAATAAATGGCAGAATTTTCATTTTTGGGTGAATGGTTTGGCTTTAAACAAAGCATCACTGCTCACAAATAGAACTTTTGAAGGCTAAAATGTTGAATGTGAGAAGTCAAGCAGAGGTTAATCAGATAGCCAAGAGAAGCATAACATCACATGACATCAGTCAAATTTGCGAAACCATTCTCTGGTATCATCACTTTTGACCCTCTTTTTGCTTGTCATCAGTTTTTACTTGTTTTTTTAAATCAGTATAATTTTAGTTATTGAGTTAAGTCTTACAAAATAATATTAACTTAAAACAATAATAATTATTACACAGCATTTTTCAGTAGTTTAGTTTTTTAGCCAAATGCATTCAGAATGTTCTGTATTTATCCCACTCTGTAACCTACAATCCAAAAGGTTTGTTTTAAAAGGCACCAACAACGTAGACAAAAGGCCAAAACGATACTAAACTTTTGTGGATAGACCTAAATCCATTGCAGTTAATGGGGCCTTGAGTTGAGTTTAGCATTCACAAAACGTTATACCACATACTTCATGAATGGTAACTTAATAATTAAATGTCATAACCAGGCAGCTATTAAACAGGGTTCCCACTCTTTCATAGACACCAGATTCAAAGACTTTTTAAAAGCACCATTAATTTTAAATCAAGCACCTTTGTAATTCATATGTAGCACTATGAAAGTCCTCACTGTACTTAATATTTCACTTATAGCTAATATTTACGTAAAAAATGTCAGAGTAATTTCAAAATAAATAAATAAAAATTTGAAAAAAAATAAATAAATAAATGAATAAACTTAGTTGAATTCAATACTGTTAATATTGAAATTACGTTTCTGAAATATTGAGCAAATGTGCATGTTGGGGATGATGAATAATTTAAATCAAGTTTTATATGGGAATTGTGTCCTTAATCAGGTGGAAAGGATTCTGAATGATCCAAAGAGGTATAGAGTCACTAAGTGTAGGTTGAACCAATATAAGAAATCCTTTATACCGGTTTCAGTGGGTTTATTTAACAAGAGTTTATCTTAATTAGCATTGCAATTATTGTAACTACTGTATTTTGTATTGTTTTTGTCTGCAGCAATATCAAGGACAATAAAGTTTACTACCAGGGCTTGACATTAACTTATTTGATCACCAGCCACTGTGGCTAGTAGATTTCCAACATTACTAGCCACTTGTCATTTTCACTAGCCACAATTTTGTTGTTGGGAAAATATAGATTTTATATGCATAAATTTGACTTTGACATGCTTAAATTACTTGATTTAGATTTCCACATGCCTCCTCATTCATTCACTTTTTGTGTGTGTTGTGTATGAGCTTGCTCAATGTGCATGAGCAAATGGGTTGTGTCACATTGCGATTAGTTTTGTTTTACTTCAGGGCTCAAAATTAGGGATTTACCAAATTTATCTCTGACCACACCAAAAATAAATAAATTATTAATTTTTAGCCATAAATTTTAAATTGTGTCAAAACAAGCAAAATATAGCTGTATACATACACTTTTTATTCAACAAAACTTTTCTTAAAAAATAAAAATAAAAAAATTGACATTGATATTTAAAAAAATAATTATTGTAATGTATCTAAAATATGCACAGTAATCTGTCCTGGCTAAAGGTCCCAGATCACCAGTTAACTACACATAAATGGGGAGGTAATCTCACATTAAAGCAATTTTATTAAAAAAAAAAAAAAAAAAAAAAAAGATAATTAAATTATATTAACAAAAATGTAAAAAAAAAAACAAAGAATAATGGTGTTCAAAAAGAATAATTAAAGTGAAAGCAGCAACTGCTTACAAAAGGATATATATATATATATATATATATATATATATATATATATATATATATATATATATATATATATATATATATATATATATATATATATATATATATATATATATATATTTAAGTCTTGAGCTCTTGAAAGCAGCAGGACTGTGGGTGCACGAGCATCGCTTTTTGTCCAGTCTATTTCAAAGAGAACTGAGTGATTGCAGCAGTTGCGTTTCCTCTAGGCACGGTTGCTTCGTGCAAGTAAACGGGAGCGCCCATGCTTTTAAACAGTCAGGCACATCACCTGTGCATGCATGCGAGTGATCATCCTCTCATTCAGTATTCACCTGCTGTCTTTTGCTTGCGCGAACACAATTAGTTTTGTCAGTCATGCTGCTTCTCGATT
Organism: Danio kyathit; assembly: GCA_903798195.1. Classification (NCBI taxonomy): domain Eukaryota; kingdom Metazoa; phylum Chordata; class Actinopteri; order Cypriniformes; family Danionidae; genus Danio; species Danio kyathit. The sequence goes on from LR812535.1 coordinate 14,581,765, forward strand.
CTAAGATTACATTTGCACGAATATTGGGCCATGCTTATTGTCGAACCTTGCTTTTAAGAAAACTACAATTTAAAAATGATTTTCAACCAGCCAAAGTGGCTAGCGGTGGTGGCTGTCTAACCCGCCACAGGGGAAATCTACCCGCATTTGGCGGGTTTTAATGTCAAGCCCTGTTTACTACTACTACTACTACTACTACTACTACTACTACTGGTCAGATTTATAATGCAAGATTTGTAAAATCAAGAACTTCTCAGCTTTTTTGTTCTGTTTTTTGACAGCTACACTGCACAATTGTTGAAATAACACCATGAACAACTTTTATTTTAAATAGAATTCAAGCACACATGTTCTCCTTGCGTTTGCGTGGGTTTCCTCCGGTTCGCCCCACAGTCCAAAAGACATGCGGTACAGATGAATTGGGTAGGCTAAATTGTCCGTAGTGTATGAGTGTGTTTGGATGTTTCCCAGAAATGGGTTGCAGCTGGAAGGGCATACGCTGTGTAAAACATGCTGGATAAGTTGGCGGTTCATTCTGCTGTGGCGACCCCAGATTAATAAAAGGGACTAAGCCGAAAAGAAAATGAATGAATTCAAGCACTATGTTTGTTTTTAAGTGCTTTTCACGCCTTGAACCATGTCTGAAATTTAAGTACTTTCAAGAAGCGTGGGAACCCTGATTAAGAGTCGTAATTTAATATCAACTAAACAAGCATCAAGCTTTAGCTTACCTCTATCCTTTCCATCTCGATCTTGGAGTGAGATGCTGGAATTGCTCGAACTAGCACTAGCATCAAAGCTATGCGTCGACTCATTCTCTCCGAGACCCTCTTGTGATTCTGCCACACTATCCACTTCGATGGTAGCGTCGCTCTCGCTCTTAGTGCTGTGAGATTCATCAGGGCTGGGGGCAGAGGATGGTGAAAACAGACGGGGTGGTCCCACTGCTGCTAAGACATGAAGGTGGTCAGAAGACTCCAGAGGCTGAGGCAGAACTTTCTCTTCCTTCATTATCGGCAACTCTTCACTAGAGGGTTTGTCCTTCTCCTCTGGATCGTCTAGGTCTACTTCATGGCAGACCAGCGCTTCAGGGCCAATTTGAGGCATCATTTCCTCATTTGTCACTGCTGTTGGATCCTCCAGGTCTGGACAAGGAGCTTCTAACCTGAGGTGCACCTCTCTGGTAAGAGAAGGCATCTCAGACTTAATCTCCACATCTTTGCTGGGAGATGACAGCGTTGGATTGGGTGGTTCCTCAGGTTTCTGAACAATCTCAGTCCTTTTCTCAGGCTCAGGTTTCTTTTCTAGTGGTGATGTTTTAACAGGAGAAGGTGTTTTAGGTTCTTCTTTTTTGTCCAAGCGAATTTTCTTTTCCGGCGTTCGCTGTTCATTGATTTTGCGTTTCGCGACACTGGTTCGCTCTGGAGGGTCGATGTCCTCTGTTGCGGAGTCAGTGTCTGAGCCAGCAGTCTCTACCAGCTTTATTCTCTCTACAGGACTGCTGTGTGGCGTTTCCTGTGACTTCTTCACAGGTCGTGGTGGAGTGCAATTTTCCTCTGTCTCTGTGTGGTGATTAGCAGCGGCAGGTGTGTGTGTAGGAGTCTCTGATCCTGGTTCTTTCAAACGAGGCTTCTTCGCTTTCAGTTTTGGAGATCCGACGTCAGACTCAGCAGGGGGCAGGGATAAGTCTTCTTCGGGTTTACTCTCGCTCTCATTGAAGTTGGGCATCTCCTGAGGACTGCTAGGAAGTTCAGGCTCAGTCTGTGCTGGTTCTGGTGTTGTGCTCTCCTCTGGGAGATCCTCAGCTGCCTCTTGTTTTGCTATTGGTGGTGGATCAGTTCTCTCGGTCCACTCCTGCTTCTTCTCAGGAGATTCCTCACCCTCGCTATCATCTGAAGAGTTTCCAGAATCTAAAAGTGTCAAAAATATAAAAGCATAAAAAGTTATTTTTAAAAGCTGTAAATGCTACTCAAAGTTAGACACCCACGAATGTATTAGATGAAGCATATTGAGCATGTGATCAGAAAAAGACACAAATATACTGTGGGCTCAAGAGAGATACAGCCACTAGATGGTGCTGCTAGCTTTTGCAGTGCTGTCTGCATTAATCTACATGAATAGTGCAGAACAATTTAAAAATGCACAAATGCACTTGTAAGTGTTGTCAGTGCCAATATCTATAGTAAAATACTGCAAATTCAAGGTCATTTCATACAGGTCAGAAAATAAAAATCTGTTAAAATCATAATCACTGCTATATATGTGCTTTCTGAGCCAACAATTTAAAAACAATCAATAGATCAGAGTAGATTAATCAAATAGGGGTGAAACTTCAGAAGGTGCTTGGATTAGTATTATTCTAATGCAAGCAGCTCTTACCATTAGATCCTCTATCAGAATCATACATCCCTGAAGTTCTTCTTGTTCGCCGACGAGGAGTGCCTGTCCAAAGATTTCAAAGAGTAAGTAAAACCACAAGCTAAGATCACTAAACAGATACAATTTACACTGGCAAAACAACCCTTGAACTAAAAGTGTCACTTAGAACAGAGTTTCCCATTTTAAACTCTTCCTAATCAACAGATTTTCAAACTCTTCCTAATTAAACACACCTGAATCAACTCATCAGAACATTAGAAGAGACTCCAAATGCTGAAATTAAGAGATGTATGCAGCTGCAGGCCCAGGTTTGAATTGTTAAATGAGCCATCCCAAGAACGTCCACATAAGTTATATGTACAGTATTTACTAAATAAATACTACAAATACACAATTAGATTAATTAATATTGATTTGTTCAATATAATGAACCATTATGAGATATTTAGTTTGCGTTTAATCAACCTATTGTGTTTTATTAATGTCTACGCCTACCCCAAACCTACCCTTTACAGTAATCTGTTGTTTTATTAACCTCCACTCCCACGCCAACCCTAAATCTACCCCTTACACAAATCAAGGACTCAACATTTTCTGATGATTGTATTGAACTGTAATGTCCCTCCTACTTGGAAGCTTGAATCCAGTGTGGCCTGAAACTTAATGGTGATCATCATATGGCGAAATTGAATGTAGCAAAAACTTGAGCAGAGTAACAACCTTCCAGTAACCAGACCTAGATTTGAGCTGCAAGTTCATGTAGGTCATACGCAGAGCAATTGACTCAAATCAAATCAAATCAAATCACTTTTATTGTCACATCATAGACTCGGGTCTTACCCTCTCCATTTGGCAGGGCAGAAGCCTCTGCGGGTCGCGAGTTTTTACTGCTGGACCGACCCTCGCTGCTGGGGGTTTTGCGAGAGGTGCCAGGAGGGGTGGATTTGAGTGGAGGACGACCTCTTCGAACAACAACTTTGGTCTTGTCCTCCTCTTTTTCCTTTTCTTCATCTTCTTTATTCTATTGTGAAAAGAAAATAATAATATCATTGCCAAAGGCTGTCAAAAGAGAAGGCTTGTTTTTGTTTGTAAGATGGATTGGTCACTCGCCTTCACTTTTTTCTTTTGTTTTTTTTTTGTTCCACCCTTATCGACAGGCCATATTATTCGATCTGCCTTGACCCATTCGTCATATCTGTTAGAGACAAAAACATTTCTTGAATGATATTGTCATCATACACAAGTCAAATAATAAATCAATTCGATCATTTTAACCGTTCTGAACCTTTATCAACAGACATATTGTCTGTGAGATTTAAAATTTAACCCATTAAATCTGGTACATTAGACTTGCTAATGGTAACAGATTAAAGTGTAGTATAATACATGTGAAATGGAAGGAGCTAAATCAGACAGCCAAGAGAAGTGTAACATCACATGACATCAGTCAAGTTAGCGAAACCATTCTCTGGTATCATCACGTTTGACCCCATAATCTTAAGAAGTTATAGATTTTTTAGTAGCATTGTGCAGTTATATAATATTATGTAATATTTTTAGAGAAATTCAGTCATTTCCTCATGTATCCAGACATTAGCAATATTTGCACATTTAAAATTGTACATATCCATTGCACTAATTGATCTTGAATAGTACATATCTGCTGCACATATACATTTGTAATTGTTCATATATATCTGCATACTTCTGATTATTAATAGCAACCTGCACATATATTCATCTATTGTAAATCTCTGATCCTAGTTAATACAACCTGTACAAAATATTCATAGTATATCCATCTGTAAATATTACCCATAGTTTTTTCTACAATTGCACTTCATAAATGATACCTATATCCTGCACTTGCTGCTATTGCACTCCTTGTTTGACCTAAACTGCCTTTCATTGCCTTGTACATGTGTAAAGTTGAATCTAATCTAATCGTTTACTACAGTCCATTCAAATGGCTATTACACATCAAATGCAGTCACACATCAACTCCTCACCTCACGTTCCAGCCATAGTAATGCACCAAGTAAAGAACCTCTCCATCATCGGTCTCAGTGTTCTTGATGTTAGCTTCATAGATCTTCTGAGTCTTCCCCTTGCCGTATTTGACCCTGACTTTAGTACCAGCCAGAGAGTGCTCAGAGTCTTCACAGCCATCACCCTCCTCTCTCTCGTCTCTGTGAAATTAACACAAATGATTTTGTTCTTTATCCCAACAGATTTTTAAAAGCATTTAGACTTTGACAAACTATATAGATATCATTTTATTTTTAGATTACCCTACATGTTATGCATATTAAATACCATGAACTTTTCTTTAAAAAAAAAAAAAAAAAAAAAAAAAAAAAAACGTGTATTATGATGATATCATAGTCTCATTTCTATACCATTGTGAAAGAGGTGAGACGTGCAATTAGCATACTAAGACAAGGGAGGTGAAGTGTGGTTACGCGTGCCGAGTAAAAATGTTTGATACATTCAAGCAGCGTGTTTTCTTTAAGCAGATAAAATTAGGGTGCTTTCACACCTTTTTGTTCTGAAATGGGGATTAAAATGGTTACAATGTTGCTTTTTGTTCTTGGTGCAGTTCAAAGTGTCTAATCCAGTGGTGTACAAACTCGGTCCTGGAGGGCCGGTGTCCTGCATAGTTTAGCTCCAACTTCCTTTTAAAACTCCTTCCTGGAAGTTTCTAGTATATCTAGAAAGAGCTTGATTAGCTGGTTCAGGAGTGTTTAATTGGGGTTGGAACTAAAATATGCAGGACACTGGCCCTCCAGGACCGAGTTTGGACACCCCTGGTCTAAACGGACCAAAATAGTTAAAACTGACCAATGTGAGCAGAGTTTACTCACACTTGACATGAGTTTAAGGTTTTTTTAGGGTCCCATGGATTCCGCTCCGCTGTCATACGTCGCTATTTTAAATTGTGATGATGAGCATTAAGACATAAGCGAAAAAGTGCACTTTAATTTTGAATGGTGACACCCACAGACATAGTTGCCAAATAGAAATCAGAGAGGTAAGACTTGCTCATACAGAGCCTCATTTCAGTTGTCAAGGGCTGTACAAATCTAAAAATTGAATCAAATCAATCGATTGCCCATTAGTTTTTGTAACAGTTAATTAGTTATTTTAAAATTAGATTAAGACTTTTGATAACTTTTTTCATTATTAACTATGAGTTTAAAAAAAAAACGTTGGCTAGAATTATGCATTATAGGCTCAACTAAATTATAGAAGGAAATAACAGATGAACTAAGAACGCATTCAGATCATGAAGCAGATCAATGTTGATCTTTCTTTTGAGGTGTCAGTGCAGAAATTATCAGAATAATATGCCCAATACAAAATATTATAAGATTAAATTATGGAAAAAATATCAGATCGTAATTGCGGTCAATTCTCAACGGCTCTCGTTAATATTTCAGCATGGTTTCACTTTCATATTTGACATGAAACGCACATTTACCAATAGGAACGACATCCCACCCTACTCATAATTCTCATTCATATGGTCATATAGTTCATATAGGTTCGTTAGTTCGTTGGATTGTATAACTTTTTCACTACAATCGATCTGCTCTAGAGTTTGTTTCAATCGAGCCAGTACCACCTCATTCAGGAGGTCTCGAACCAAATGTTTTGTTGCAGATGAGAGTGCAATTGCTGGATTCACATATGCCAAACAAACTAAGCTAAAGGGGCAAACAATACAAGTTCTAGGTGTGAAAGTACCCTTAAAGGTTCAGTTCATATCTGACTGACTGTATTTAATGATAACTGATGCATTACGTTAAATCATGATATAGACCACATTGAATCATAAATCAAACCATGAAACTAGTGTAGGCTCAAACCACTAATATTTACAGTTGTATATTGTGTAAGAAATTATGAAAAGAAACTCTAAGAAGCTCAGACTCTGGGGAAAAAACAAATGAATTAACCCCATTTCTAAAGTTTAAATGCAGAGATTAATCAGACAGCCAAGAGAAGCGTGACATCACATGAAGTCAGTCATGCAAGCGAAACCATTCTCTGGTATCATCATTTTTGACTCTGCTGGAACAGGTTCAAATCCCAAGTTTCAAGCCTTATCACACGCATGACAGCTTTCAATTCAAATGCTCCCCAAGAGAGTCATTCAGAGCTTAAATGACATTCGGTACAGCATTTCAGGTCTTGTGTCATCAATTAGAACATTGAAATATTTCTATGGTAAAGCACAGACGATGCTTGCTGACATACCGCTCCCGGAGTCTGGATCTTTCAAAATAATCCTCCTCCTCCTCCTCCTCATCTTCATCTTCGTCGTCTTCGTCGTCCTCCTCCTCCTCCCCCTCCTCCTCATCATCTTCATCATCATCGTCCTGCTCTTCATCATCATTGTCATCATCATCATCCCCATCAGAATCCTTATCAGACTCTTCATGACGGCGGCTTCGACGTTTTCCAGGGATCTCCTCATCGGATTTCTCCTTTGGTTCCTCTGCGATGTTTTCTCCTACACTTTGTGTCTCCTCCTTCTTCTCCTCCTTTAATTTCTCCTGCTTTAAGGGCTCCATCTCTACTTTCACAGGGGTCGTCATACACCGTCGCCGACCCTGAGGAGTCAGGCATACAATCAAGAAGTTTGAACAAAGAAAAAACTGATTGGAAACAAATTCAGAAAATATAACAAACCCTTATTCAAATTCATGTTACATGTTCTATAAAGAATAGATTTGTGATACTAAAATAAAAGATGATTTGTAGGAATGTGCTTTATTTTAGAGTTGCGATCTTTTGAGTCCTTTAAAGGTTGCTGATAACTAGGGCCAGACAGATTCTGCTGACTTTTCCATTTCTGTGCAGAAATTTGTAAAAAAATATTTTTTTAATTAATAATAATAATAATAAAAATCGGATTTATGCAGAAGGATTTTGGGAGTATCACAACTAAAAACTTAATATATGAAATAAAAAAAAATATATGTTTTTAACTTTAATTTAAATGTTTACATTACAAATCCAATTAGATCCATTTATTTGGTAAACAAAAATACTGATATTAATAATATAATACTGATGTTAATTTGTGGGCGACGCAGTGGTGAAGTGGGTAGCATGTTCGCCTCACAGCAAGAAGGTCGCTGGTTCGAGCCTCGGCTGGGTCAGCTGGCGTATCTGTGTGGAGTTTCCATGTTCTCCCTGCGTTTGTGTGGGTTTCCTCCGGGTGGGTAGGCTAAATTGTCCGTAGTGTATGAGTGTGAATAAGTGTGTATGGATGTTTCCCAGAGATGGGTTGCAGCTGGAAGGGCATTCGCTACGTAAAACATGTGCTGGATAAGTTGACGGTTCATTCCGCTGTGGCGACCCCGGATTAATAAAGGGACTAAGCCGAAAAGAAAATGAATGAATGAATAAATCGTATGAACATTTTCATATTAGTTTACAATTACTGAAATTAATTTAAAAATTGAAATATAAAATTTACAAACATTTACAAAAGTAAATAAATAGACTCAATAATTAGCTAATAATCTGCGTAAATCTGTGTATGTCTGCACAGACTGATAACTTACTCTAGGGTTGTGAGTATACTGGAATTCGGTACCAATCAATACTCAAATTTAAAAATCATCAGCTGCGTCCCAAACGGCACACTATACACTTGCACACTCAACAGCATAGTATATGAATGTAGTGTCATCCCAAATGGAACACTAATGTTTTTTTTTTTTTACTAAGAGGAAATTCGAACAGTTTCCCTGATGATGGTTGCCAAATTAGTGAAATGAATGACCAAACATACCAAATAATACCTGCTATAAGTATAACCACATTCTCCATCGGGAGGCGGTATAATCACTCTCAGAGGAGAATTTTGCTTTAACAATTTATAATAAAAAACGTAATCCAACATGAGCGCCCAAAAGCTCCGCCCCTTCTGCTACGTGAGCAAAGCAGCAGCTGTTGAGTGTGTGAATGTCCATCATTCCACGCTTCATTTTAACGGTTGAATAAAGCCTGGTTTATACTTCTGCGGCAAGTGATCGGCGTGACCCACCGCACATGTAATGCGCAAAGCCGTGCATTTATACTTCTGCGCGCCGTTTCTGTTGCTCTGCAATAACGCTTCTGAAACGCTAGCTGGCAGTAGGTGTTTATGTTCCTCTGTATCGAGTTTCTTTACTGGTGTTTTGTTTTTTCTGAAAGCTACCGTAAATTTACAATTGGCTCAAACTTGCTAATTTTGAGGCTGGAATCGGTGGACGTGCAACAACTTTAATCATAAAGTAAACACAAAACAACAGTTTCCATCTCGAGCTCCTTCACATGACTCCACACTTGTAAACACCCGCTGCATCAGGCTCGCGTGGCTCTCACCTCCGCCCACGCTCATAACCAATCACAGAGCTTGCGGTTGCGTGATTCATCAGTGGATTGCTCGTATGTCAGCTTATAGACAAACCAGCTGATCTACGTATCTGTATCAGTGGTTACACTCCGTAAACAGTGGTGAGTTTGGTGAACTGAAGACCTTCACGGCCAATCACAGTCACTTCTGTTAAGCATGTGAACACAATGACAAATCAGCGCCGTTTAAAGGGTCACTAAAAAGTGAACATTGGTCGTTTTTGCATTATTTTGAGCAAATTAGTTCTTCCGGTTTGAAACGAATTTTTGAAGCTGCGTCACGGTGATTAGATACTTGCGTGTAATCCAGCGTGGAGAGTGGATGTATGTACCTGCGAGAACATTGTGACATCTCGGAGTGTGCGACATTAATTCATGAGAAAGACTTGGTTCAAACCAATCAGCGCGCTCTATTGTGTATGCGGTGCAACTTCATTAATATGCATGATAGCTTCAAAGACTGTTTTACCGGTTACAGTGTTTAGACGACAGAGAGACGCCACGTGGTGTTGCCAAAACAAGTGAAAGAACAAGAATTTGGAGACACGGGTCATCAGTGTTGCGTTTATTAATGTGCTACAACGAAGGATTTGTTTTCATTTCCCTGCTATGAGAGCACAGCTGGACTCACGTGTGGATTACAGTGCACGCGACAGAATGCGTTTGTAAGGGACATTTTTACCCGAGAGCTTTTCACATCTGGAAATGGTGAAATCCAGATTTGGCGCTAGTCTCCTTTTAAAAAAAAAAGACACAGTTCCAGTTGGTGTTGATTGTCCTGTCTCTACAGATTTGGTAAGTGTGTATGAGGGCACTGCCCTTTGTTTGTTCATTCAGATGGCAAAGTTACTTCGTATCGTGAGCAGTGATCTTTCAGTTTTCAGTTCGTGGCCCTTTAAGAGCGTGCTCAAATGTTAGCGGGAAATGGACGATTATAAAATTTAAGCATCGATTGGTACTGAATTCCAGTATCGTGGAAACCCTAACTTACTTTAAGGTATAGGTCTCAAACTCAATTTCTGCAGCTCTGCACAGTTTTGCTCCAACCCTAATCAAACACAGCTGATCCAACTAATGAAGGTGTTCAAGACTACTAGAGACTATTAAGCAGGTGTGAGTTGGAGGTGGTTGGAGCTAAACTGTGCAGAGCTGCGGCCCTCCAGGAATTAATCTTGAAACCATAGATCTAAGGAAACTTTTTTTTTTTTTATAATTCTTGCTCAAGAGCAGTGGCCACTTCACTTGCACTGTATAAACCAAGCGGCTTGAGCAAATGATTAATTTCTCCTATTGTGTTCTACATAAGAAACAAAGTAATACAGTTTTCAAAAGACGAGAGTACGTTTTCATTTTTGAGTGAATTATTCCTTCAAAAGCAGATTGTTTTTAAGTAAAAATATAAAAAATAAATGACAGACATCCCCTTAAAAATCAATTTAAACTCAAGAGGCAGATCAGACAGCCAAGAGAAGAGTATCATCACATGACATCAGGTCATGAAAGCGAAACCATTCTCCAGTATCATCATGTGCATTTCCTCCAAATAATTCAGGCACACAAAAAAAAACACTGAATACAAGTGTTATTGCTGTACAGCAGGCAGGTCATTGAGCATGAAAATCCCTCATCCTGAGAGCAGACACTCACCCTGGGCGAGCAGACATCTTTGCGTCCTTTTTCGCTCTCAGCATCTGACTCATCAGCGTCTGCCGCAGGTTTGTCCTCGCTGGTTCCAGGCTCCGCTGTAACCTGCTGCATCATCTCATCTGTGTTTTCACTCTCTTTTTTCACAGTCTTAATGCTCTGCACTTCCGGCTGGACGTCTGGCCGTGGCTCATTGTGATGCACCGTTCTGAACTGGATCTGAGCTGAGCGGCAATACTCCTCAAATCCATACAGGTATCTAGGGTTGAGGTCAAAGAATGAGAAAGGTTGCATTTTAAGCTCGACCCTGATAATAAAATCAGGTTATTGTTAAAGTCTGACTGAGAGCTCGAAATGAAGCTTTTTGCTTGGTAGCACTGGCGCTCCATACATTAAAAATTTAGGAGCACTAGACAAAATTTAGGAGCACCAGACAAAATTTAGGTCGCACCCACTAATTATGAGCACCGTTACTACAAGTTTTATATTAACAGATTCATTGCATTTGAAATCAACAATAATCAAAACTAACAAACAAACAAAAACTATTTGCATGCACCCACCGGCCCTGCTCGCACTGCTTGACATGAATAAAACAATAATAACTGTGCCGTGTTCTCACGGGTGGTGTCTGATATTGCACAGATGCTATTGAAATATAGCTTATTATTTGCATACATCATCTTAATAGCAATACCAGCCTTTTCATGAGCAGCAATATTAGTGTAATCTTAGTGAATGCAAGCCTGTCATCTGAAGGCAGAAGGCATTGACTGATTGACAGCTGATATTAACCAATCCATTTGCTTTCAGTTCTAGAGCAGTGAGCCAATCCGAAGAGCTTGAAGACGGGGCAAGCATTGCGAGCTTTGTTTACAGCAGCAAGTTGACATGACAACTGTTTTAAACCATTTCTGAAACGCGAAACGCAGCTCTCAGGTGCAAAAGATGCATTCTGCGTGAATGTCTCCTAAATCCACGCATGCGGTGAACATACTGCAGTGAAAACTGGTTGCACAGCAACAATTTTATGCACTCGCACAAATATATTTTGAGGTCGCATAGATAAAATTTTGGCCGCATTAGCGACCAAAACAGTCACAATTTTGAGCCCTGTGACTTCAACAAAGTCTCGTTTATGAGCCACACGACATCATATTTGACTTCATCATCTTCTGATAAGCCTGAACTCTTTCTGAAGAAGGCATGGGCCGGTATAAGATTCTGACGGTATGATAACCTTGGAAAAACATATCACGGTTTCACGTTTTGACGGTATTGTGATTACTGCTCTAAAATATAGTTTTTGAACATAATATAATTTATTTTGAGAAACATGTCTAATATTCTGGAACAATAAACATGTCAGGCTAAATAAATCAAATAAATCATTGACTTCTGTTGTCTGCATTAGTTTATATAAATAAAAAATAAATAAATAAAACAAACTGCATTTCTTAATTTAAAACGGCATCTTGAATATCTTTTTTGCTGAAGATACTGTTGTCTTAAAAAAAAAAAAAAACAACTTGCATATACCGTAGGAACGGTATAGCTGAAAATTTTGGCAGTTTTAAAACCTTGACTTTTTTAAACCGCAGTGTACCTTGAAAACGGTTATCATCCCATGCCTATTCTGAAATCCTCTCTTTTGGAAAAATTGAAGAGTTTCTGTTTTCGAATCATTACATGAGTAACTTGTTTTCGAATCTAAGGCCCCATTTACACTAATACATTTTAGTTTTAAAACAGCATTTTACAGTGAAAACGACCCACGTCCAGACTGTTGTTTCACCTAGCGTTTCTGAACAGCTCTCCATCCACACTACACCGCTGAAAACGCACATCACTTGACCACACACACACTCTGACATGCACTGCAGCGTATGCCCCAGGCAGTTAGCAGGTGGTTTAAGCACACCTCCCCAGATGAGAACTACGCACGTCACAGTTCACCAAAGGTCTTCAATGGATATTATCTTACTATAGTTGTTAAACGTGATATTTATTCATCTAGTCTCTATCTAATGACTCTTTTGTCTTATATTTGGTCTTAAATATATTACTTGTTCTTAGGTAATGCATTTTGGCTGAGCGCAAAAATAAGTTAATATATTAATGTAATCAGACTGATTCTGCTTATTTGACTGATTACTTGCCTGTATTGTAGCCTATAAACTTATTGTACGTTATACTTTTATAACGGCCATTACTGATTATTAAAACTGATATTCAGCAAAAGAGACTGGGTACGTTTTTATATTTTTCAAAAAAAATGAAAGGAGGCAGTAATGTTATAGGCTCCGTTTTGTTATAAATATGAATACAGTGAAGATGACGCTCATATAAATATGTAGTTACACTATGCTTTAACATCTTTGGTGTCTGTTAGGTTAATATCAAAATTAAAATAGGTAGTTCCTTATATCATGTTTTTATTTTATGGTTAAGATGGTGAAAATGTAGCCAGGGTGATGTGAATGACGTTATAAAGTCCATTTGAAGATTTACCCGACGTGTCCTTGGGAGTTTATTTTCCATATTAAACTTGCGAAGTCTGAACTTACAAGGAAAGAACGCAAGACTGAACTTTGTCTTAGGTGAATCAGATAGGTGAATGTCTGCAGCCACGCCTCCGTTTTAAGAAGTCTCTGTTTTTCCCCCCCATCTACACTAACACGGAGCAGCAGCATTTTAAAATGAAAACAGCTTCTTCAGTGTTTTCAAAAAGTTCCGTTTTCAGGGCTCGAAAACTCCAGGGTAGTGTGGACGGAAGGCGTAACCGTAGCGAAACTTATGCAGTTTTAAACTAAAATGTATTGGTGTAAATGTGGCCTAAAACGGAAATGATCATTTGTTGTACAGCATACTTAGCTGCTAGGCATTCACTGCAAAGTTTATTTACTGTAAACAGGCTTTTTGTTCATTTGTTTACACTGGAGAGTCGAAAATACAGTCTGCTGTAAATCTACAGCATGCAACAGATGCACTACATAAGAGAAAAAAAATCTAGAATTTTCCTATAATCATCATAACATTGCAGCAAAAGTCACCTTTAAAAGTGTAAAATTGTCTTCAGTTTGTGTCTACAACAGAAAAAGAACACTAGCTGCTGAGCAAACAAATACGGTCGTGTACAGCAGGATTTGTGAGAGCTTGCACTTACTTTCTGTAGGCAGTTTTCACATTGTATGAGGCAGCAGAGTTCAGCACAGGAATGCCGAGATCCATGTAGATCTGTTTCCAAATAGAACCGCTCTCAATCTAAAAAAACAACAACGATAATAAATAAACAAATCTTTTAATTTCAGTCTTTTTGATGACTAAAAGCACTAATTCTGGCTTTAAAGAGGTGGTAGTGTCATGCACATGTGTCTACCACACCCAAAGATCAGATAATAGAAATATGACATCACTAGAACGAGCACAACGTTTTCACCACTCCAAACTTTAAAATGTAATTACACTCAATAACAGTCACAGAACATCAAATTGATAAACAAGCCATTTTTTTTTCATCTTAGTCCAGCTCTATGAACTTCAGAAATTTAATCAGTGGCCACTTTCGCTTCATATTTTTTGGCAAGATCTCACTTCCCATTTGCCAGAGTCCAATAAACAGAGGGTGGGAACGATTCGAACACTCACATTGTCACAGCCTCCGTGAATATGTACCAATCGGAAGAGCTTGAAGAGGTTGAGATCCTTGTAGCCAAGAACTGGAGGTTTGTTAATTGGCGTCCCTGGAAAGAAAACAAAGATGCAGAGAAGCGTTAAACTAAAATATTGCCAAGCATAACTGGTCACGAGATGGTCCTTAAAAAAAAATAGAGAAATAAATAAGCTTTGTGAAGGCCACACAGACAATAAAAGACATCCCACATAGGGCTGCACAATATTGGAAAAATTTGACATTGCGATATTTTGTATTTCTGTGATATATGTTGCAATGCAAAAACAATTTCAGCAGATGACTTAAACAGCTTTATTTGGAAAGAATTCTTTATTTTAGATTGATTGGGCTGATTTTATATGGGAGTGAAGCTTAAATAATATATAACAAATAAATTATGCGCATAGATAATAATATAATATAGCAAAGATAAGTTCTGGAGAGTCTAACAGTATTCAGGTACAGATATTATATAATCAACACTAATAAAGATTGCATTATATACAATGAATTTAAAGTTGCAAACATTATAATTTCTTGTGGCCAGATGTTTTAAGCTCTCAAAGATTGAAATGTTCACACTAGGGCTGTGCGATTATTCGAAATCGAATCACAATTTGAAACGTTGCGATTGGTTATTTAAAAAGAAAAAAAAAAACGCAAAAGGCTGCAATATACATGTACAATTGAATCTTGTGTCTCGACGTCCATTTGTCGTTTATGACTCTCCACGACATCCTACGTCAAGGAAATAGTGCCGAAATCGTGTGATCTGACCGGGGCTTTATAACTAGACAATTGAGTGAGCACACTTTCGTTCTGCCCAATCAGACTTGCGCAACTAAACTATGCCCACAATTAAAAAAAGAAAACAAACTGGAAAGCGCTAACAAGTGGGATTATGGCGGCTGCTGCTTCAGAAGCATTAATAGACTAATTAATATCAAAGAAAAACCGCATTTGTAATATGGGAATATTTTGGTTTCAAAGTCACAGACACCGAACAAAAACAGGTCATTTTAAAAGCTGTCGCAGAATTGTTGCTACGGCTTACAGATTATTGAGCTGAAGCTTGAATTAAATTCAGCTTGAAACTTGAATTAAATAGTAAAATCTGTCAAAAAAAAAAAAAAAAAAAAAAAAAAAAACCTCAATTAGATATTTTCCCTTAAATCGCACAGCCCTAGTTCATAGTCATTCATTAAAGGGATAGTTCACCCAAAAATAAAAATTTACTCACTTTTGCTCATCCTTCACTTGTTTTCCAACGTTTATAAGTTATTAAAACATCTTTTTGTGTTCAACATTAAAAAGAAACTCAAAACAAGCACAAGATGAAAATAGTAATGTTTATTTTTTGAGTGAACCATCTCTTTAAAAACGCATGCAGATAATAAACTTTTACTCCATTATGATTAAACTCTGCATTGATTATAATCAACTATAATCCTGACTCAACATTTCATATCCTGCGATGTGACTACTGCAGATGCACACATTGTAATATCACATTCACATCACATATCACTAATACCACCCATGATATACATCATTCAGCCGCCCTTAATGAAGACATTTTCATCTCAGCTGGTGATGTGAAAGTATTACCTCTGTCCTCCATGAACTTGTAAAGCTGCTGTAGAAAGTGGTCCCTTTCCTCTGGATCTGGCTCGTCATCAGGCTGGTTAAGAGAAATAAAAGTACATTAGAATCTGAAGAGTGGAATTATCACATACCCAGCCTAAAAAGAAGTTTGCTCAAGGTACAGATTTTTATTTTTTTTTTAACAAAATTATGGATCTTTTACAGTGAATTATGCTTTTAACAATTTATTTACCAATTAGGACGTAATAAATGGGATTCTTTTTGAACATTCAATAAACGCAACTCTTCTTAAAATGTACAAAAAGTATTGCATTTATTATTTCCTTACTGATGTAGACAGTTCTTTTTGAATAATTTTAAAAAGTGTCATAGATGGATGGATAGACTGATAGATAGAAGAATAGATAAAATTGGTCCAATTTCACCATGCAGTAGTTTTAGTTTCTGTACATTCAATTACAAATTTGTCAGAACAACCAATCACGTAATTGCATCCCTTCATCTCTAAATATCCAGTAACAAACACAACACCGTAACAGTTGTCAGAGATGAACGTGCCTGAAAGTGAGTCAGGTTAATTTACCAACCACTCCTACTGATTCACAACAGTTTCAGATTTATTAACAAGAACTTGCTCATAGTAGTCATTGGTTTCTGAATGTAATTACACTAGTCGTAGTATGCTCGTGGCAGTGTAAAAGCATCAACAAAATAGCGGTGATAGAAACAACAACATTTTAGTACAAGTGTCTTCCAGCAAGAATGCACATTTAAGGATTATAATGCTCAAGCAAACTTCAAGATAACATTAAGTAATGAATAAATCAAGAATATGAGGGAGTTCTTGCCTAAAGGTTTTGTTTGCAGTAAATCTTCAAAACACTACCTCAAATCTTGCATCTTAAATTCTGCCTATAGCATTAAAGTGAGGCATTTCTGTACAGCACAGGAGAGACAACTCAGCAAAAGTGCTTCGCTGCGCCAAGCATCAAATCAGCTGCATTTTTAATGATCCCAATCATTCACAATAAAGGAAATATTAGGATTTACTGATAAACATCCTTAACCATTAAAAATGCACAACCTTTAAAATGACGAGTTCAAATAAACGGGACATTTGATTACTAGACAATTATTTGATTTTAAAAAGATGTAGTTTCACATTTCCCTAGTCTAAACAAAGTTAAACTGATGGCTTTCTAAATACAAAATTCATTAAACAAAAAAACAACCCAATGCTTCCAACGAATGTTTCTACTTATCTTTTCACAAGCTGGCCTTATAATTGTGCAACGTGCACAGCGTTCCCCAGTGAGGAGAGAAGAGTCTTTGAGATGAGCTCAGCCCTGCCCACCATCAAAACTGGCACACCTCCACTGGGCCTCAGCCAATCCTGCCGCCTTTTCACAACCAAAAGAAACGAGTGCGGTTGCTATGGGAACGTGTCGGAAAAACCAAGCAAATGGCCATTTGTCCAAACTCAGAGAGCAGGAAGAATGAGACATTGTTGTCCAGAGCCTGGGGGCTTTCCCACATGCTGGGACCATTCAGTGGGCTTAATCAAGGTGTACGAGAACATGAGATGTAAAGGGCCGATGGAATGTCTTCTCAAATCAACATAAATACCAACACTGGGGCTCTTGGAGTCACCACTGGAAGCAAATGGCAGAGTACTGCTTCAGCACACCTGGTGCCTAGCTCTGGCAGACCATTTAATCAAAGAAATTACTGCAAAACTACATGCCAATCAATGGAGAATAAGACACAAGTATCCAAGCAAGAGCAAAGTCTCAAATACCATAATAAGAGTCAAAAAAAGGGAGACAACTAATAACCTCCTCGTTTAAACAACAAGAATGCAACTTTCCCAACATACAAAAATCAGTAATACATCAAAACCTTTAGAACTCACCACAACTTTTGAAAGAAAACCCATCTATGACACAGGAGGCAAAGAAATGGAAAATGACAGTAGTGCTGGAGACTTACTTCCTCTGGTTCTGGCTCCTTCTCCTCTTCTTCACCCTCTTTGCCTTCACCATCCTCATCTTCATCACTGCTGGAAGATTCGAGGATCTCGCTCAAGTCCACTTTCCACCTGTCAGGAATTTGTCTGTTTTGAAGAAAGAGCTTTGCTGCTTCACACCCTGGCAAAAGCAAAAAAAAAAAAAAAGAACAAAAGTTGTGAGTAAGAGATGAGACTTTGACCAGGAAACATTCAAGTGAACAGAGGGCAGCTAATCTTAGGTCTTGTACCTTTTCTTAGTGAATACTCAGGTTTGGACAGGGTATCAATGTTTACTTCCTTAACATCTTTGCGTGCAACGGTGTGACTGGAGAACACAAACAGAGATACATCAGAGAGAAAATAACAACAACAAGTAAATGCTACAATGTATTATTAAATATAATTCATAAAAATCACATAAAATGTCAAATATCTGCATTGAAGTTCTTGAAAATACTTAAGCAAAGCTTTCACACATTGGAATAACGTCTTCAAACAAATAATTAAATTTTGACTTTGGTCTGTAAATGTCAAAGCTACTCTTCATTGCTACTTACAATTTGGAATCAGCAAATGATCTCACTAAACATTGGTCCTTTTTGACAGTTAGGTCATCATTGCAGCTTGGTGATATCACCTGAAAAAGAGAACATTGAAGCAAGTGAGTCTTTACCAGTGTTAAAATACTGGAATTTAATATTTAAAATCTCAATTTAAAAATCTGTCATGAAAATCCGTCATAAAAATCTTTCTCTAATGCATAAATTATTCCCACCTGAATTTGTATTTCTCCTATCTGTTTTAATACTCAAGCACATTTGGAGAAAAAAAAAAAAAAAAAAAAAACTACAAATTTCAGGAAATTTTTTCAATTTTAAAATGCAAACACTTAAGTGATTGTTTACATGCATCTCATTTTCTTTCTTGTGAGGGTCAATAACAATAGAAGTATTTGCATGATAATTGTTATTGTTGGCATGATCAACTTTTGTGGCTGTTAGCCGCCATCTTGGTTATTAGAAATTTGTTGCAATTACAAATGCAGGCCATAGGGTGGAAGCTTATCCAGTGATGCACTAAGCCAAAGACACACCATGCCGACACCATAAAATAGCCCCCAACAAAACCAATAGTGTTTTCACCTTGCACCTGGACAAAAAAAATCTGCACATGAACACAGCTAACGGACAGCACTTTAAAAAAAAAATAGATGTGTCTTGCTGTACCTGCACGGGCAAGTAGTTTGTTGCCTCATTCCACAAAAAGCAACCCAAAATTGTGATGCACACATACAAACCACAAAACAAGCAGCGTTTAGTGCCATTTTCACAGTACTCGTCACTCACCAAGGAGGGCTTCGCTCATGCAAATATGTCTGGCAACCTAATACAAGTGTCACCAAACTTGTTTCTGAAGGGCTGGTGTCCTGCAGTTTAGCTACAACCCTAATCAAACACACCTGAGATGCTAATCAAGGTCCTATGCCATGGTCAAACTAGAGCAGGGGTGCCTTAACTCAGTCCTGGTGGGGCCGGTGACCTGCATAGTTTAGATCCAACCCCAATCAGACACACCTGGGCTAGCTAATCAAAATAAGCTGCGGTCACACTGGACTTTTCTACCCATAGACTTCCATTCATAAGCATGCGAATGCGTCAGACCGGAAATGCAAGCTCGTGCATCAAGTTTCGCAGTTCTCTGCATTGCAAAGTTCAAGCTTGGTGAACTCTGACCTGTAAAATACCATCACGTGATAGCGTGAGACCAATCGAGGATCAAAACATGACCTCTCTGGACAGAAATTTTAAATATGGACCAATCGCTCGCTTTATTTAATGTCTTATCTTATTTAATCACACCTCTTTTCACAGTGCCATACGATAGAATTTCGCAAGCTCCAACTCTAGTGTGACTGCAGCTTAAGTAGGCTTGCTAGAAATGTCCTGGCAGGTGTGTTGAGGCAAGTTGGAGCTAAACTCTGCAGGACATCGGCCCTCCAGGACCGAGTTTGGGTATCCCTGCACTGGAGTTTAGGCATGCAAAATTCTGTCGTACGACGCTGCAAAGAGGAGCGGGGTTAAACAATATGATTAGACATTGATAAAAGTGAGTGATTGCTCCATATTTAAAAAATTCTGTACAGAGAGATCACAGGTTTTGATCTATTGGTCCAACACAATCACATGATGCGATTTCGCAGGTCAGAGTTCACCAAGCTTGAACTTTCAAATGCAGCAAACTGTGAAACTTGATGCACAAGTTTGCGTTTCCGGTGTGCCGCATTCACATGCATACGAATAGAAGTCTTTGAGACGAAAAGTGCAGTAAGACTACTAGGTATAGTTGAAACTTCCAGGCAGGTGTGTTAAGGCAAGTTGGACACCGGCTCACCAGGACTAATAATGGTGACCCCGGATCTAATAAGATCACATTGTTTGCAAATATTGACAAATGCTGAAAATTATAGCAGAACAACCAACCAGGGTGCTCTTTCACAGACAGCTGACTCAATACTACATGGTGAATTGGACAAACTCACTCTAATGTTAACCTGATAAAAGGCAACGTGTGGACCTCTGCTTTTTGTTTTCAAAAGTCCAGTGGCAAAATTGTCTTTTTGCACATTTAAAATGGAGTTAGAGATATCTTTTATTCCCCTTATATGTGTGCTGTTCAACACAGGCAAACTACATTTAATGCCCTTCCTCAGGCTTGGTGACTCAGATGAACATCATTAATTACATTACACAAGTGTCCACTACAGATGTATCAATGTTTACGATTAATTGATCTTAAAGACTTGGAGGGGGGTCACACACCAGATGAGAAGTGGCACACCATGTCTTAATGTTCTAAACAGTTCTTCTATTGGTGTCTGTTCAAGGCAAACAGAAAGACAAAAAAGATGTGGCACACAGTGGTGGCACTTCTTGGAGAAAGCGGTTTGACAGATGTTTCTGAAACTCTCTCACAGCTGCCATCGTTGTGTTAAGAGGTACACATGAGCAGCATGACCTCTATGAGTGTGACACATTTACAATCCTGCCTACTGCACTGCTGTGGTGTTGGAAGTTTTTCAAAAACAGTATACACTCACACTGTGAGTACAGTACACTTATATTCTTCTGACTTATATGTAACTTATAATAAACATTTTTCCATCTACACCATTTGATTCCACTGTAGTGGCTATACAGTTACACCATTAAAACTAGAGCATTACTTTTATCATTCACAGTATCACTGAACATCCCAAATCACAAGTTTAAGTGCAATTTACCCACCAAAATAAATTGCAATCAGCAATTTTCAACAGCAGTAATAGAACCAGTCTGGATATGTTGTATCTATATTATTAAAAAATATGTGTTGTTCAAAACCATTCATTCATTTTCCTTCGGCTTGGTCCCTTTAATCATCAGGGGTTGCCACAGCGGAATGAACCGCTAACTTATTCAGCATATGTTTTACGCAGTGGATGCCCTTCCAGCTGCAACCCACCACTGGGAAACATCCATACACACTCGTACACTACGAACAATTTTAGCTTACCCAATTCACATATACCACATGTCTTTGGACTTGTGGGGGAAACCGGAGCACACGGAGAAAATCCTCGCAAACATGGGGAGAACATGCAAACTTCACACAGAAACGCCAACTCACCCAGCCGAGGCTCAAACCAGCGACCTTCTTGCTGTGAGGCGACAGCACTACCTACTGCGCCGCCTTATGAGCAATTTAGTTTATTCAATTCACCTATAGCGCATGCCTTTGGGCTGTGGGGGAAACCCACACAAACACAGGGAGAATATGCAAACTCCACACAGAAATGCCAACTGGCCCAGCTGGGACTCAAACCAGTGACCTTGTTGCTGTGAGGTGACAGTGCTAACCACTGACCCACCATGCCACCCCTGTTCCAAACCAACATACATTCAAAAATTCTAGTCTATTCTCCACACAAAGCAATGGATACTACTATGTGCAATGAAAAGTTGAGTTAATAATTTAAAAATATTCTTCTTTCTTGCTCCCAGGGAAAAACAACAGGATATAGGCTTTAAACAGCATGATAGTGACGAAATCAATATTTTCAGAAATTCTAATAATCTCTCTAGCTTGCTTAAAAAAAAATTAAAAAAAAACACGTAAATGAATTAAAGACTCACCAGAACGCAGTGCCATGAATCATCGGGTCCACTCTGAACGCAGGCAACTTTCCCCAAAAGATCATCATTAAGCCTTCTCTTATCATCATCGTCATCTTCACTTGATGAGGACTCCTTCTCATCTTCTGCACTGCATTGCAAAAGAAAGAACCCACATTTGAAACAGGCTCTCTTTCACATCAAAACACTGATCAGAGAAGCTGAACTGTATTTGGGCACATAGTATGATAAATAAAATAGAAACAGCCGAAATAACATTTATATCAACTTTAAATACAACTGAGAATCAGCAGTTTAAATACTGTCACTGGACCTATACTTCAGCGATCACTTTTATATTGAAGTCTTTATAGTACATAGACAATAGGGATGCAACGATTAACCGATTTCACTATTAACCGCGCTTTAATTAGTCACAGTAAATTAATTGTAAAGGCTTCTCAACACAGTGTTTCAGCATGAAACAAAACTGCGGCAACTAATAGTTTTGCCAACTGTGCGCTAGTTTAAAGTTCCGAGCTTGTCCACCAAGGCTAACACCCACGCATACTGGATTAACTATGGCTAAGGCTATTTATTAAGGGCTGTTCACATATCACGTCTTGTGCGCGCAAGTTCGTTATTTCCAATGAAGGCGCACGACTGGTGTTTTCCAGGTGACCCTAGTTGAAAGAATGCTGCGAGCGCACCGCAAGTCACGTGACAGGAACTGGACTGATCAGCTTCATACTTTGTATAAAATGAACAAATTTCTACTCCAAAGAGAAAAAAAATAAATAAAAAATCTTAAAATAAAATTACCAAACCATTTTGTAATATTTGATGAAACGGTTCAACAGCCTTTGACTATATTTGTTTTCTTTAAAAGGGAAATACTTAGCTAATATGTAGCTTAGATTTACCTCAGACAAACACAATTGATCTAATATATTTATTTTTCTTCTTCATTCATTCTTCTTCTACTTTCCTTCATTGTTTTGTCATTTATTTTGACTGTAAAATTATTACTTGTTTAAATTGCAAAAACTTTCACTTATTTTTAAATCCAAAGAGAAATTAACTATTGTTTGTTTTTAATAACATTTTGGGCTTTATTATTGGTTCTTGAGTAGCAATAAATAATAGTGTTTTGAAATTAACGAATGCATAATAATCATGATAACTGTGATTATTCCTCAGACTATAACCCTACAATCAAAATCTATAATCGTTGCATCCCTAATAGACAACATTTAGATTTGAAAAAGTATACAAATGATGTGAAGAATTTAAAAACAAGTTTGAACCATTTAGTGCAAGAGGCCACAAAGATGGAGACTAAAAATACTCACACTGCCTGAGAGGACCTTCTACCTCGATTCGTCTTCTTTCCAATGACTGGTGTACCAAAGTGCTCTGGGTTAGTCAAGGGCAGCTGGTCCAAAGTCTGTAATAAAGCAAAACAGGCAGAATTATGGAAAAGAAGTCCAAAAAAAGAAAAGTGCTAACCACCAGACACATGATCCAGGCACCTCACACCTCACAGTCAATGCATTTATGTTTGCATTTACCTCACTCTCCGCAAAATGTCTTTCGCCTTTAAGACAAAGTGAAGTTCTTCTAAGGGTTTTCTCATCTCCGTCATCAAAAACTGCAATGAGAATGTAAACGGCATGTTTAGCTTACTGACATTCATTCAATTCATATAGGGCATAATGATGGTCTTAGAAGAGCAACTCCAGGGAGATATGTCCAGTTCTGTCTGTACGTACCTACAGTGTACCAGCTGGCATCTGTGAGTTTGCTGATGACAGCTTCACTAAGCCCACCCTCTGGGCTTTTTACTTCTACTGTTGAGCCAACCTGAGACCACAGAAGAGGAACAAATCATGTTTGCACAACCTCACCTTTTATACAATGCATAAAAATATTTTTTTAATTGTTTATAAAGAGAAAAAAAAACATACACATCTGATTTATAGAGTGTAGAAAGTGCTAGATACTTTTAAAAGTTAATCTCATCATAACTTCACATAATTTATTCTATACTAACCCTAACCAGTTAAATGCCAAATGATAGAAAAAATGGCTTTGGTGAATAAATAAAATAAAACATTTGTCATTTGCAACATGTTGCATTAGCAAGAATTAACCAAATGCTTTAGATGTAATGTTATTTAAATGAACTACAGAGTCGATCTCCAACTAAAAAAAAGTCTTCTTACCCTTAGGGGTCCTTTGACTTGGTCATCTTGGACAACTTGTGAGGTGCTGTCTCCTTTGAGCACAACCTGCAAACAAAAACAGTACAAAGATATAGAAAAAGAGCACAAAAGCATGATGGTGAGAACAGTGTGGATGGAAAGACAGTAGCAGTACAACTCAGTGAAGTTAAAGTAATCTGGTTGTGCAACAGACGGCACGTTCTCCATGATCTCTCTCGAGCAAGCTTCTTAACTGAGTGCCTACGTACATCTTCTAGAGCAGATACTTCAAATCTACTTGCCGTCACACTCAAGACTGTGTAACACAAACTTTATGCATGTGCTTTTCGACTACTCAACACTGTCATGTTGTAGTTGGTTAAAAAGAACGGTCACAAAACAAAACATTGCTGATTTTTCCATTCATTCGTTTACTTCGGCTTAGTCTCCATTTTAGAGGTCGCCACAGCAGAATGAACTGCCAATTATTACAGCATATGTTTTACGCAGCTGCAACTCTCAACTGGGAAACACCCATACACACTTATTCTCACACACACACACACACAAACACACACATACACTACGACCAATTTAGTTTATTCAATTCACCTATAGTGCATGTCTTTGGACTGTGGAGAAAACCGGGGCATGCGGAGGAAACCTACACCAACACAGAGAGAACATGCAAACTCCACACAGAAATTCCAACTGGCCCAGCCGGGACTCAAACCAGCAATCTTCTTGCTGCGAGGCAACAGTGCCAACCACTGAGCCACCATGCCACCCCCATTGCTGGTTTGCAAACACATATACTTTTAATGCGTGTAGCTTAATCTATTTGTAAGATTACCGTTCATGCACATAACATGTATTGTACTGACCACTATCTAAAAAGAAGGACATTTTGCACAACTGATGTTTTAAAGTTTGAAAGCAGAATCGACATTTTGTGGTTTGGCTTTTTTTGGCCAGATATGCTACTCATGCTTGGGGAGGAAAAAAAGTGCTTTAACACTTCTACATTAAAGCAACATTTTTAAAGCCACATAAATGTATGCACTGACACTGACACTTGTAAAAGTTTGTTTACCTCTCAAGTCACCTGACACAGACTTGATAGATAAGATGCAAGCCACATGTGCCCTCTGAACTTACAGACTCTTTCAAATCCTTATTTTTTTTAACTTCTACAGGAAAAATGACTGACTGATGACAAAGCATGTCAACAACTATTTAATGGGGTCAAAGATTTAAAAGTGTAAGTTTCAAAGCTACGCTTGAGGTTTACATCAGATTGCATAACCAAAGTCATACTAAATTAATTATGCTGAATTGTAATAGCATAAGATATGGACTAGTGTCTACTTGTTGTTTGAAACCAAGGTACGCAGTATGAATGTAATTTTATTAATATTATTGTGTTTATATACATGTAATTTATTTCTTTATCTTAAGTATGGAGAGCTCGGCTGTGACATGTAAATTTCCATTTGGGATTAATAAGTCTAACAAACAAACTACATTAACACAAAATGTTAACCGTGTTATTATCAGCCAGAAACAAATGTGAAGTTTTAAAAATAAGGAAGTATGACTTTTTTTGCATTCTATACTCATGTAAAACACTAAATACTATATAGTAAAACTGCTCGGTTGTTTTATGTTCTAAAATTGTCAACTAAAGTCACTATCCAATGATTCTGCGTATAATACATCAAACTATTCAGTAAATAGTGCATTAAACTGCATACAGTAATGATATCAATATTTGCATTGTGCAATACAAATAAAGCAGTTGTGATTCGCTATACAGTATATAAAATATTATTAATGCATGTTAACATTTTGCAAATATACTTTTTTTGTTCCCAGGAAAAACAACCACATATTGGTCTGCAATAGCATGGAACTGACAAAAACGATAACTATTTTCAGAAATTCAAACAATTTCTCTACCTCGTTTAAAAAAAAGTTTTAAAGTTTAAATCAATATTTTATATACTATACAGTAAATCACAACTGCTTTAGTCTTATAATGGCAAAATCTAAGTAATATTACTCGGTCTTAATTGGGTAAATTGCACCTTTATGACATGAAAATATTTTAGAAAACTAGCATCATGATTTAATGAAAAGCTGCATTGAAATTATGGTGTATTGTGAGCACTATTTAAATAAAAGTGGCATGACAAGATGAATACACAGATTTGTATAAGACAGATTCAACTTACCTTAACTTTCACCATACGTTTAACAGTCTTAATTTTTGCCTCACAAAAGGCACCACGGTACTTTGCGCTTACATCCGTCCCTACAGTTAGGTAGGCAGGTTCATCTGCTACCTGTAAACAGAGCAGATATTATTAATGTGAATAGACACATTGATGCTACATATTGTTGTCTGCACATTTAACCATGCATAAACATATCTATGAATACTAAAACAAATAACAGCACTCATACAGTCCTTAAACTTAGCCAATATAATCCATGATCAGTTACTGTATAAAACAAATATAAACAAGTGTGATTCTTCTCATTTCAACATTTTGTTCCAGATGTTTTGTTGGGGTTCATGTAGGGAGGCGTCGCCTTTCAGAACTGCAGAGGATCTCAGGCTCACCTTCATCTTGATGGCTATTTGAGGGAGTCCAGCTCGATTGGTTTTGACTGCTGAAACAGAACAACACACACGCATAAAGAAACAGAGTCACGATCTGGCGCCATGTGCTTAAAAAAACGTGTCTTATGTATGCGTGAGAAGGATTTGACAGCACAACACAAACACACACAACAGAGAAAATGCTAAAGGAGCTAACGCAGTTAGCCACTTCTCGTCCTCCTCCCTTCAAAATGACCAAATAAACAAGACCAAGCCATCAAAAACACAACTTGAACTACCTCGCTAGGACTTTACCTCCAATCTGAGCCACTTACGATGTATTGATTGTGTAAAAACAAAGCACGGAGTCACTGAAGGAAAACATAACCTCTCCAAACCCTGCGTGTTTCCTTCCCGCTTCACTCAGTGTGTGTGTGTGTGTGTGTGTCACGTCGCCATCATAGCTCACACACCGTCCTGCACCATGTCAGCCCCTCCACCATCCACTAAGCCCACATTTCCCTCACTTAACACTGGATTTACCGAAGCATTAGACTTTGGAGAAAGACAAACAGACTGTTATGATTGTTATTGACGCCTGTCAATCAAATTGTGACGGTTGAGCTAAATATAGTGGAGCTGTTATGGCGATTTAAACAGTTCCCTGGGTTAGTTCCGCAACAATATGTGAGGCGACTTTTTCCTTCAGAATGAGTTACAAGTTTTTGATCATAAAGTGGACGGTTTTGGACGGGTAGTACAAGTAAAAGTCGCCGGTTATTTATTCTGAACGCTGTGAGAAAACAAGCCGACTAGCTGAGACCAGGCTCTGCCATTCAATTTTTTTCTCTCTCTTCGTCGCCTAAATACCTTCGCTGGAAACCACGGGAAAACGGCGAATATGACTGGATTACTCTAATGTTATCGGAATTAAGTAAAACAGATGCGATTATACGGTTTGAATCGGAGTTTAACCGGTGTGTGAAAATATAAATATGTACTTACATGCTCCTATATGACTGCTTCAGCTCAGCATTCGACTAGGTTGCAAAGGCATAGACGAAATAACAAGCTGTTGAGCTGAGGTTGTGTTTCTCGGACCCCTATTGGCTGTCGGAGCCGCTGTGGGCAAATTCCGAGCATTGCGATTGGCTGTCTAATAAACTGCATTCTATTGGCCAGACTAAAGCGCGCTAGCTGATTGCTGAGTACAAAAGCGGCGCTGCGAATTGCGCGTTCTCATTGGTGTTCTTTGATTCTCAGTATTTGGGAATACAACAAATCCATCCTGGTTTTTCATTGGCTGCATATTTCCTGTTCTGCGTTGTCCACGTTTTTAATTGGACGATTTCCCATAGAAGCGTCCCATCTGCGAAGCCCATTGGCTGACGGATGTATGGGAACGGAGCTTGATTTCCGAGGGAAAGCCTCTGCTCAGTTCTGCGCATGTCGAGACGAAGAGAACATTCGCCATTTTGTACCCAGCGTAATTATTTTCGCATTCTGGACTCGGAGCCCGTGAGATTTCGCGGTGAGCCCCGCTATTGTTTCCTGTCTGCTTTTCTAGTCAGGCCGAGCAGTCTTACATCGTTCTAGCTTCGGTGTTTTCTTTATGTGGTTTATATTGCGATTGTTTTACCAATAAATAATTTTAAACGCGGTCGTGTAGAAAAGGTCAATTGAAGGCAACGGTAATGGCGTCTTTATGTCGTTTCTGAGGGGAGCGTCTGGCGTCATTGGTTTTGGCCATGTGACCGGAAAAGAGCGCCACAGTAAGCATGCGTGACACGTTAGATTTTTATTCAAAGACACCTGCCTTGTTTTAAATTATTCTGCATTATGCTGTTTGTGAAAAAGTAAACTCAAACATAACATTAAATCATTGTGATTTTTTTTTAAATTTGTAATTGGTTCAAAAAGTATTGTGCAATTAAAACGTGTTAACATTAGATTCTAATGTGTATTATGTTGATATTAAGTGATGTAGTTTTAATGTGTAACCCGGATCAGAAAATAATCCATAATTGTGCGATGCTTATCCATTTGTAAACCACGTACTCTCTGTATATTGTGTTAAACAATAAATTGTCAGTATTCCTTTGCAGTAATGAGATTATACATTAATCTTTATGTACACAATACATAGCAAATGATTGAGACCTTTTTATATATTCAACATTCAATCATTACACACCACATAAGACATTGCCACCGACACATGGAGCTAAAAATAGAAGTCACAAGTCAAGCTTTGGCCTAAAGCACCAAGACAGCTACAAAAGCACTCACAATAAATGTGAATGCACGTCCAGTCAAAAGAAAAGTTATTTAAAAACTTATTTATTATAAGCATATTATTAACTTTTATTTTACTTTAAACACAAATAGGTCAATCTGGTGTTTCTTTATTGTTATCAAAACACTATTTTACAAGTAAACACAAAAACATTCATCATGGTTCTTTTATCAATCCTAGCAAACCATAACATAATCATTAGGACCTTTAATTGTCTTTGTGCACTTGACAGATGATTTAATATAAAATACCATTATGCTTTAGAACTTAAAATGATCTTGATTTTTAAACCTGGATCATTAATAAATGTGACAGGCCTCTTTTTGACTTTCATTTGTTTTTGATGTATTTATGTAGGTTTAAAATCTGCGAAAAGATTATATATACACATTTTCAAGTTTTGTAGAAGATATTTCTTTAGTTATGTATTCGAAATGAATCTAGTAAAAAGTATGTAAGAGACAGCATGTATGACGTGTTAAGCTTTGGCAACTCCATTAGTGTACCTTTTTAAATACTATCTAAAACTATGTTAAATATAATTGTCAAAATGTGGAAATGGTAATGATTAGGCAAGTTGAAATAGGAGTGTACAAACTTTTGACTAGTTATGTAAATAAAACACAGAGCTAAATTAGTTCAGCATAATTGTGTTTATATTAATATAAACACCATTTGTTACCTTCAGAACTGCACATTTGTAACTTAAACTATACCATACATCACAGGTATCAAATACAGTTCCTGGAGTACCGCAGCTCTGCACACTTTAGTTCCAACCCTGCTTCAACACACTTAAGCTGCGGTCACACTGCACTTTTCTCCCAATAGACTTCCAATTATGCGAATGCATCAGATTTCACTCATCGCTGCGTTGGAAAGTTCAAGCTTGGTGAACTCTGACCTGCGAAATTGCATCACTTGACTGCGTGAGACCAATAAAAGATCAAAACATGACCTCTCTGGCCAGAAATTTAAAATATGGGCCAATCGCTGGCTTTTTTAAATGTCCAATAATCTTGTTTAATCCCGCCCCTTTTCACAGCCCCATACTACAGAATTTCACAAGCTCAAACTCTAGTGTGACACACTAGAGTTTGAGCTTGCGAAATTCTGCTGCATGGCGCTGCGAAAAGGGGCCGGATTAAACAAGATGAATAGGCATTTAAAAAGCGAGCGATTGGTCCATGTTTTAAATTTCAGAGAGGTCATGTTTTGATCTTCGATTGGTCTCACGCTGTCAAGTGATGCGATTTCGCAGGTCAGAGTTCACAAAGCTTGAAATTTGCACCGCAGCAACCTGCGAAACTTAACGCATGACCTTGCGTTTCCGGTCTGACGCATTCGGGTGCGTATGAATGTAAGTCTATGGGGAGAAAAGCCCAGTGTGACCGCGGCTTTACCTGTAGGTTTCAAACAAGCCTGAAAGAGTCAATTAGTTTGATCAGGTGTGTTTAATTTGGGTTAAAGCTAAACTGTGCAGAGCTGTGGCCCTCCAGGAGCTGGACACCTGTGCCATACATGTATGCTTTGAATTCATGATAAATTATAATGTTTTTGATTTGCTTTGAGGCTTCATATGTTGGTGGCTGGCACAACTAAACTATCCCTTAGTTCATGGTCAAGTCAGATTAACTGTTTATCTACACTTGAATGCACAGTGTAGGTCATACCTCATGTTGACCCTAGTAATATCCACATTCTCCTGACAGGGTGTGTATAAATATCATTCAGTGACAGGCTTTCTGAAAGAGAAGGTGGATCCTTCTGCCAAAATAATGAATGGTAATTATGACAATTTAGATCTCTGAATCAGAGCTTCATTCACTTTTATAAATCATATTTATTGGGAAGTCTGAGATCTGTGAAAGGAAAACATTAGGGCTACATTAAACATAAAAAAACGTTTTTATTGTCTGCACAGTAAAGTTGAGAAATGGTCAAAATGTGTGAAACATGGTATACGCAGTCAGTGAATAGGAAAAACAGGTTTGCAGCGCTGTGTTTACATGTTGTCCTCATCAGAGTCATCCTCCTCCTCCAGGGATTCCTGTCAGGACAAATGTGACAATCAGCCAATAATCAAAAGAGCTTTTGTTGCAAACATTACCAGAGGAAGTGACTTACTTTAGCGTATTTCTCAGCCTCCTCTTTGATGTCTTTGGGGACAAGCTCGTGCCTTCCTTTTGTGACTAATAAGGGGTGGAAAAAAGATATATAAATAAAATACAAAAGCTCATTTCTAGTGTAGACACACCATAAAATAAAATGTAAACCCCCTTTTAAAATTGCTGCATTACATTATGTCGATATCTAAAAGATACCAGAATAAGTCATTTCCAGCTTAAAAAAAAAACAACAACGAAAAAGGAGAAGTAATGAACCACAAAACAACAGAAGAGCATTTTTTTCAGAGATGCAGCACTTAACACATACTGTAAACCATTTCCCTTAAAGCTTCTTATTCAGTAAGTTAAAGAAACATCACAATAGATTAGAATTAAAATACAAGCGGCTGTCATTACCTTCTCCAACCCAGCTGAGCTCCAGCTCAAAGGCTTTGTCTTTCACCTCATCGTGAACTATATAGATACTGAAGAGAGACAGCAGAACACACACACACACACACACATTTACTTGTAATCATTTAGCAGATGCTTGGATCTGAAGCTTATAACCAAAGACCAACAATATGTATCCCAGGTTGTCTAGCACAGTGCGTGTAGCTTTTAAGCACGGGTGCCCAAATAATTTCTTATGAAAAAAAAAACAGACTTGATTGAGAGCGGTGGCCCTGTATTACATTAAAGGTAATTTCCTAATTTATTAATATTTAAAAAAAAAAAAACCCATTAAAAACTTTAATCATATTAACAATATTTTTATTTATAATTAATTCTTACTATAAAAACCATAATCCCATTTATAACACAATAGAGTTCAATGTAGAATAACTAGTTAGGCTGCACCTGCCTTTGCCTTCATTTGCTCACCTTGTGCATTGTCCAGTATTTGTCAAGTGACAGTATTTACATTTAAAAACAAAAAATCTAATACATTCATTATTCAATTGAAACATTTCAGTTTGCTTATTGTAGCACAACAATTAAACAAAAGATTGTTAAATTATAATGATGATCCCTGTTGAAGGCATTTGCCCCATTATTGCCCTAATTTGGGCATCTCTGCTTTAAAGGATTAATTCACCCCAAAATTAAAATGCTTATTAATAACTCTGGTGTCATTCCAAACTCCTTTGAGCCTAATTTGTGTTTTTCTTCGGAACAAAAATCAAGATATTTTAGATGAAATCTGAGAGCTCTTTATAGACAGCCAAGATATCGAGATGTTCACTTTGCCTGATTAACATGTAAAATTGGCACCTGCTATTGGCAAAAAAATGCACTATGATTGGCTATCTTTATTAGAACTGGGTTTACTGAAAAAAATGCACATGAAAATTGCCTCGATGGATTAATAAAGACAATAAACTGTTATTTATTCTTCTGGCAGCTAGTAAAACTAATAACAAAAAAATGGTTAAAATTAGAGTCACCTACAGTTGAAGAATGGATTGATACATTGATACTTGATTTCATCAAGAACACAGACTGAATACTTTTTTCTAATTTGGAGTAAATGAATTGAGTATATTTCACCAATATGTCTGAATTTTTCTTGAATTGTAACTTTTAAATGTAATCTTATGTGTCTAAATAAGTATCTTTTCTTCTTTAAAAGAAATCTTTTAAATGATTTGTAGCTCCCCATGTTTTACTGTTTATAGTTGTTGTTGTTTAAGGGAAGAAAGTACAAAGCATATACAAGATCTGCAAGTCTCTTTTTGTATGAGAGATTATGCAAGTTACATATGTATTTTCTTTTGAAAACTCAAAAAAAAAAAAAAAAAAAAGAAAATTGCCTCGATTAAATTGCCCAGCCCTACTTTGAACGTCTCGCAACCATTACGGTATATGAAGGGTCAGAGAGCTCTCCAATTTTATCTACAATACCTTAAGACGTGTTCTGAAAATGAATAAAGGTCTCAGGGGACTGAAACGAAATTAAGATGAGTGATTAATAATGGTTTACCTAACCCATTTAAGTTTTCTCTTTTTGTATTTTAGTAGACAATAGGAACACTAGAAAGTGTTGGTGTTAGAGAGTCAAGTATTGATAAAAAATATATATACACATATTTAGCGGGTTCTTAAATTCTTAATATTCAGCTTCTCAGGCTAAAGTTAGTCACTAATTTCATCAGTATCGAACAGTACAGGAAAGAGTTTTTTTTTTTCTCACTGCTGTAATTTAAAATTTGAGTGCGTTTTTAAAAGGAATATCTAAATATCACTAATTTTTTAGCCATTTCGTCCACCCCTAATTGGGCCACTGAATCACATTCAGGGCTTGCTCAGACTTGGCTATGCACATTTCTTGGTTCGTTTGACAAGTGTGGGTGCACTGAATCAAGCCCAGGTGCGGTTCAGTTGGCCTGATGACGCGACTTCACTTTTGGGGGCTATTATTAATCATTCTTACTATTCAATGAACGCGAACTGTCATAGTTTATTAAAAACGCAAAGCTCTCGCTGCATGTCAGCTGCACCTTCAGGAAACTTAATACCTGCAGCATGAGGAATTTTAATGATAATTTATGAGCGTCAAAGGTTGTGAATTTGTTTGGCAAAATATTAGACTGCGTGTTACTGCATCCAAACCGACTAAAAATACTAAAAAACTATATAACTAAAGCAGGGCAGCAAGGTGGCACAGTGGGTAGCACGATCAAGGAAGAAGGTCACAGCAAGACAGTGGCTGGTTCGGGTCAGTTGGCATTTCTGTGTGGAGTTTGCATGTTCTCCCCGTGTTCGCATGGGTTTCCTCCGGGTGCTCCGGTTTCCCCCAATCCAAAGACATGCGGCACAGGTGAATTGGGAAGGCTTAATTGTCAGTAGTGTGTGTGTGAATGAGTGTGTATGGATGTTTCCCAGTCATGGGTTGCAGCTGGAAGGGCATCTGCTGCGTAAAACATATGGTGAATAAGTTGGTGGTTCATTCCGCTGTGGCGACCCCGGATTAATAAAAGGACTAAGCCGAAAAGAAAATGAATGAATGAATGATATAACTAAAGCAATCTCTATTGTACAGAGCGAGAGCGCTTCTCTTCATTTAAACTGAACAGTTGCATCATTGATGACGTAAGCGTGCTCCGGCTCGGAAGGTAAAGATGCAATGTGAGTGCAGGCCGTTGGGGAAGAGTGGAGAGGGGACAACCGTGACGGTGCCTAGTGAGAGTACGCCCTCAATCTCTTGTATTGTTTGTGAGCACAAGCAATAAGTTACTGGCTGGAATTCACTTACTGTCAAAGCTGGGTAGTAATGAATATATGAATGCATTAGGCTTGGGTGGTAATACAGTAATATGGTATACCGCGGGATCTAAAAATAGCAACGTTGTCAGTTTCATTACAGTCATAAAAAAACAATGCACTTATATAGGAGACAAGTATTAAATATTATTTATTTAATGCCTAAAAATGCATATGCGTGATTGTCATCACAGGACAGTGTGGAGGAGGGAGAGAGAGGTGAGGTAAGATGGCGAGTCGCTGTGTGTCGCTTGTTTGGTGCTGTCTGTGTGTGTGTGTTAGGCATGGGACGATAACCGGTTTCAAGGTATACCGCGTTTGGAAAAGCCAAGGTTTTAAAACCGCCATAATTTTCTGCTATACCGTTTCTAAGGTATGAATATGATTTATTTACTTACATTTTTTTCAGGTTATTTAGGACAACAGTATCTCCAGCAAAAAAATATTCAAAGATGCCGTTTTAAATTGTAAAGAAATCTGTTTTTGAGACAGCAGAAGTCAGTGATTCATTTGAATTATTTAGCCGGACAAGTTCACTGCTCCAAAATATTTTAAATGTTTCCCAAATTAAAATATATTGTGTTTAAAAGGGGAAAAAAGTTTTATTTTTTACCCGGACATTTAAAAATAATATACTTTAGAGCAGTGACCACAATACCGTGATACCGTGAAACAGTGATATTTATATCCAAGGTTATCATACCGTCAGAATCTTATACCGGCCCATGCCTAGTGCGTGTATGTGTGTGAATGAGAGAGAGAGCATGATGCTGTGCGTCACTGGCTTGGTGCTGTCTATGTGTGTGTGTGTGTGTGTGTGTGTGAATTAGAGAGAGGGTGGTGCTGTGCGCTGTGTGTGTGTTTATACAGACAGCACGCAGATCTCTAATACGAACAAGACAATTTGCAAATTGTGCAACAAACAGGTGACCGCGAACTATAAGGTCGCATATACGGTATTCAGTTTCTGAATGGTTTAAGCACAAGCCAACAGTTTGGTGACGCTGTCTGAGCCTTGCATTATAATTTTTTTTTATTATGCACGGTAATACCGTATACCGAGGTAAAATAGGGAGGAGATTTGACAGTATCAAAATTTGGATACCGCCCAAGCCTAGTATGTAATTCATAATATGTAACCAGATTGCAAAAATGTACTTTTTATTTTTGTACAATACTTAAAAATCAGACTACAGTTATTTTACTGATTGCATGATTTGATATTCATTACACAATGGCAGCAATGATCATTGTTTATGATTCTTTGATTCTCCTACTTTTTATTTATTTATTTTTGTCATAAACCTGCCATTTATATACGCTTATGATTCTTCCTGTTAGCAGTGTTGCTATTGTTGGATGTTTTTCATGATATTGTCACATGCA
The DNA here is from genome assembly GCA_903798195.1 of Danio kyathit. Lineage (NCBI taxonomy): Eukaryota > Metazoa > Chordata > Actinopteri > Cypriniformes > Danionidae > Danio > Danio kyathit. The sequence goes on from LR812535.1 coordinate 14,617,499, forward strand.
CTTTGTGTTTTTTAGATAAAAGATTTGATCTAGCAACAATATTGCTGTGAATTTGATGATTTTTCAATATTGTTGAATATGGTGTTGCTTCCTGCTTTCTGAGCTTAAAGAAACGCTGGGCAAAAATGAAATCACATCCAAAATAAAAGTTTGTTTTGACACAATATATACATGTGTGTGTGTGTGTACTGTGTATATTTATTATGTATATATAAATACACACATAAACATATATTTGAAAAAAATGTTTATATTTAGATAAAAATTATATATAAATATTTCTATGTAAATGTTTTCAAATAAGCTTTTTTTGCTTGTTTTATTCAATGTTACTATCAGCAAACTATATATTAGTGATAGTATTTTGAAGTATTAACTGAGAATGGAAGAAGAATGGGGTGCACTATTTTGACTGATACAAAATAAAATCCAAGATTGTCCTACTTAAATAGATGTGACATCAAATAAGGGTTAGCAGTAGGGATGCTCCGATCGATCGGCCAGAGATCGGTATCGGCCGATAATCACTTTTATGACTCGATCGGTACTCTCCAATCTGGCCGATCTCATGAACCGATCACAGGTGTCTGTTTACGAGTTTATATGCAGAGGAACCAGACATGCTAGTTGGAGAGCAAAATATTGGAATGGTCTTGCATGTGTTTAGACCTTTTTACATATATAAGAACTGAGAGTTCTGTGTTTTTGAAAATATTGCAAGTTCACTAAAACCTGGCTGAAATACAATTAAAAACGTAAAAAAAAAAAATGTTTTAATTGAATATTTCATAATATACCTTTTTGTAATATACTTACTGCAATAAACAAATATATATTTATAGATGTGCATTTTAACATCTTATGCATCAAATATGTACTTTTTCTTGATTGAGACATGTCGAATTCTTCTTCCATCATTTGCAATGTTTCCAAATTGGGAATGTGCTTCATGTATTATAAAGCTTGAAGCATCAGAATCGGTACTCAGTATTGGCCGATCACCATCACAAAGAATCGGTACTTGGTATCGGCTGCAAAAATCCTGATCGGAACATCCCTAGTTAGCAGTGCACAAAAGTAATCCATTATGTTACTATAAATATGTAATCGAAGAGATTTGATCACAGACTGGTCGTGTAATTTGTAATCTCAAATTTTTAACCAGCAACTCTATCATATTCAGACACCAGTTGTCTGCAAAGTCAACAATTCTATAAATAGTCCCTTTGATAATTTTGTACATAATATAGGCTCCAGTCTAAATAATAAATATACTTGTTATAAATTTGCATTTTGAGTTCAACTTAGCTTATCCAATGCATTATGAATGCCTTTGGAAACTACTGTAAAGCCATGTAATATTCATTAAAACCGATTGGTCAAAATATGGGAATCCTGTTCATTAGCATCCAGAATTATTGTAAACTCAGCAGGAGTAACAGATAAGATAAAAATAAATGAATCAGCTGAGCTAGACCTTTAAAAGCTCAAGCTCAACACTCAATCCCAGCAGTCTGACTGGTTCAGCTGGTGTACGGATGGTTTTCATAGACTCTGCTGCTCTCTATTGTTCACTATGAATGACGCATTAGATGTTGATTTCTATCCTGTTCAAAGTTATCAATAAAACATTTAGAACTCACATTTTTGCCACTTCCTTCACCAGTTCTCGACAGGTCATATCTTTCATCTAGGGGAAAGAAAATAAAAATCAATAACAATATTTAACATTTACAGATTTGATCCCTTTAATGTGTCGATATATTCATTAACATAAAACACACTGTTAAACAAAACAATTTTTTTATTGTGATGGCATAACACTGTTTCTTCTGTACGAGTGTTTTAAATGATGTCTTTCCTGCAGTGCTAAAAGTTGCTGACGCTTGTTTAAACACGTTCCAATGAAAGGCTGCCAAACAAGCTTACACTGAGCATTACAGTTAAACTACACTTACACCAACTGTACTTTCAGCTTTAAAGAGGCGTTTGATTGAACAAGAATGAGTGTGTGGTAAATGAAAGACTATAAACATGATGTCAATAACATTTTCTGTACAACAATCTAGAGGAATTATGAACACCTCCAATACGGTCTAAAAGTTTGGTTTCGTTATGTTCTTTAAAAGGTGTTTCCTGTACAAAACTGGGGGTTTGTAGAACTGGAAATCAGAGGATGCCCCTTCCTTTCATCAGTGGGCAGTAGAATTAGCCAGAGTGGCTGCTTTTGAACAAATTTCATATACGCAGATGGAGAAAGTATACTTGTACTAGAAAAATGGTGCAGGAACTTAAATTTTTTGGAAATGGGTCAAAGATTACAATGAGTGAGAAATATTCATTCATTCTCTTTCCTTCAGCTTAGTCCTTTATTATTCCGGGGGCGACACAGCGGAATGAACCGCCAACTTATCCAGCATATGTTTTACGCAGCGGATGTCCTTTCAGCTGCAACCCAGTACTGGGAAGCACCCATACACTACAGCCAATTTAGTTTATTCAATTCACCCATAGCGCAAGTCTTTGGACTGTGGGGGAAACTGGAGCACCCGGAGGAAACCCATGTGAATACGGGAAGAATATGCAATCTCCACACAGAAATGCCCAGAACTGCCACAAACTGGCCCAATCATGGCTCAAACCAGTGACCTTCTTGCTGCAAGGCGGCAGTGCTAACCACTGAGCCACCATATTGTCCAGTGAGAAATATTATGACTAAATTTGATGGGTTTATAAAGACTTGATTTGATTTATTCACCTCATTTAGTTTGTTTTCTCTAACTTTTTGTATATTGAAAGTTTTAATTGTATTTAATTATAGCCAAGTTGTGACCACAACACTGCAATTGGGTTTAACTTTAATTAAACACTTTAACTAGTCTGTTTGGGTTTAATTCTGTACAGAGATACTGTATTCTATTCTGTATTTTGCTTAAGAATCAATAAATGTTAAAATGTTATGATCGGGGATACTACCTCCATCTTATTTTAAGCCAGGAAAACCCTGTTTAAATAATGCTGATTCTCTTCGATACTGGCTGCATTTATTTAATCAAAAATATGGTAAAACTGAAATATTGTTAAGTAATTTGGTGTCTACTAAAGCAACAAAATTATTTTATTTTTACACAGATTGGAAGGTCTAGAAGTAAAATCTGCTTTTGCAATATTTGTGTGCTTTGTCAATTACAATGATTTAAGAATGGTAAAAAGCATTTTATTTACTGAGATTTCCCCCCTGTGTACCTCAAAAAATCTTTAAAATCTTTTAAATGTTGGTTCTTCAACATTTTCTTATCTTAAAGTCCTTTACGGTTTTTTTATCCTTGTTTAATAAAAGTATTCACTTAATTTCCAAAGCATTTTACTGACCCCAAACTTTTTAACAATATATTGCAAGATAAAATACAGGTGCTTATAATAATAATAATAATAATAATAATAATAATAATAATAATAATACTAATAATAACACCTACCTGTAGTTTCTCGATTTCTGTCTTGGCAGCTTGCTTGGCTTTTCCAATCGCGCAGCCCCAGTAACCCTAAGAAACAAACAGCAGACAGTACTATCAAAAAGGAAATACAAAAGAAAACATGATTTGCTTACTGTAGGAGGTTAGAGGATGATTTCCCTCAGCAAAGCACAAAGCGAGTGTGTACATATGTGTTAAGAAAAGGTCATTCAAAGTTTTTGAAATGTTGAAATTTTTTTGTTTCTTTCCATTAATGAAAACAATGTGCGGTCCGGGATCACACAGAACGCGCTTTTTGCATTGAGAGGCTTCTTTTTTGAATGGTTATGTGTCCTGAGCGCCTTGCGTTTTTGCAGTTGCGCGATGTGCGCTCGCAGTTGAAAAAAGTCAACTCTAAGCAGAAAAAGCGCGTCACGTCAGTCGCGTCATTCTCCAATCAAGTAAAAGCAACAAGTGTTTGTGTTGTAAAGACGACTACAGAGACTTTTAAAGATGGAGGAGAGACTTGTGGCTGCTGTTTTGAGGTATCCGGAGATGTATGACTCACAAATCTTGAATATCACAATATTATTAAATAATACAATTATAACAATACCAACAGCAACACTCGTGCATAATACACAGCTAATTCAGCCGTTGCCTAGTGACAAAATGCGCACCACACTTTTTTTTTCTTGTCAACAAAAAAGGCAGTGAGGTGCGCCTCACGTTTTTGGAATGTAAAAGCGCGTTCGGTGTGATCGGCCCCTAATTCACAGAATTTCTACAAAGTGTGCTGTATACTGTAAACTCACATACTTTTTTGGTCACGTCCATAATGCATATTTATTTTCCTCATTTAAAATCAATAACAAATGTTTACAGATTGATTTTTTGGTCACGTAACTGTGTGGTTAGTTTAGGCTGCTTTTTACATCTTATTTTGTGTAAAAATGTATATGCATTTACAATAAATATAAAGAAACTCATACAAGAGAGCAATTTGCATTTGTCTACAGAGCTAGTTTCAGGTATTTCAGCAGAAGTCTTCAAATGAAAAGGTTTTTAGGTCACACTTTACAATAAGGTTTCAATAGTTAATGTTAGTTCATGAATTTACTAACATGAACTAAGTATGAACAATAAGTGTACAGCATTTATTAATCATAGTTCAACATTTACTAATGCATTATTCAAATCTAAATTCATGCTTGTTAACATTAGTTAATGCACCAGGAGTTAAACTAACAATGAATAGCTTTATTTTCATTATCTAACATTAGCAAATACCGTAGTAAATGTTTTGTTCATCGTTTGTTCATGTTAGTAAATGCAATAACTCAGTGTTTCTCAACCACGTTCCTGGAGGACCACCAGTTCTGGAACATTTCCATGTCTCCTTAACCAAACACACCTGATTAAGATCATCAGCTCATTAGCAGAGACTGAAAGACCTGTAACGGGTGTGACAGACAAAGGAGACATCCAAAACATGCAGTGTTGGTGCTCCTCAAGGAACGTGGCTGAGAAACACTGCATTAACTAATACAACCTTATTGTAAAGTGTTTTTAAAATCATGATAAGAAGCTTCATGTACACGAACTATTAAAGCAAAGATGAACTGTTTGGTCTCTTACGTATGCAATGCCAGAAGGGTCGACCATGTAGAGCTGTGGGCCGTCATCTTCATCATAAGATCCCAGAATGAAACTGAAGAGTTAAACGACAAACACACAAGTTAAATCACACAAATACACACATGCATACTATAAAATGAAAATGCTCTTAAAGGTGAACAATACTTTGCATTCACAGTCATTTACAAAAGACCTACCTGCATCCAAAAGGCCTGACAGCGCTGTATAATGTGTAAGCGTGGACATACATGGCCACTCTGTCTGCAAGATGCTGTTTGGGCAATATAAGAGAAAGAACATCAATGAACAGCATCTCATATCAAACATCACTGCTGTCTAAATGCTTTCATAGACCCTTTTCACATGTCCGGGTTTCTCAGTAGTAGAAGTCATCATAGTTGGGTAAACTTAGTCCGCAGTGAATGAGCAAGTACAACAAACAATTTATTTGCATTCCCATTTGCTCAAATAAAAAATAAAAAAGTAAAAACTCAACAATTGTTATCAAGACTTAGATAAAATTTGATCAACGTTAAATTTAATGTCCCACCCATTGGCGCTGCATTTACCTCATGTAAATGGCAAATCGTTTCTTTGTAATTTGATGCAAAGATGATATAATGCAAAGTATAACTTCATAAATGTATTTACGTTTTTTTTTAGTTATTTTTTAAATAAAAAATTAAAAACTTTAAAGGATTTAAGATGCTGATGACTGTTAAATGTGCCATAACCATCTTGTAAAAAGGGTCCATTAAAATTGTTTTCATTCTTCAATTTTTGTATTTGTGAAATAATGACAAAAAAGGGGTTTTCAAACATTTTCAATGTGTTTTTAGATTTTGTTTTGTTTTTCAGTACATTAGAAGTTTGTCCAAAGAAAACTGGGGTCTTTAATATGAAGCCAGATTGGATGGCTAGCCAGTTAAGTTGTACGGTACGGCTGTTTCAACTGTCAAAAGAGACATTACACCGTAATAATTTATACATATATGCCAAGCCATGTTTGACCCGAGCTTAAACAAAACTTGTCGTCATCTTGATGAACAGCCACAAAGCCAAAAGGAAGAGCAGAATCTACCCTGTGCACTATAGTTGTTTACAAGGTCGTCTAAGGGCGTACACACACTATGCTATCCGAACCATGTCTAGGCACGTTTCCCGGATAGTTTGAGAAGTGTGAGTGCTCTGAATCTGGCTCCTGGCCCGGTTGGAAGAGGTAGGCCTGAGCGCGGTTCACTTGGGCTCAGGCGTGGTACGCTTGCAGTGTGAGTGCAAGCGTGCCTGAAACTGAAAGCGAGACGTGACTTTTAAGGGACTGTTTGATATGGATTAATTAATCATTCGTACTGTTCAAGGAACAGTTGTACTCACTGCACAACAGCTGCACCTTCAGCAAAAGTCCTAATTCCTGCAGCACGAGCACTTGATTGTTTATGAACGTCAAAAGTGGCTGATCTGTTCGGCGAAATATTTGACTGCGTCACCGCATATCAAACGACTTAAACGATATACCTAAAGAAATCTCCACTGTGCTGAGCGAGAGCGCTTACTGAACAGCACATCATTGATGATGTAAGCGTGCCCAGGCCCGAAGGTAACGTGAGTGTGAACCGTCGGGGAAGACGGGAGGGGGGACAAGCGTGCTTTGGCACGGTTCAAGGCAACTGTACATAGTGTGAGTACGCCCTAAAGCACAAGCGGTTTCGCTTTCTCGCGTGCTCTCGCTGCACGTCTATATTTTAAATAACAAACTTCTTGAGCTGATAATAACGTGTGCGTGATTATTGAATCGCTTCTGACATCCGATCCTTTCAGAAAGGGACAAACGCGAGACTGACACGCAAAAAACAAAGGAGAAGCTGGAAAAAACAAAGCAGCAAATTATTTTTTTTCAGCAACCTAAAAGATGAACAAACTGCCATGTTTAACTATTATTATCACCTTTTGGACTATTATAAATTGGAATGACGGAATTACTCTCTAACAGAGGTTACATGTGCTGGTGAAGATTAAAGATACAGATGAGAAGTTTGCACTGACTGTGGGCCATTAGTTTGTGCCAATCTTGGGTTTTAGGTACCATGAAGGCAGCTCAGCAGTTCCATAATACCATGCCAACAAAGAGTAGATAAGTTCGAGCTGCCTTCATGTTACCCAAATACCAAAATTGGTCCAAACCAAACTAAAATTTAACTGGCCAGCCAGCTAACCCAGCTTTATGGTACAGGCCCCTATCTATGACCAACTAAGCCTGGTTTCTCTTGAGGTTTTGTTTTTCTTCACGTCTGTCCACTGGTAAAGTTTGGTTTCTTGCCACTGTCGCCTCTGGCATTTGCCCTGATCTGAACTGAACTTCAACAGTTTCAATTCAGCTAGAACTACACCAGCATTCTAGAATCTTCCACAGTCTGACATATTATGGCCTTTACTCTCTTCATCCACGTTAAGCTGCTTTGACACAATTTGAATTGTAAAAAGTGCTACAGAAATAAAGATGAACTGAATTGAATGTTTTCCAATCTTTTTTTTATTGATTCATTCATTCAGAGATTATATATACACAGTCATATGGACTACTGGTGATGACTGTTTGTGGAGTTTTTTTGAAATGTTTAACAGTAACTAGATGGTGAACCGCTTTGCGGGGTTATCCTTTGCTTTAATCTCTCTCTCTTACCTTCAGTGGGATGTCATGGCCATAGTTGGAGCGAAAGCTTGAAGCCTCTTCTCTGGCCACTTCTGAGAGAGATCGCGCATCTGCTAGAAGACCAGCCACAGCCTACAACACACATAGACAGAAATTAATATATGTAGAGTTTTACACTACAGTTCAAATGCTGGCTTTTTTTTGTTAGAGATTTTCTTAATGAAGTAATAATGCATGTTACAAAATATTTTTGAAAGCTTTTGATGTTCTTTTGAATTCTATTAAATAAAATATGCATTAAATAAATTAAATCTATTAAATGAAAAATAATATTAAATAAAAAATCTTGAAAACAATGTTATGCATAATGATGAGAAACACTTCTTGAGCAGCTAATAAGGATATTAGAATGATTACAGAAGAGTTATGAGACTGATGACACAAAATAATGTTTATAAAATGTAACTTAAAAACAACTAACACTTACTTTTTTTTAATATTAAAAAAAGAAAAAAAGTTATTCTATTATTGGTTATTCCATCTTGACATATCAGCATCTATTTTAATGGCAAGATCAATCCATTTAAAATAATAAACAGTAACACGGTAGTAATGAAAAACAAATCCTCACAACAGGGCAGCACAATGTATCATTTTAGCATCGATATTGCAATGCGTGAACCCGCAACAGTCACATCGCAGGACGTGCAATGTGGAGTCAGGATTATAGTTGACCAGGTTCAACAATTCAGAATTTTAGGGTCATTTTAGTTCAACTATAACAAAGTGAAAGTTTATCAATTGCTTGTATTTTAAAGGCATTAAAACATTAAGCAAATAAAAGCATTTGGCCACTAGGAAATATTACATTCGTAGCTTTAACAAAGATGAATAGTATTTAATTATTTACACCATTAAGAATATGCAGCTTTATTGTACATTTGATTATTTTATTTCTGTACCTGGACACCTTTAGACTTCTTTATTTATGTATTTGCTCTACTTTATTTATCTCTGCTTGTAATTGGTTGATTATATTTCATGCACTCCCCTATAAAATCATCCCAATCAATCTAAAATTAAGTTATCTTGAGAAATATCGCAATATAAATTGCAGAAAATGTAAATATTGCAATATATGTTTTTTTCAATATCGTGCAGACCTCAACTCACACCCTTCTAACATTAATAATGGAAGTGTAAAATGCAAAAAGGGATCAAAATTGTTATTCAAGATCTAATAAAAAATGCTATTGAAGGTTTGAGAAGGTTTTTGAAAGAAAGACACTACAGAATACCCGTGTTGGCTATTTAAATGATACAAAAACACAAGGGAGTAATAAAATGACCTATATAAAATCTTAGATGCATGCAAAGTAGATTGTTAAATGTTACAATTGTATTGAACTGAGAAAGAATCAACATGTTCAATGTTCTCACCATTCCAACGTGCCGATCAATATTGAAAATGCGCTTATTGGAGCCCTGCTCATACAGCTTGGAAAGTACCAACTTCTCTACACCAAACACGACTCCATCTTTGCAGCGGATGCCAATCGCCGTGCTGAAGAATCAAGACAATTGTTTTAAACTTAATTCACTTCATATAAAATGTGAAGTTCATCAGACATCAGATGCAAAACACATTCAAGAAATTTTGTACGTGTCATCACATTATAAGTATTGAGGCGAAGCATTTTATTGAGGTAAAGTTTTTGAGGTTAAGGTTTTATATTCACACAATTGTTCATTTTTGAAGAGTGACAACATGCGACACAATCCCTAATATATTGTTTACCACACTACTTTAGATATTCAGTCTGAAGTCGCATGGAAGTTAGGGTTGGGTCAATAGACAATGCCATCGTCCATCGGCGATGGCCGATAGATCTCATGTTGCGGACCCGGCATCGCGATCCTCCGCCCAGCCCCCATTAGACACGGCCCTGTTTACACTAATAAGTCTTAGTTTTAAAATGGCATTTTAGAACAAAAACGATCCACACTGGCGTTCACCTAGCAATTCTGAAAAGCCCTCTTTACACACTACACCACTGAAAACGCTCATCATGTGACCACACATTCTGTCATTCTGCATCGTATGCATTCGTCTGAGCTCCAGGCAGTCAGCGGTTGCTTTGAGCACAAAACCCCAGAGAGCAGTGCATGTCGGACAGTTTATCAAGGATGTACCGCTGGATCGCATCTCACTATAGTTGTTAAACGTGATATTTAATTCATCTTGTCTCTATCTAACGCCTCTTCGGTCTTTTGAATCTATCTGGTAACGTGTAACAGCGTCAACACACTGCTTCAGTCTTTTACTTTCACGCATGTACTTAGTAACTTTAGCGTAAACCTCAGATACTGTTGGTTGTGCACCTTTTTACCAACCAAGTTTGTTGATGCCATTATAACGACACAGATCACTCTGCCCATTCATGCCAGAGTCCCGCGGAAAAAGTGATTGACAGGTGGTAATTTGTGTGTAACTCATCTTTATTTATTTATGATTTGGTTATGGGTAAAACAAAGACCATGCGGGTCAGGTAGTTGAAATGGTAGGCTACAAATAATTTGTTCGTTATGAATTATTCATAAATAATTTACCGTCACCTACGACGACGATGCCATCGTAATGTTTCATATTAGACATTGTATGATGCCAAATTGGTCAACATTGATAAACCCTAATGGAAATATGACTTTACTTCATAAATATGATTTCATCGACTGCCAACAATGTTGTACTTTGATAGCCATTGGCTGCTAATATAATTTCCCTATTTAGAATTAGCGAAGAATATGAAATAACTTGAGCTAAAGTTGGTTTTATATTCACACATTCCGATTGTCTCTTTAATAATATCATTTCAGAAAAGTATTCTTCACAAATTCTAAGTCATGAAATCATATTAGCAGCCAATGACTATCAAAATACAACACTGTTCACAGTCAAATAAAGTGCTAATGTTGTTTTGAAGTTATACTTACATGTGATTTCAGACCCAATATTCAAAGTACCACAGTAAACAATAAAAGGAGCATGCCACAAGTTGTCACTGATCGAACGTGCAAATGTGAAACCAACTTTACCTCAATCTGAAATTATATTATTAAGAAGATTGAGATAAAGTTGGTTTTATATTCGCACATTCATTCAGTGATAACTTATGACATGCTTCCTATATTGTTTACCATGGTACTTTGAACATTCGGTCTGAAATAACACGCTAGTGTGACTTCAAAACAACATTAGCACTATTTAATTGACAGTGAACAATGTTGTACTTTAATAGTAATTAGCTGCTAATATGATTTCACCATTTAGAATTTGCAAATACTTTTCTGAAATGATATTATTATATATTATATACAGAGAAAGTCTGAATGTGTGAATATAAAACCATCTTTACCTCAATATTAAGAAGTCCGAAATGTGAATATAAAACAGACTTTACCCCAATAAGCATCACAAGAAAATGTAAATGTTTCTTACTTGAATTATTTATTGTGTAGTAATGTTTAATACTTACTTACCTACTATTTTCGACAGCCTTCATGGCATATTCAACCTGAAATACCCTTCCGTCAGGTGAGAAGGTGGAGGCGGATAAATCATACTAGACGGGGTGGAAAAAAATTAAGTAAAATATTTATACATGCACAATTGAAACTTTTAATTTAAATTCTAATCAATATATACATAAAATCAACGCTAATGAAACAGAAATGGGAACAGAATGTGAGCTAAATCGACTACTTCATATTTACTTTCACTTTGCCTCCTCAGTGACTCTTCATTTAAACAGCTATCATTCATTGTTAGCGTGCAGTGACTCAGCACAGACAAAATAGTGCCGAAATCACACAATTACACAGTGTAAATGTAAATAACGTATAATAATTAAAAAAGTATATTGTTTATTGACTTTAATTACAGCAATGAAAAACAAAACACACTAATAAAGTTCCTGCACACTAGCAGTTAGCGTATTAGCTTCAGAATGACACAGGCATACACGCACTCCTTATTTATCCGCTCTTTCATAATCAGGTCTCATTCAGTCACAACGATAACTTGGATTTTGTTGAAGCTACTCACCCCAGTGCCTATGGAGCTCATTTTAAGTCTCTGCGATCAACTAAAGACGTAAATAAATGTTGAGCATTAGCAGCCGCAGACTCTTCAGCGCATCCGCTCTCACTCTGCAACCTGCGTTCAAAGAGCTCTGTGATTGGACACCATATTGACCAATCAGACTTCCCCGATAGGTTAGAGCGCGGTCTTTCACAATAAAAGTTCAACACAACAGATACAAAAATGAATGCATTCATTCATTCATTCATTTTCCTTCAGCTTAGTCCTTTTATTCATCAGGGGTCGCCACAGCGAAATGAACCGCCAACTTATCCAGCATTTGTTTTACACAGCGGATGCCCTTCCAGCTGCAAGCCAGTACCCGGAAGCAACCATGCACAGTCATTCACACACATACACTACGGCCAATTTAGTTTATTCAATTCATCTATAGCAAAAATAAACGTGTGTAATAAATAAGAACAGTATCTTTGGAGATTGTTTACTTTTTTTGTGTGTGTATTTTTTCCAGAAGAAACAGTATTTAAAACTTTCAACTGAAATTATGAAGTGGAAACCAAAATATGAGCACTAATGAAAGATTCAGCATTTCATTTATGTATTGGTGATTTAGCATGTTTGAATTATTTTCAAGTTGTTTAATAGGAATTTGAGAAATTTCTTTGTATTTGGTAGATTGATGGTGTATTTATTCATTCATTCATTCAGTTATTAATCATCATTAACTAATTTCATTTAAGGATTCACTTGTTCATTCATTCAATATTTTTTTCATTTAATCTTCCATTTATTCAATCATTTATTCGTTCGTTCGTTCATTCATTCATTCAGTTATTTGATTTAACTCATTCCTTCATTCAGATTTTTTTCATTTAATCTTTCATTCATTCATTCATAGTTATTTATTTATTACTTTATATTAATCAATAACTTTTTGATTTAATTATTTATTTGTTCATTCATTCATACATTTTTTCATTTAATCTTTCATTCATTCAATCATTCATTCATTCATTTAATCATTTATTCATTCATTCATTCGTTCGTTCGTTCGTTCATTCATTCATTCATTCATTCATTCATTCATTCATTCATTCAGATTTTTTTCATTTAATCTTTCATTCATTCATAGTTATTTAATTATTACTTTATATTAATCAATAACTTTTTGATTTAATTATTTATTTGTTTATTCATTCATACATTATTTTTATTTAATCTTTTAATCATTCAATCATTCAATCATTCGTTCGTTTGTTCATTCATTTATTCATTCATTCATTCAGTTATTTGATTTAACTCATTCCTTCATTCAGATTTTTTTCATTTAATCTTCCATTCATTCAATCATTCAATCATTCATCCAATCATTCATTCATTCATTCATTCGTTCGTACATTCATTCAGTTACTTGATTTAACTCATTCCTTTATTCAGATTATTTTCATTTAATCTTTCATTCATTCATTCATAGTTATTTAATTATTACTTTATATTAATCAATAACTTTTTGATTTAATTATTTATTTGTTCATTCATTCATACATTTTTTTCATTTAATCTTTCATTCATTCATTCATAATTATTTCATTATTACTTTATATTAATCAATAACTTTTTGACTTAATTATTTATTTGTTCATTCATTTATACATTTTTTCTTTTAATCTTTCATTCAATCATTCATTCAATCATTCATTAATTAATTAATTCATTCATTCATTCAGTTATTTAATTTTACTCATTCCTTCATTCAGATTTTTTTCATTTAATCTTTCATTCATTCGTTCATAGTTATTTATTACTTTACATTAATCAATATTTTTTTAATTTAATTATTTATTTGTTCATTCATTCATAGATTTTTTTCATTTAATCTTTCATTCGCTCAGTTATTTAATTAATTTTAATCATTCACTTGTTTGATTTATTTAATCGTTCTTTCATTCATCCATTTACTCATCCATTGTTCACTTGTTTAAATTAAGTTGATCTTTCATTCATTCATCCATTTACTCATCCATTGTTATTTATTACTTTTATTTAATCATTCACTTATTTAAGTTAATCTTTCATTCATACATACATTTTTATTTAATCTTTCATTTATTTAAGTTAATGTCTCATTCATACATACATTTTTATTTAATCTTTCATTTATTCAGTTATTTATTCATTTATTTTCTTTTTGGCTTAGTCCCTTTATTAATCCGAGGTCGCCACAGCGGAATGAACCGCCAACTTATCCAGCACGTTTTTATGCAGCAGATGCCAGTTATTTAATGAATATTATTTAATCATTCCCTTATTTAATTTAGTTATTCATTCAATCACATTTTTTTCATTTAATCATTCATTCATTAAATTATTGTTATTCTTTGTATAATTATTTGTATTTATGAAGTTATTGGTTTTATATAATCAATCACTCATTCAATTATTCCATTCATTCATTCACTTCTTTATTTGATCATTCATTCAACTGTTGTTATAATCGTTAAGTTATTAATTTATTCATTTCGTCATTCAGTTATTAGTTTTATTTAATCATTCATTTATTTAATTTATTCAGGGAACTTATTTTATTTAATCATTCCCTTATTTTATTTTATCATTCATTTATTCACACACACGTTTTTTTCATTTAATCATTCATTCATTAAATTATTGTTATTAATTGTATTATTATTATTAATCATTAAGTTATTGGTTTTATTTAACCATTTGCTCATTCATTTCATTTATTCAGTTAACTAATTTTATTTATTCATTCCTTTTTTTGATTTAGTTAATCATTCATTCATTCACACGTTTTTTTCATTCAATCATTCATTCATTAAATTATTGTTATTCATTTAAATATTATTCTTAATCAAGTTATTAGTTTTATTTAATCATTCACTCATTCAATTGTTGTTATAATGATTAAGTTATTGGTTTAATCATTTAGTCATCAAGTTATTAGCTTTATTTATCATTCATTCATTTATTTAGTTATAATTGTATCTAATCATTCCCTTATTTAAGTTAATCATTCATTCATTCACACTTTTTTCATTTATTCAATTATTGTTATTCGTTTTATTATTTTTAATCAAGTTATTAGTTTTTTTTAATCATTCACTCATTCAGTTATTCCATTCATGCATTCATTCATTTGTTGGTATAATCATTAAGTTACTGGTTTAATAATTTAATCACAAAGTTACTGTTTATTTAATAATTCACTCATTCAATTATGTCATTCATTCATTCAATTGTTGGCATAGTCATTGAGTTGTTGGTTTCATCATTCAATCATTAAGTTAGTGTTTATTTAATCATCCACTCATTCAATTATTCCACTCATTCATTAAATTATTGATATAATTATTAAGTTATTGGTTTCATCATTTAATCATTGAGTTATTGTTTTTTTAATCATTCACTCATTCAATTATTCCATTCATGCATTCATCATTTGTTGGTATAATCATTAAGTTATTGGTTTAATCATTTAATCACTGAGTTATTGTTTTTATTTAATCATTCAATTATTTCAATTTATTGAATCACTCATTCACTCACTCATTCTTGCAATTTAATCAATTACTCATTTGAAAATTAAAACTCTTACACCTGAACCAATCTAATCTAAACCAATTCAAATGATCTATAAAAAAAACCGCAAACACACACTAAAGTACAATAAATGGAATGTAAATAGTTTATTACATACATATCCCGGTACACATGGCCGAGACAGAAGAAGGAAAGAGAAAAGAAGGCAACTCGTTTCCGTTTTTCCTTACTTGTTTTCTGTAATAAACAATTGCACTGCTACAATTTGTTCAGATATTCCCAAACCCTTCCTTTCGCTCATCTAAAAATCTTCCTCGTATTACTAAAATAAGACCAAACACATGAATCACATTTACAACAAATCATCCATTGCTATATTTATATATTTTTTTTCTTCACAGGATTCTTCAAATCTACTGGACCGTCAGTTGGTCAAAATGCTACAGGCTCAGATTTCCTCCAGAATCACATCAGCTGCTTTCACAGCTAAATTGGTTCCAACTCAAGTGTTGAGGATCATATAGACATCCAGGCTACTGTAATCCCTGAGACATATTTCCATATATCAGATGCACTCATCCTGATACCTTGCAAAAACAAGTGGGACATCTTTAACATGTCAAACATAGAGTTAAAACTAGCATCTACTAGCACTCCTATAAGAATTGTGCACATCATTGAATCCAGTTATAGTGTATATATATGTAAATATTATGATGGACATCAGTTAAGCTGGATAGATTTTTCATAGGCACAGGAGGTCATAATTTGCACTCAGGGTGACTAGTGGAAGATGTGACTTAAGGGAAGCGGAGATATTTCTGATTGCATCACTCTGATTATGGCAAATATGACGACGTTCTTTAAATCCTCCTCCTGGAAATACATGCATGCAGGTAGAATTTTTTTTGGGCCTTTTGTTACATACTCATTCGTTAAGACATGACAAGTTCACAGATGAAGTTCATAAGAGCATGAACAAGCCACAAAAATAAAATAAAATAATAAAAAAATACAAATAAATACAAATAAAATAAACCAAAAAATATACTAAAATATATCAAATTAAATTAAAAGAAAAGAAATTTATTAAAAAAATGTGTGTGTGTGTGTGTGTGTGTGTGTGTGTGTGTGTGTGTGTGTGTGTGTGTGTGTGTGTGTATATATATATATATATATATATATATATATAAAAAGACAAAAATAACAAAAAAAAATAAAAATTAAATAAATAAAATTAAAAATTAATTAAAAACATAAAATATTAAAATACATAAAATAATAAAATAAATAAAAATTAAATAAAAAAACAAAAAATTTAAATTAAATATACAAAATATAATAAAATAAATAAAAATAAAATGAGACAAAAAAAATTAAATAAATAAAATAATAATAAAATAACAAAAAAATTGATAAAATATATAAAATAAAAAGTAAATAAAATGAAAAATAATAATAAAAAATATATATATAATAAAATTGTAATAAAATAAATAAACAAAATGAATTATATCTTGTAATGGCACCAAAATAATTTGTGACAAAAAATATTATGACTTTTTAAAAATCTTTGTTATGATTATATTTCATGAACGCTAAAGGATAGTTCACCCAAAAATTAAAAGTATACCATTATTATATCCCCCTTCACTTGTCCTAAACCTATCTGAGTTTCTTTCTTTTCTTGAACACAAAATAAGATAATTCGAAGAATGCTGGTAGCTGGCACCCATTGACTTTCATAGTAATATTTTTCCTGCTTTGGAAGTCGATGCGTACTAGCAATCAACATTCTTTAAAATATCTCCCTTTGTGTTCAACAGAAAAAATACAAATAAATACAAATAAAATAAACAAAAAATGAAATAAAATATAGTAAAAAAAATAAAATAAAAAATTATAATAATAATAATAAAACAATAAAAAATATATAAAATAAAATTATAATAAAACAAATAAACTAAATAAAATAAATTAAATTAAACAAATTATATCTGGTAATGGCACCAAAATAATGTCACAAGAAATAATCTTGTCAGACTTTTTAAAAATCTTTGCTATGATTATATTTTCATGAACACTAAAGGGATAGTTCACCCATAAATTAAAAGTATTCCATTATTATATCCCCCTTTACTTGTCCAAAACCTATCTGAGTTTCTTTCTTTTCTTGAAACACATAATAGGAAATTTTGAAGAATGCTGGTAGCTGGCACCAATTGACTTCCATAGTAGGACAAAAAATTACTATGGAAGTCAATGCGTACCAGCAACCAACATTCTTCAAAACATCTTCTTTTGTGTTCAACAGAAAAAAATACAAATAAAATGAACACAAAATGAAATAAAATATATTAAATAAAAATAATAAAATAAGTTAAAATTAATTAAATTAAGTTTTAAATTAATTAGTAGTTTTTTGGTCCTACTATGGAAGTAAATGCATATCAGTAACCAACAGAAGAGAGAAACTCATAAAGGTTTTAAAAAACATCACATGACTGAGAGTAAACAAGGAGTTAATTTTCATTCCTTTAAGCACATTTTGTCCTTCCAAATTTGCATTATGCTTCATTTTGAAACCGATAATGCGATGAATTATGACTCTGAAAAAAATAAAATAGGTTACAGACAAGTTTCATGAGATCCACTCACAGAAATATAATCATTCTTAAAACATTGTCCTTCTGTAGAGTTAAAAATTAAGCCATGTCAGTTAAAAGTGCACTTTTACATGTTTCAATTCAGTCATTGTGTTACTTAAGAAAACTAAAAACATAATTAAATGAAAGATGTGAGAAAATGAGAACAGAAACTGACATGTTTCCATCTCATAATATAATGAATGCAAACAAAACAGAGAGAAAGGTAAATTATGAACCACATTACACGTCAGTCATGGTAAATTCTTCAGTGTTTCAGTGATTATATAATGAGCTCAGGGTGTTAAAGATTATCCGGTGTAATATTTCAAGACTGGCCCTGGTTAGATCTGCATCAAGTGAATGATTATGGAGCCATTTTAAGACACTAAAAGGTTCTGGAAAGAAAAAAAGAAACATTTTTAAACAAGAAAAGAAACAGACGACCTATAGGTGGGATCATTCGGTCAATCTCATAATAAAGAGTCCAGATCATATTTCACAAAACAAAATAAATCAATAACAAAACTAAAATCAAGAGAGAAAAATGAGAAATTCTGCATAAAGAAAAATAATAAAAGAAGACTAATGCATTTTTCATGGTGGCTCAGTGGTTAATTAAAAAAAATAATAATAATTAAAAATATTAATAATATAAATCTTAACTCAAGTAAAAGGGGGAAATAAAAAAGGGATCGTTCACACAAAAATTGAAATTTAACCATATTTAACTTATTTTAGACCACAAAAAGATCCATTTAATAAAAAAAGTCCTGTTCAAGCTCATCCTTGTAAGAGGAGTGAACTGTAACCAGCATTTATTTAAAAAAAAAAGACATAAAAGTATCAAAGTCTCCATTAAACACGTCAAACATTATAAGCACTCAAACATAAAGGCTTTTGCTGCTTGTTTAAAATACAACTATATATAAAATGAGTTGAAACAACACAGTTCTTAGTTTTAGGAGGGGACAACTTAATTATGTTCAATCCACTTAAATTTGTAAAAACAATTAGGTTAACTTAATCGATTTGTGTTGAGACAACATGAAGGAGTAGCGTAGAAACCTGCCTTTTATTACAGTGAGTATCATAAGGTTTGGTGAAAAACAAAAATATATATAACGTATTATATTTATTATTATTTTTAAATGATAAAACACAAATCCATGTGCTTTCTGTTCTGCACTGTAACAATTATGATCAGTTAGTCATGACGACATGTTTTTAGTTCATTGTAACTTAAACTAAGTTAATCATGTTCTAACTTAATTTTATAAGTTACACAAGTCAGTTTAGCATAATATAAGTTCAATGGACTCAAGGTTAATTTGAGTGAGCTTAAAAATGTATGGCAACCAGTATTTTTTCACAGAGTTGAGTAAAAATAGCTGTTGTATTCGTCGCAAAAAAAACAGGTTATAGAGTTTCTCACTGCAGGAACTTAAGCGCGCACATACAGCTTGCACAGGCAAAAGTAATGATTATGAATGTGTTGGGGGAAAAGAAAACATTTTATTAATTTGTTAGTAAAATAGTGCAGCATTATTCTCTGTCAGTGTAGGCTGAAAAGATTAAGATTGCCGATGCTGCAGACATTTAAAGGATTCTATGGATTTCTCTTTGTGTCAAGTAGCCGGTTCATTGCTGTGACGTGCTATATTTCACAGAGGTTGCATGAGATTGCAGCAAACACATCTTGTTTCTCTATTTTACAAAAGCACAACTTTGATGTGATTGCTAGTGTACATATATATGTATATAAATCTCGTCTGTATGACAAAAAATTGCAAGGTAGAAGTATTTTATTAGCTCCGGTTTCCCCCACAGTCCAAAGACATGCGGTACAGGGGAATTGGGTAGGCTAAATGGTCCGTAATGTATGAGTGTGAATGAGTGTCTATGGATGTTTCCCAGAGATGGGTTGTGGCTGGAAGGGCATCCGCTGCGTAAAACATGTGCTGGATAAGTTGGTGGTTCATTCCGCTGTGGCGACCCCGGATTAATAAAGTGATTAAGCCGAAAAGAAAATGAATGAATGAAGTATTTTATTAATAGTATTATTTTATTATGTTATCAATATGGTGCACTTATGAGCCGTTTTCTGCTAAAGTCAGAGTAAAACGCAGCACTTTCTTGAACATTCATTTGCATTTTTGTCAAATAAAGCAAATAAAATAAAGCAAACTAATAGTTGTTTTTCACCAAATCCTAAAATAATATTATGTATGTCAGTGTGTATGTACTGTACAATATGCTGGGTTCCCCACAATCGATTTCAGTTGTGACAACAAAGGAATTAAGTTGACTTATTTGTTTTTACAAATGTAAGTGGATTGAACATAAAACAATTAAGTTGTTTCACAAAACACTCATGAATTGTTTTGTTTCAGCTCATTTTAAGTAGTCTTAACAAACAGCACATTTTGAGTGTGTATAGCATGTGTTGGATAGCACCATTGTTTGATATTAATTTTACTAAAGAATTTAAAGGAATAGTTCACACAAAAATGAAAACTGTCACCATTTACTCCTCATTTTACCAAAAAAATGTAATTATTTACTTGTATTTACTCTCCCTCAAGTAGTTTCAGTCCTTTCGGAGTTTCTTTCTTCTACTGAACACAAAAGAAGATGTTTTAAGGAACGCTCAAAACCTGTAACCATTGACTTTCATAGTATTTGTTTGTCCTACTATGGAAGTCAATGGTTACAGGATTCCAACATTCTTCAAAATATCTTCTTTTGTGTTCAACACAAAAAAGAAACTCTTAAAGGATTGAAACCACTTGAGGGGAAGTAAATACGAGTAAATAATTTACATTTCGGTATGAACTATTTCTTTAAAGCTGGTCAAAATATAAATTCTTTTCTAAAATGGTCTGGAAAATAAAGAAGGGCATTCGACATTATGAAAAATAAGTAATATGAGCAAGTAAAGCATCATTTTTAGTGAGTTATCCGATGTGAAATAAAACAGGGACATGTTCTCAACCAATTTTGTGAGATTCACACAATGTTATTTAAGCTGGACCTGATGTTTATATTAATATTTTCCCCTGCTAAAAATTATAGTAATAATAAAAAAGAAAAGAAGAAGTAAATAAAAGTATGAACTTCAGATCTGCAGCACGAGGCCTGCAGCAGAGATGTTGTCTCCTCCTCCAGCAGTTTGATAAACTTCAGTACAAACCAGCACAGGAGCCACGCAAATCTCAAACACATCCTCATCCCAGCAGGAAACGGGTCGAGATTCCTGAAGCGGGATCCTCTGGCTTCCCTCCTGCCTGCTGATGGAGAACGATTCGTCCATGATCAGCCGTGCTTTACTGAGATCGATGTCCGGCGAGCCGCAGACGTGCCGGTTAGCCACCAGAGAGGCTTTAGCGGTGGCCGACATGGTGTTTTTCCACTGAGATCCGCGTTTGACGATGATGGCCTGGAAAGCCAGTGTGTGGACGTGAAGACGGGTGAGCGCTCGACCCATCCCGGCCTCTCTGTGCCGCTGGTTTACCAGCTGGTAGAGGTCTCTCATTTGGTCCAACACTGTGGCTACACGAGGGTTTGGGTCGGAAAGAACGGTCAGGTTACTGCCGCGGAAAAGGCTGAGGAGGTTTGGGAGCTCCTGTTCATTCATGCCCAGCGAGTCGGCATGAGGAAGAACAAACTCTAGGAGATCCGACATCAGATCCTCATCCACAAAACTGGCCATCTCGAAGTGGACGGCTGTCTGAGGTGACACCGAGGACAACATGTTCGCCAGCTTTCCAAGCAGATCCTCACGCTCTCCTGGAGGGGAAATTATTGTTATTCTAAAATGTTTCCTTCATTAGTACACCTGAGATGAAGGTAATGTTGTGACATTGTTTACAAGTTGTTTATTGACTTGTGAGACGTTCATTATTATATATTTTCAGCTATAGCTATTAATAAATGAGAACAAATGATGGCATTCATTCATGCACATTCTACTGTTGTTTGAACGGAGGCGTCTAGACAGTCATCTGCCCTGCCACAGCAAACCACCATTTACTGATTGAACGTCCTGATAAAATTCAAAAGATGACTTTGTTTCTTGCCTTTATAGAAAAACAAAGATATTTAATGGTAGAAGTATTTACCTCCTCCAGTGCTAAAACAATAATATGTGCAGCAAGTAACAGTAATATTCCTCTAGGGCAAAAAGAAAAAAAAATAGTAAAGCAAACAAAATCAGTGAGAGCTAGAAGTTATTATAGCCTGTCTGCTTTCCCAGGGCAGTTGGAAAAACAAGCTAATCTCACCATGTGACAGCAGAGGGAGAGTGCCTGTATGTGGATCAAACTGCCTCTGATCCACATACAGGCAGACAATTTACATCTAAAACAATCAGCTCACTAGTCAACATTACTTTACAGATTAGCAACAATAGATTTGGAAATAAAATGTATAACTTTAGAATAATGGTCCATTAGTTAAAGTTAATGTATTCACTAATATTAAGTATGAATAATCTTTAGCATTATTAACATTAAAGGTGCTGTATGTAAGTTTTTGACTCCTCTAAAGTATAAAAATACCATCATATGTTTGCAGATATTTAAGAAACTTGCTTAGTGAACATCCTTGTTTATCTGAAAAACAATGCTGAAGTCAGATATTCTGCTTTGAACGTGTGCGTTCCGTGCCAGAACGTCTGTCTTTGTTTTGGTCCCTTTAACCCGCCCACTGCTAGTTTAGCCAATTATATTTCAGCACCCCGGGATGCCTTGGTGGAAAACAGTGTATTTCATTCAATCATTCTGAAAGGCTCTCAAAGCATTCGCCCGTGACTGAAATGTTACCTCTGGTGGACAGTAGCAGACTCCGAAAGGAGACGCAGATTCAGAGTTCCACGTGAGGTGGTTATTAATTAGCAAATAATATAAATATTATGAATGTAAACATTAGGTGAGCAGGTTAAATTGTAACCTAGTGTCCTTATTATTATTATTTGTTATTTGTTTATTACCACATCAGCAACTTACGGCTATTTCGTGGCAAAATGGATATACATAAAATATTATATGATAAAAACAAATTTGTATTACGATAAAAAGTTACTTAGATAAATATATAGGATAAAAATAAATAAAATTCACACAAAAATATACTCAAAGTTAAATATGATTTTTAGTTCAATTTTTGATAAATAATTTAAGATTTTTCCCGGCGGTAGATTTTTAAAAATGTCCATTAAAGTACTTTCCTTATAAAACGTTTGTCTAATGGAATTTAAACTTCCACATTCCAGCAAAATATGTTTGATGGTAAGTGCAGCCAGGCAGTATTTACATATAGGTGGTGCTTCGTTATTCAGCAAATATAAATGAGTTAACCTAGAATGTCCAATTCGACATCTAGTATAGACAGTTTGATCATGTCTAGTCTCGAAACCATAATTTGCTGAGTGTCTTTTATTTATCTTCGGGTTAATTTCATGTAATTTATTATTTATGCAGTTGTCCCATTCTCCTTGCCATGTTTCGCTTATGTACAAGTTGATTGTGGGTTTTAAGTCCTCAGGAGGAATTAAACATTCTGTCACTTTCAAGGAGATAGCCTGTTTTGCTGCTTCATCTGCCAGTTCATTTCCATGTAGTCCCATATGACCTGGAACCCAACAGAAGATGATGTTGAACTTCTTGTTTTCTAGCGTTGTCATTTTCTTTACAATCAGGGAAATTATGGGGTGATTACACTTAGCAGCTTCAAGTGCTTGAAGACAGGATTTGGAATCTGTGCAGATTAAGAAGTTACGGTACTGTGTCCTTTCCATTTGTTCTAAAGCCATATTTATTGCATATCCTTCTGCGGTGTAAATTGAGATTTCTCCTGGAATTCGAGTACCAAAGACATCATCTTTAAAAACTACTGCTGCAGTTACTCCTTTGTCTGTTTTCGATCCATCTGTATATATGGGTTCATGATGAGGCAGACTGTCTGTTATTTGTTTGAATTCCTGTTTGTATTCGTTTGGGTGAGTCAAGGACTTCCTCTGTTTGGTTAGGTTCCATAAGATTCTTATTTTTGAGTTGCACCAAGGAGGAATATGGCTCAAATCACTTAGGGAAAGCTTTTCCATATTAACACCCATATTCTTCAGATGGGGTTTCATACGAATTCCATGAGGACTGATGTAGTTGGGTAACCTAGTGTCCTAACAACAAGCTACGTAACAAGATTTGCACTGATAAGCAATTAGGCTGTTTGCACCAGATGAAACACGACAGAAATTTAAATACAGCCATTCAGAAGCAAATAATATACACAAAATAGTACTTTTTTTTTTTTTTTTAAGAGTTATTTTTGGCCTTTTTGCCTTTATTAGATAGGACAGTAATGAGACAGGAAACAAAGTGGGAGAGAGAGAGGGGTGAAGGGTTGGGAAATGTCCTCGAGTTGGGATGAGAACTCGGGATGCCCTGACATGCTACTGCACCATATGACGGAGCGCTAACCACTAGGCTATTGCGCCGACGAACTAGTAAGGTTTATGATCTAATTAACACACATTAAACCTCTTTAATATTGTTAAATGTAGATGCTAAATCACTGATATGTGTTGGCTTGCATTATTTTACAGTTCTAAAGTTTAATTTGAAATGGTCTATTTTATTTTCCAGATCTGAGGTGAACTATCTGCTTTCAGTAGTATGGCAATAAATGTCCCGTAAAACAGCATTCAAACTCACATTATTAGCATTTAACACTGAATAAATCACAGGTGTACCTGAGGTGATCACTGTCATTTATCCTATTTGTTCGCCTGTGAAAAATTGAAGCCGTTTCTAAAATATACATTTCAGGTGTTGGTTAAGACAAAACTCCTTTTAATATTGAAAATATTCCTTCAATCGTGTGCCGTTGCTTTTATTTACAACATGATTTAAAACCCTTTGGGCTCGATAGTTAGGCACACTCTTGTTGGTCCGCAATCTGGCAACCTGCGCTTGAGTGCGTTTTGATCCAGGAATGCAATACCTAGTTCAACCACTGGGTGTCAAACTTACATACTGCACCTTTAACTAATGCATTGTTAACATGAGTTGATGCACTGCGAGTTAACATGAACTAATGTTATTTAACTTAACATTAACTAACATTACCAAAAAATGAATAAATACTGTAATAAATAAATTACTGTATTACTAATAGTTTGTAATGTATTACTAATAGTTTGTTCATGTTAGTAAATACATGAACTAATGAACCATCATTTTATAAGTGTTACCCTTTAAAAATTTGGGGTTTGGCATATTTGCCTCTATGTTTGCACCGGTACATTAATTTGATTAATGTACATTAAGGTAGTGTTCAGAAAAAACAAAACACCTGCGAAGAAAAACCTACTGCCAGCTAGCGTTTCAAAAGTGTTATTGCAGAGCAACACAAACAGTACGCAGAAGGATAAATGCACGACTACACGCAAAGCATCACTCGATGCAGAAGTATAAACCAGCCTTAAGAAAAAGAAGAAATGTTTCTTGAGCACAAAAATCATCATATTAGAACAATTTCTGAATAGTCACGTGACACTAAACAATACTGTTAAAAAATTAAATACATTTCAAAAGTTACAGTTATTGTACATTTCAATAATAGATTTCAAAATATAATTGTTTCACTGTATGTTTGCCATCTTGGTGAGCAGTAGTTTATTTAAAAAATAATGCTATTAATGTAAGTGATATTTATTGCCTTTAAAGCAGCTTCACTGACTTACCCTTTTTGAAAGGGAAGCTGTCCATCATTTGCAGTCCTCCAACAACGAGCAGATCTGGTTTGAAGCCGTTCAGCTTCTCCTCAAATTGCTCCATGGAGTCCAGATATGGATTATGGTCATCACTATGGACAATGTACCTACAGTGATCCAAGAAAGAAAAACATTCAAAAGTCAAATAATCCAGATATAGTTCAGTTAAAGAAAAAATCTGCTCACCTGTTAGCTCTTCTAGAAGTATACGGCCCCCATGTGGCACCTGTGGGATACTCCAGGATCAGGTGAATGTCTGGCTCATCCACAGTGTTTCCGGCCACTGAAGAGAGACAAAATAATTCAGCTCAATATTAAAAAAAGCTAATCATGGAGTAGAAAGCTTTAATATGCAGTACAAAAACAGAACAGAAAATGATAGAATTAGAGAATCACAGCATTTTTAGATAAAGAGTGCCAGTACAGTGTGTCAAAATACAGCATGGGTCATTTATAACCATGCTGTAAAATCTCATGTTTGGGTGAAAGCTAATGTTTTGAATCCCTGTTTTAATATGCATTTCTTTAAATGCAAATGAGCTGCTGCTCCCCGCCCCCTTTCCAGAGAAGGGCGGAGCCTTTACAGCTTTTGTTACTCAACAACAGCATGCATTTTAATGACATGTCTGTCTATTCATATACAGATAAAGTCAGAATTATTAGCCCCCCTTTGAACTTTTTAAAATATTTTCCAAATGATGTTTAACAGAGCAAGAAAATTTTCACAGTATGTCTGATAATATTTTTTCTTCTGGAGAAAGTCTTATTTATTTTGGCTAGAATAAAAGCAGTTTTTAATTTTCAAAAAATAATTTTAAGGTCAATATGATTAGACCCTTTAAGCTATTTTTTTCCGAAGGTCTACAGAACAAACCATCGTTATACAATAACTTGCCTAATTACCCTAACCTGCCTAGTTAACCTAATTAACCTAGTTAACCCTTTAAATGTCACTTTAAGCTGAATAGAAGTGTCTTGAAAAATATCTAGTAAAATATTATTTACTGTCATCATGGCAAAGATAAAATAAATCAGTTATTAGAAATAAGTTATTAAAACTATTATGTTTAGAAATGTGTTGAAAATATCTTCTCTCCATTAAACAGAAATTGGGGAAAAAAATAAACAGGGGGGTGAAAAATTCAGGGGGGCTAATAATTCTGACTTCAACTGTATATATTTTTCTAAGCGCACAAACACAAAGCTGGATGTCAGATATTATCGATCTTTAGACAAACAGCAACATTTCACACTAAAGTAAATAAAATGCACTAAAAGCATAATAGGACTCCTTTAAACTGTTATTTTTCAATCAAGTCTGTTTGTTAATACTAATAATAATAATAATAATATTTATTATTATTAAAATAATAATAATTTTATTTAGGGCCTTTAAAAGAAGCATTTAAAAGCACTTTACATACATATAAAAATTATATTGGTAAAAGAATATATGATGAAATACCGGACAAAAAAAAACAGAACAAAAGCAAAAAACAAATCCAAGACAATAAATCCATTTGTTATTGACCTTACTTTGAGCCATTAGCTTTGTTTCCATCCAAAAATGCTAATTAAATTTATGCGCAAAATAGGCGCATGTACGGAAGTCCTAAGAGGCCATGCATTAAAATATTTTTTCTCTCTTGTTATGTCGTGATCACGACTTAATCATCTCGTGATCTCGACATAACAACTCGTTTTCTCGTGATCTCGACATAACAAAAAAGTTATGTCATGATCACGACTTAATAAAGTTGTTATGTCGTGACAACGACTTAATTTTCTCGTGATCTAGACATAACAAAAAGTTGTTGTGTCGTGATCACGACTTATTTTTTTTGCTTTTATTTATTTATGTATTAATTATTATTATTATTATTATTATTATTATTATTATCTGGCAAATGTCTGGCCAGAGAGTCTACACCGGCCCTGCGAACAGGGAGAGAATAGCCCAACTGCAGACACGCATTTGTGCAACACATTAAAGGCGTTCAGAACAGCCATAATATGAGAGCAAACGCTCGTGCTCATGATTAATGTACATTTATGATTATATTCACGTATTTGATTATATACCATTATTTACAATAATATTCCCTCAACTGTTACCCTTTTAAGGCAACTCTATATGGCGCAAAATAAGTTGCTGCATGCATGAATTAAATTATGAAGAATGATGAAGATCCTGCACTTGCTTTGATCCTTTCCGCAAATTATTTACAACTTTAAAAATGCGCCATAGTTGCTTTAAAATGGTAACAGTTGATGCAAATTATTGTAAATAATGATCATATACATGAACATAATCATGAATGTACATTAATCAGGAGCACGAGCGTTTGCTCTCATATTATGGCTGTTCTGAACGCCTTTAATGTGTTGCACGAATGCGCGTCTGCAGTTATTCTCTCCCTGTTCGCAAGGCCGGTGTCCTGACATTTGCCAGATATTAATAATAATACTACTACTATACTACTACTAATAATAATAATAATAATTAATACATAAATAAATAAATTAAAGCAAAAAAAATAAGTCGTGATGACGACATAATAGGTTTTTGTTATGTCGAGATCACGAGAAAACAACTTTTTTGTTATGTCGAGATCACGACAAACAAGAGAGAAATAAAATTTTAAATGCATGGCCTCTTAGGACTTCCGTACGCATGACATAAAAGACGTGCGAATAAAGCAGCGTTTTCATCTAACGAGTCAAAACGAACAAAATCGCCACTTCCTGATTATATGGCGCCAAATATCAACATCCTGACACACAATGAACGCGCGGTGGCGTTTGCAGGCGTGAGACACGGAGCTCTTGATTCTGGAGTTCATTAATAATATAACACCAATACTGAAACGGTTAGTGTTTTAGAATGACCAAAAGAACATTTCAGATGTTTTACAATGTGCTCAGCCTGCTGGTTTGTCTATTCACACACAATTTTATCATCACATGATCTCTTATAACAAAATCGCAAGACTTTTTTAATGCACATACTGGAACTTGTTCGCTAGAAGTGTTTCCACCGTAGTTTATGCGCATCTTTTCTTATTGAATAAAAACTTTATCCTACTCAGTTATGCGCATATGTTTTTTATGCACATTTTCAAAATTTATGTGCATCTTGGCGTTTCCATCAACATATTCAAAATGGGCATAAAAGTAGGTGGATGGAAACGTAGCTATACCTTATGGGCTCGAGATTTCCAGTCTTATTCATATTTTTTTTTATTCATTTTCAGTTTGTTAAGCTGCTTGATGTTGCAAACTGGTATTTTCTTATTATATTATTTTATTTTTATTTATCGTCATAAACACGCTTGTTTGTAAAGCAAGTAGTTTGGCCGATTACTGCTGATTACCATTAGTAACAGCCATAATATGATAGCTTATTATTTATTCATAGAGTGCTCATATACATGTCCAATATATGTGTTTACAATTTACATACGCACATGCATACATACATACATACATACATACATACATACATACGCACATACATACATACATACATACGCACATACATGCATACATACATACATACATACATACATACATACATACGCACATACATACATACGCACATACATACATACATACATACATACGCACATTCATACATACGCACATACATACATACATACGCACATACATACATACATACATACATACATACATACATACATACATACATACATACATACATACATACATACATGCATACATACATACATGTTGTTTGTTTATTTTTTTAGTTTATGTGTACATTTGTTGATCCTTCACCCTGTTTGTTTGTGATGGTTTGCTCCGTTTATTATTGGACTGTTTTAAGTTCATCACGGGGACGCCTTTGCAGAAAAGTAAAAGTAAGAAAGACAGAGCAACACAGTTTTTTGACTGGAGTTTTATGTTTCTTCTGCAACAGCTTCCAGCTGAAAGTTGAACAAAACCCAAGTCAATTATTTGCCCGACTGATTCAGAACATTATTGATACTACACTCTTCTCCTAGTCATGATAGGTAAATGAATCAGAAGTGATAAAACAATCACAAAAAATAAAGCTTACTTCAGCATTGTAGAATAAGCTGAATACTGATACAAACATTACAGCACCTGTGATTCGCTGTGAGAGGATATCAGTGAAATCGGTGCTGAAACTGCCTCCTAAAAGCACGTCGCATCCCTCCAGAGCCATCCTGCTAGCCATGACGGGTGCATTTCCTCCTATGGACCACCTGTTTCCTGGTAACTCTCGAGAAGCTTCCACCAGTTCACTGAAGAGTGTGTCATTCACCACAAACCTCCTGAAGAAAGACGAAACAAAAGCAAAGAAAAGCACAATGAAAGCAGATCTGGGCTGATAACAAAAGGCTGCAGGATCAGTTTTATAAAGTAAGAGCTCTTAGCTCTATTTACTGTAAATCACAATACTGCAGCCTAAAGGCATTTAGTTTGTCCATGTTTTTTTTTTTACTTTTACAGTAGATGATTGTTTCTTCATAGTTTCTTCTGGATTAAATTGGCAAAAGTGACATGATATACTAGACATGTGCCAATATTCAATAACTCAATATACAGTTGAAGTCAGAATCATTAGCCATAAAAAGAAGATTTCTTCAACACATTTCTAAACATAATAGTTTTAATAACTCATTTCTAATAACTGATTTATTTTATCTTTGACATGATGACAGTAAATAATATTTGACTAGATATTTTTCAAGCTATTATTATTATTATTATTTAGCTTAAAGTGACATTTAAAGGCTTAACTGGATTAATTTGGCAAGTTAGGTAAGTCATTGTTTGATAATGGTTTGCTCTAGAAAATATTGCCTAACCTTTTAGGACCATACGTGGACAACACATTTTAGCTTTTAAGTGGCTATTTAAAATACTTTGAATGTTTTAGATTTTGTTACAAACATACAGTGTCATCCTGCAACTGTTTTGCAGCATATGAAATGTCCCAAACCCTATTTTTAACTGTCCAAAATGGGAAAAAATGTTGTTTTTACTCTCTGATAGTCAAAGCAAGTAAAAAAAAAAATTTTTTATGTTATATATGCATAAAAGAAAATTCGAGAAAAAGTGTTTTATGTACATTCTGACCACGAGTCCACATATTTGGACATAATTTTTCTCTAAAAGTACATCATATCAAAAGATGATACTTAGATTTATATCCTAATTAGGTTCCAATAAGCCCAAATAGCAAAAAGAAATAAAAAATGCATGTAAAAAAAACACCTTGGGCCTTAAGAGGTTATGAGGGCTAATAATATTAACCCTAAAATGACTTTTATAAGGTAAATGATGAAAATCATCTTTTGTAAGCTGTTTGGACAGAACTGTGTGTAGGTATAGTGTGTCCACAGTCATATTGGGGTGATTTATTTTCTGTGTTTTCTAGTGTATTTTCTAAAATTTCCTGATGTTAATTAAAATAGGATCCAATTACCTCCCATTTTGAGGCCCACCGCAATGTGACGTAGGAGTGCGGTTACCCCGCCCACCGAATTGATTGGCAGCCGTGTATTAACATGTCTCCGTAGTGACACGTATAATCATATCAACAAGACAGGACGTGCACAAAGCAACTGGAATTAAAAGATCTGTTCAGCATGCTGTGATCATCAATCATCATCAAATGTGATCAAGAATGAGTTTTACAAGTTTAAAATGTTTACAAAATAGTGCATGTTTGTAATGAATTACAGAGAATCTTTACTTCATCACCACAGCCGCATGTCAGTACAATTATAAAAGAAGACGCTTCAATCCCGGTTTGTGGACGTTAAATCAGGTTTATTTTGTACATTAACATAACGGATATCCATACAGCAGTGGATATTTACGTGTATCCCGTCACATTTGGCGTGCAAAAACAGTGCAAATTTTAAAACGCGCACTGTGTGTGTGAGTGTGTATGCGTGAACTTTGTAACAGCATCGTGTGTGACTCATCGTTGCAGAAAGGCTTGAATTAACTCCACAACAAATACATCGAATAATCCTTGGGAAAGTTCTTACTGTAGTATTTCTTACAAACGTTACAAATCTGCTTCCTTCATGACTGTCACTGTGCTGTTTATCTGACGGAGACGGTGAGACACTGACAGGCACGTGAGAACGATGGGTGGGGAAAACTAGTAATAAAGGCACAGGCAACAAAAACAGCTACATTGTGTTCAGAGCAAAAAATTCTAATGTTCTGAAAGTTATAATAAATAATCTGATGGGTGTTTTGAGCTGAAACATTTCAGACACATTCTGGAGACACAAAAGACTTATATTAAATCTGGAAAAAGGGGTAAAATAGGTGCCCTATAAAAATAAAAAACTGCCTTTATTCTAGTCGAAATAAAACAAGTAAGATTTTCTCCATTAGAAAAAATATTATAGGAAATACTGTGAAAAATTCCTTGCTCTGTTAAACATCATTTGGGGAATATTTGAAAAAGAAAAAAAAATTCACAAGAGAGCTAATAATTCTGACTTCAACTGTATATCGTGATAATAAACATACAAAAGGTGCATATTGTGGGCACGTCAAAATACTGTGAATAATTCTATATTATTTTAACTGTTAAAAGTTATTACACAAGTATATTCACATTAGTGGCATTTTGTTCATTAACTGTTAAACAATTGTTAAACTTTAAACAATTGCTACAACCATGGTTTAGGGCAGTGTTTCTCAACCACGCTCCTGGAGGGCTACCAACACTGCATATTTTGGATGTCTCCTTTGTCACACCCATTACAGGTCTTTCAGTCTCTGTAATAATATGCAACTTTGGTCGTAAGTTCTCTCACAGTTATTGCTAATGTGAGTTTCAGTGTTGCATTAGCACAAACATTCCTTCTGCACAAAAAACACAAAGTAAATGTAATGGTCAGTATACATACAGTTGAAGACAGAATTATTAGCCCTTCTGAAGTATTTGCCCCACTGTATATTTTTTCCGTTTCTATTCAACAAAAAGATTTCCACACATTTATAGACATAATAGTTTTAATAACTCATTTCTAATAACTGATTTCTTTTATCTTTGCCATGATGACAGTGCATAATATTTCCCTAGATATTTTTCAAGACACTAGTATTCAGCTTAAAGTGACATTTAAAGGCTTAACTATAGGTTAATTTAATTAGCTAGACAAGTTAGGGTAATTAGGCAAATCATTGTATAACGATGGTTTGTTCTGCAAGACAATCGAAAAACTAGATATTGCTTAAGAGGGCTAATAATATTAACCTTAAAATTATATATTTAAAAAAAACTGCTTTTCTTCTAGCCAAAATAAAACAAATAAGACTTTCTCCAGAAGAAAAAATATTATAGGAAGTACTGTGAAAAATTCCTTGTTCTGTTAAACATGATTTGGGAAATATTTGAAAAAGAAACAGGATAATTATATCTATTAATTTTGACTTCAGCTTTTTGTTTTTAACTAAATACATTTTCACTGCAGTAAATTGTTAATTTTTTTTATATTTCAGTGGAAAAGCTTGTTGAATTATTATGCAAAAATCAAACAAACATACTTTCACTAGCGGTGAGAGCTGGAACCTGAACATACAACATTCACTTCAGCATTCTTTGCAAAAGCTTTCACAGAACTGTCAGGCTTAAATGCCTCTGGCTAAAAAGAATGAAAATAAATGCTCCACTATGACTGATGGTTACAATCTAGAGAATAAATGCAGCCGTCAATCCAAACGCGTGTCTCTGAATGCTTCAGTGTCTCAGTAGGAGCAGTAAATTCAGACGTGCTTTTAAACAGCATCTCAACTTGACTGCAATATTATCTTGAGAGGCCTGTCGTTCCTCTCTTAAGTGTGAATTCTCATGTTGAACGCAGCTGCCATATTGCAAGCATAACAAAATGATGAGTCCAATGCATTTTTCATTGCAACAAATTCATGTAGTTCTCTAAATTTGAATGATTACTTTAATAATAATGACACTGATCATAGTTATTGTGATCTACACCATCTATATTAACTGGCTACAATAAAAGATGACCATTAAATTAAGATGATGATGATGATGATGATGATGAATTTTTAATTTAATGCCATGTCAGCAACAAAAGCTATTTGCTATCATGGCGAGAACATTTCATTAATAAATATTAAATATACAATTAAAAACAACAAACAAATGAATACAGAAATTACATAAGATTTTTAACATTAATACATTATAAAGATTCAAAAATTTGTCCTGGTAACACTTTGCTGAATATCTCCTCAAGAGATATTAATTTAATTTAAAAAGCCTTCTGCGCCATTAAAAACGTAATTTAGTGTAATACAAATATACAGATCAATAGTCGTATTTATTCAAATGACAAACATTAAGAGTCATGTTTAGAGTAAGAATCATTTGATGACATATTAAAAGGTTCTATTAATACATTACAGTGCAGGAAGAAAATACTAATTAAAATTATAACATTTTTAAACTTTATACTTCTCCCCATTAATAATATATACCTATTTGTCAGCAATAATTTATTTAAAAATACAATACAACTTAATATGATCGCTTACTCTTGGCTATATTTTAAGAAGTACAGGCCAAAATAAGAATGTAGTTATGAATAAATATACTAATTAAGTATATTTATTTATTTATTTCTAATATTCTGACATTTTATTTCCATTAAAAGTAGTTTAAAACATCAAAGTAGACACTTTAGTTGCATTTACTATGCGTTCTATTTATAGACATTTAATTAAATGGGACTTCTCCTAGTGGGACGTCAAACTGACCCAAATATGATACTACAGTAAATGTAGTTTAGGTATAATTACTGATATTGTATAAACTACTCTCATTCAAAACAGCAAATATGCCATGAAAATCACTTCCAGCATAAAAAAGCATAATAGTAAATTATATCATTATTACAACAAATTATGCAAGTATATTATTTAATACTTTATACATAATAAACCTAATCTATTAAGTGCTTTTATGAGTTTCATTTTCTTCTGTTGAACAAAAAGGCAGATATTTCGAAGAATGTTAAAAACCTGTAACCATTGATTTTCATATTATTTGTTTTTCCCACTATGGAAGTCAGTGGTTACAGCTCTTCAGCTTTCTTCAAAATATACTTTTACTATTCAACAGCAGGAAGAAACTCATGATGGAGCTGATTTTTCAACACGGAAAAGCATAATTATAATATTACATTATATCAAAATTATAACAAATTAGGTAAGAGTTGATTATTTAATATTTTATATATATAATAAATGCAATCTATTCCATGCATGCATCTCATTATTGTAATTTGCTGCATTTCTTCACTTAAAGGGACAGCTCACCCTAAAATGAAAATGTTCTATTCACTCTTCTGTAAGTGCTGTATGAGTTTTCTTCTGTTGAACACAAAAAAGAAGAGATTTCGAAGAATGTTGAAAACCTGTAACCATAGACTTTCATAGTATTTGTTTTTCCTACTATGGAAGTCAAAGAATTTCAGCTTTCTTTAAAATATCTTTTTACTATTCAACGGAAGAAAAGAAACGCATGATGGAAATCATTTTCAACATGGAAAAGCATAATTAGTACATGATATCATAATTAGGTAATACAGATTATGTAAAAGTGACCTCCGTGAAGTTGGCACCCCATAAAAACAAATAAACCCCAAAACTATGCCATTCGTTTGTGCTACGTTTGTGCTGATTTGTGCCGCAAAAACGAGCATTTGTGCTGGTTTGGGGTCTGAGATATTAAGCATTATTTTTTTTGACCGTGTGAGGTCACTTTCCACCCCATGTTGCTCAAATGACTTCAAATCAGCACAGGTCGTTTGTGCTCGATTTGTGCCGTTAAAACAAACACTTTATCTATTTTCGTTGTTTAGATATAACTAAAATATTTCGGGAGTCGTGACGTCACTCTCCACCCCAGGTTGTCTAAATCGCACAAAACAGATGTCATTCGTTTGTGCTGGATTTGTGCTGGTTTGTGCCGTTAAAATAAACACTGTATCTATGTTTATTGTTTAGATATTGCCTTATCAAAATATTTCGGGAGCCGTGTCGAGGAAAACAGATACAGTGTTTGTTTTAACGGCACAAACCAGCACAAATCGAGCACAAACGACCTGTGCTGATTTGAAGTCATTTGAGCAACATGGGGTGGAAAGTGACGTCACACGGTCAAAAAAATAATGCTTAATATCTCAGACCCCAAACCAGCACAAACGCTCGTTTTTGCGGCACAAATCAGCACAAATGTAGCAGAAATTAATGGCATAGTTTTGAGGTTTATTTGTTTTTATGGGGTGCCAACTTCACGGAGGTGTAAAAGTGTAATATTTAATATTTTTATATATAATAAATGCTATATATTCCATGCATGCATCTCATTATTACAATTTGCTGCATTTCTTCACTTAAAGAGACAGTTCACCCTAAAATAAAAATGTACTCACTAGTCACTCTCCTTCAAGTGCTCGATGAGTTTATTTTTCTTTTGGTAAACACGAAAGCAGATATTTCGAAGAATGTTGAAAAACCTGTAACCACTGACATTTATAGTACTTGTTTTTCCTACTATGAAAGTCAATCCTTTTAAGCTCTCTTTAAAATATCCTTTTACTAGTCAACAGAAGGCATGATGGAAATCATTTCCAGCATAATGAGTACATTATATCATAATTAGGTAAAAGTGTATCATGTAATCTTTTATATATAATAAACTCAACCTATTCCATGCATGCATCTCGTTATTATAATTATCTTCACTTAACGGGATAGTTCACCCTAAAACAAAAATGTATTCATTATTCACTCTCCTTCAAGTGCTCTATGAGTTTATTTTTCTTCTGTTAAACACAAAAGAAGAATGTAAAAAAAAAACTGTAACCACTGACTTCCATAGTGTTTGTTTTTCCTACTATGGAAGTCAAAGCATTTCAGCTTTCTTCAAAATATCCATTTACTATTCAACAGAAAAAAACAAACTCTCATAAAGTATGTTTAACAAGTTAAGGGTGAGTAAATGATTGTTTTGGGTGAACTATCCCTTTAAAAGTCTGCACCTAATGACTAAACTCACCTTGGGATCAATTAATTCGATGCAATCACAACTATTAACTATTACGAAACACAAAAACGGAAGTCTGCAATCAGTTAAACAGTGTTAAACTTGTAAAACCGTTTAATTGACCCCAGGCATCAAGTCAAATAACTCACAACAGATGTATTATTACGCAATCTCTACAATCCCGAGGGCTTTGTGAGCATGCTCGAACGGCTCTCACTTACTCTGAAGCAGCTCCTGGGGAGAAAAAGTAAGCGAAACTCTGGGCCAGCTGCTCTGCGTTTTGGATGTAGTCGTGGTGGAGCGGCTGATCTGTGGGCTTCAAACCTATTTTGTTCAGCAGCGTCACTCCGTCGACTATGATGTCCACACAGCCGCCAAAACCTGATGACACAGAAGAATGATACATGTCAAGTCATCTAATCTAATATTAAAAGCATGCAATCTTTGAACCTGATGATCCAAACAAACACACCTTAAATTATAGGTCATAAAATGTCTGAGATGAACTGGATTAGATGCCATACATGTCATACATTGAATGCAAACTGAAGCAGATGTTTGTTAGAAAGCAATCGAGTTGGAATTATTGAACAGGGATTGAAAATGTTGATAATGTCTGGTTAGTTTGAACTGATATCAACACAATCAATAGAAGATAGACGAGATAGAACTTACTTTTCCATGCACTGATTGTAATTTAAAGGGATAATTCATGAAAACTGAAAATTCTGTAATCATTTACTCACCCTTTACTTGTTTCTAGAAATGGGCAGTATGATGGTATATATACAGTATTTACCACGAAATGAAATGTGTATTTTATTCTGTGTATACCGCGAAATGTAAATAAGTTCTACATATCTTGAAAGATCATTACCAGGAAATAAGCTCTCATACCGTGAAATTAAATCTTGGTCATACCACCCAGCTCTACTCATTTTTTGTTCTGTTGAACACAAAAGAAGATGTTTTGAATAATGTTGTAAAGCAGGTGCCATTGACATCCATAGTATTTTTGTTTGTTTGTCTCTACTATGGAAGTTAATGGCTGCTGATTTCCAACATTCTACAGAATATCTTCTTTTGTGCTCAACAGAAGAAAGAAACAGGTTTGGAATAACTTAAAGGTAAGTAAATGAGAACAGAATATATTTATTTGGGCAACAAAACAGGCTGTGCATGAGACTCGGGTTAATGATTGAAGACTTTTGGTAAACAGAAGGCCTAAACCTGGTTGTCTAAATAATTTAACTTTCGACAACTTAGTGTTACTAAGCAGAGGGCTTAAACCAAACAAAAAAAGCAACATCAACAACAATAAAAGATGCAAATCTAACATGCAAAATAGCACCACATATACTGTAGGCGGGATCCTAGAAGATAACCATCGTCACAAGCAAAACCGGCCATATTATCAGAATAACTATAGAATTTGTATCAGATTAAATATAGAATGTCAGGAAACAACAGAAATGTGTGCATGAACATCTCATTAAACCTTAAAATAAATAAATGATCGCAGATTTCAAAAGACATGCAAAGGTATTATTACAGTAGTATATTTACACTTGTGACAATTATTTATTGTTTCACGTTTTTACTCATATTTTAAGAGCAATGTTATAAAAATGCATTCCGTGAATGCATATCATCATTATAATGTCTTGCCTGTGATCAAGTGCCCTTTTTTGAGGGGATATTACTTTTCACATTACTCTCTTGGAGCTGTTAACTATTTACTCATACTGATACAATCCGCTGAACTTGTTAAATTGCTTGTGAAATTGATTAAGCAAGCACAGATTGTACACAACCATTTAAAAAAATGTACATCAATAAATTTAAGGTACAAAAATAAAACTCAACATTAAACCAACACTCAAATAAGAGACAAACAAACGTGTGAAGCTAACACAAGCAAAACAAGCTTTTAACAAGTAACATCAAAACATTAAAATGAATAATCTATACACTAAATAATTAGAAACCCAACTTGTAAACAAACACTCAGAAATAAAGGTACAAAAGCTGTCACTGGGGCAGTAGCCTTTCATATATATATATACATATATCTTTGTACATTAAATGTACCAATATATGTACATCTAAGTTAAGGACCTTACAAGTACAGAAGTCAACCATTTGTACCATTATTTATGTGAGTAAATACACTTAAATCATAAAAATAAAATAAATATATATTCAATAAAAATCATTGCTGATTTACAAAATAATTAAACATATATTT
The DNA here is from genome assembly GCA_903798195.1 of Danio kyathit. Taxonomy (NCBI): domain Eukaryota; kingdom Metazoa; phylum Chordata; class Actinopteri; order Cypriniformes; family Danionidae; genus Danio; species Danio kyathit. The sequence continues at coordinate 14,656,664 of LR812535.1, forward strand.
ATAATGTCCTTATATAATAAATAAACCACATCCCTTGGCCACACGACATGAAAAATAAATATTACATAAAATTAGTCCAAATGAATTGTATATACACATATAAATGAATAAATCAACGTTATTATATTAATTCTGAACTAATAGAACTTATCCCATACATCATTTCACATCTTATCAACATAATGTTGTAATTGTATGCTGTTAAGTGCACTTAAAAGTCAGTACCTATGGCCACTCTCGGTCTGGACACGCCGTTCATGCCCACTTTCCGCTCCGCGCGTAGCAATGAAGACAAAACCGCGTCCAGCCGGTCGTCCAGAACCGAACTGTCCGGAGATCGAAACCAATACGCCACCAAAACCACTGCAAAAGACAAAAACGAGCCATATTTGACACCAGAGAGCAGCTCAATGGCCATGGCAGATGTGAGCACACACTCCTGCCTCCTCTCTTTCTTCCCGAACTGTCTGCGTGTGTGTGTGTGTGTGTATGATGATGATGATCGAGAGGCGGATGTTTTCTTCTACCACAGAAATGAAAGCGAGTAGAATGGCACTTCGCGTGAGTGTATTGACGCAGGACAGAGTTTAAAATAATAACACATACTTTAAATATACTTAGTTTAATACGCATTAAGCTTCTCGCTGTATTTGCCCGTTAAATAAAACAAGACATCAGTATTCGAACGAGCGCCAACGTAGCATGTTGTCACGTGTTAACTGTTACTTTTCTACTCGCTTGTTGAATGGACCAATAATTCGTAAGTTGATGATTATCTGATGAGGACTTTTATTTTGTAAAAGGGGTATTTATTTATTTTCAGATAAACATATTAGTCTTTTTCTTATTTGTGTATGTATTTATCGAATTTCTAATTATTGTTGCTGTTATTATTAGTCTAGGTAAATATTTTATTCATTCATACTTGGCAAGTCATGCCAAAAATCTTATTTGAATTGGACTTTGAACATGTTATCACGATAAATTTGCATTTGTGTGTTGGTCAAATAAAGTACAATAAACTGATTTCGACATTATGTAAATCTTGCGAGTGGGATAAAAGAACATTTAAATGAGGCGCGTTGCGCCCCCTGTAAGTAGAACTTTAGCGACGACATGAAGCGTGATATTTCCGGTTAATTGTATCAAAATAAAAGTTAAAAGCCTAATTGAGAGCCGATCACAATAGTACACATAAAAAACAACTTTTTATATATAACTATTTTAAAACAACCAACTATAAAGCAATAATGGGACACTTTATTTTATTTTGGGTTGCTGTTGCATATTATTTTACAAGCAGAAGTGTGGTATTTCTCTGTGCTTGACGCAGCAAACAGCATGATATGGATGTCTCTGGTTTCAGTGTAACTACATCTTATTGATGTACTTAGCAGAGCTATACATAAACACAGAGCTAAAGAGTATTACATATCTGCTTATGTCTGGTGTTTTAGTTCTGCTGTTGACTCATGTTTATTGCAATATGACTTGTGTGACATATATATATACCAGTGCAACAAGTATTCATAGCGCTTCACTTTTTCCACATTTTTTATGTTACAGCCTTATTCCAAAATGGATTGAATTCATTTATTTCCTCAAAATTCTACACACAACACCCCATAATGACAATGTGAAAGTTTTTGAAATTGTTGCAAATTTATTCAGGTACATTCTGTTTCCACTGATCATTCTTGAGATGTTTCAGCAGCTTAATTGGAGTTCACCTGTGGTAAATTCAGTTGATTGGACATGATTTGAAAAGGCATACACCTGTCTATATAAGGTCCCAGGGTTGACAGTGCATGTCAAAGCACAAACCAAGCATGAAGACAAAGGAATTGTCTGTAGACCTTCGAGACAGGATTGTCTCGAGGCACAAGGATGGGGAAGATAACAGAAAAATTTCTGCTGCTCTGAAAGTTTCAATAAGCACAGTGTCCTCCATCATCCGTAAGTGGAAGATGTTTGAAACCACTCGTCCTAGAGCTGGCCGGTTTTCTGTCGATTTGTCCTACCTTGTCAGATTGTCCTACCTCCCATTCAAAAAGCAGGTAGCACATTTTGATGACGCAATATGCTACCCATCAGATTGTGCTACCAGTGTAAATTTGAATGTGGAGCAGTGTGATATGAAGCTGTAATATCGCCCTAAACCATCTTATCCTTAACCCCAACCTCAGAACTATTCAAATAGTGTTGGTAGCATAATCTAATGGGTAGGATAAAATGTCAGGAAACCAGCCATCTAAGCTGAGTGATCGGAGGAGATGAGCCTTAGTCAGGGAGGTGATCAATAACCCGATGGTCACTCTGTCTGAGCTCCAGTGTTCTTCTGTACAGAGAGGAGAACCTTACAGAAGGACAACCATCTGTGCAGCAATCCACCAATCAGGCCTGTATGGCAGAGTGGCCAGATGGAAGCTACTTCCAGCCTGGAATTTGCCAAAAGGCATCTGAAGGACTCTCAGACCATAAGAAATTAAATTCTCTGGTCTGATGAGACTAAAATTGAACTCTTTGGAGTGAATGCCAGGCGTTACGTTTGGAGAAAACCAGGCAGCGCTCATCACCAGGCTAATACCCTCCCTACAGTGAAGCATGGTGGTGGCAGCATCATGCTGTGGGGATGTATTTCAGCAGCAGGAACTGGAAGACTAGTCAGGATAGAGGAAAAGATGAATGCAGCAATGTACAGAGACATCCTGAATGAAAACATGCTTCAGAGTGCTCTTGACCTCAGATTGGGGCGACCTCCAGCAGGACAATGACCCAAAGCAAAAATATTCAATTCAATTCACCTTTATTTCTATAGCGCTTTTACAATGTAGATTGTGTCAAAGCAGCTTCACATAGATTATTATAGTGAATTGAAACAGTGTCAGTTCAGTTTTCAGAGTTTAAGTTCAGTTTAGATTAGTTCAGTTTAGTTCAATGTGTTTTAATATTCACTGCTGAGCGTCCAAACACTGAAGAGTATTCCATCAATGAGCAGCTCTACAAGTCCCTAACTATGCAAGCCAGTGGCGACAGCGGCAAGGAAAAAGAAAAAAAAAAAACCTCACCAATGGGTGAAAGTGAAGGAAAAAAATAAAATAAAAAAAAACCTCGGGAGAAACCTGGCTCAGTTGTGGGCACGACCATTTCTCATATGGCAAAACGTCTTGTGCAGAGCTGCAGTCTAGGCGCCAGAGACTGGAGAACGCCGGACGTCAGCGAAGACTCGGCGGTCCCTGGAGTCTCACAGTAATCAGTCTCATGCTCTCTACTCCTCCATGACCACCACAGCAGCTGCTACGGCCTGGCCCAGGAATGTGGAAGCCTTGGGATCATCTCTTCACAGGTCTTGGATCGATTCAGTGGCACTGCAAAATCTCTGGGGGCTTCGGGATGAGTATCCCCAGGTGGAAATAGAGAATAAAGCGAATAATTAGTGTAGCTGCTGTTCGTAGGGTATATAAACGAGATGCAAAAACTTCGCGCGGAGCACATTCAGGCATCATACCGCTATATCAATGGAATGGCTTTACAACAACTCGGTGAATGTCCTTGAGTGGCCCAGCCAGAGCCCAGACCCAAATCCTATTGAACATCTCTGGAGAGATCTGAAAATGGCTGTACACCCATCCAACCCGATAGTGCTTGAGGTACTGCAAAGAAGAATGGGCAAAAATTCCCGTAGTGGGTGGGTGGATGGATGGATGGATGGATGGATGGATGGATGGATGGATGGATGGATGGATGGATGGATGGATGGATGGATGGATGGATGGATGGATGGATGGATGGATGGATGGATGGATGGATGGATGGATGGATGGATGGATGGATGGATGGATGGATGGATGGATGGATGGATGGATGGATGGATGGTCAGACAGACAGACAGACAGACAAAGACAATCAATTTGATGGACAGACTGAGAAATCGTTGTCATTTAAATATCCTTTATTATCAATTAAAATCAATTTATTTCCAAAAGAATGCATGGAATAAGTTACTCCGTTCAGAACTTTTTTTTTCCTCATTTGATCAAGGATAAGATACAAAACATAGCAAGGTATCAATAGAAAAAGGAGAAAACCATCTATATTACAAAGCGTTGGGATCTCAATACTATATTCGTTACCTGACAAAATACCTTAAGCACAAATACAACACCAAAACAAGTTTCTGTTATAAACCCATTATTTTTTTCATCCTACAGCACATGCCAATCATAACTGTCAAGTACTAAACAGTAAAACGTTTAAAGTAATCAAAATCATGTTGCTAATAACCATTTTATAGCCAGCGATTAGCTAAAACACACTTGTCCTTGCATCAGAACGAACACGAGTTATGCTATTAAAATAAAACCAGATGCATAATTCAGCCACTAAAGACTGAGCTCACATAAATAACACAACGCACTTGTCTGTTGTGAGAATAATAGGATGTTTGATATCACAATGCGTTCACATTTCCGCACTATAGAAAAATCTTTTGTTAACAGTCCACAATGGCATCCTGACATCCTCTGAAAGCTTTAATTCATCAAAAGAAATATTATAAAACTGTATATTAATATTTCAAGAATATATAGTCCAATATTCTAGCAGAGCATTAATTACAATAATTCTAAAGCCAGCTACTAATTTGAACAGGCGTACAAAAACGACGGTCACATCTAAGAGTGTGTATTAATGACTGATTGTAAATGGTGTGAATTGAAAAATATAATTATTTACAGTACTCATGGAACATAGTAAATAGATCAACTTTAAACACTCTTAAAGGAGCAGTAAGCCACATTTACATTAAAATTTAATATTAAATGTAAGGGTACGGAGTGGAAAATAACAAAATTATACAGGGAGTAGTGATCTGCATTAGGGCTGCACAATATATCGTTTTAGCATCGATATCGCAATGTGATCATTCGCAATAGTCACATCACGTGTATATGCAATGTGAAGTCTGGATATTAATTTATTACTTCACAAGTGCCACTACCATATCACCCTGCAGCTCAAAACTGGTTACTCACTGAAGCTAAGCAGGGCTGAGCCTGGTCACTACCTAGATGAGAGACCACATGGGAAAACTAGCGCCGTTGTCCTGTGGCTACCGTCGCATCATCCAAGTGGATGCTGGACACTGGTGGTGGTGTGTAGAGACCCCCCTTCATAATTGTGAAGAGCTTTGGGTGTATGGCCATACACAATAGATGTGCTATACAAATACACATTACTTACTTACTTACAAGTGCTTTTGAGGCCTGTGACTGTGTGAGGGTTTTGAAAGCATTCAGGCTTAAGAAATTGTACCGTTTTTAACTTTGACATTAATAACGATAAATTATATTGAATTGTTTATAAAACAAAGACTATGCATTATTATTTAACATTTGATTATTCAATTACTGTATTCCAGAATACAGTTCGACTCCTCAGAAAACAATAAAACAGTTTATTTAATTTGAATCTTTTACTTTATTGAATTTATCTATGCTTGTAGATTATTATATTTTATGCATATATACTCTCCTACAGAATCATCCCAATCAATCTAAAATACTAAATTCTTTCCAAATAGTTATTAGACACACAGTGAAATTGTATTCATATTGCGATATATATCGCAGAATAAAAAATATCGGCATGTTAGATTTTTCGAATATCGTGCAGCCCTAACCTGCATATCTCTGAGTACTTTTAAACATCTGTACAACGTCTTAAAGGATACTTGTAATTGTTTTTATGATCTGACCTTTTTACAAATGGTGATTTTGTAATTTTGTGGTATTGTTTTTTGTCATTTTTATGTGAAACTTTATGTGCAGCCTGCCGTCTTGACCAGGTCTCACTGGACGAAGAGACAGTACTGTCTCAATGTGATCTCCTGGCTAAATAAAGAAAATAATAATAATAATAATAATAATAATAATAATCATATACGAGAATTTTTACATTTTATTTTACATTCGTCAGGAAACGTTTGTGTCTGTTTCCTGATAAATAATAAAATAAAATGTCCAAACAAAAATATTTGTATGAATGAATTACACTGTAAAAAATGCTGAGATCCACACAATTGATTTGTGTTGGGACAACATATAGGGGTTGAGTTAACTTGCTAGATTTTACAAATTTAAGTGGATTGAACATAAAACAATTAAGTTGTCCAAAAAAAAACCTCAAGAATAGTTTCAGCTCATTTTAAATAAGAAGTTCGAACAAACAGCTTTTTCTGCATTGCAATTTAACAGATTAACACACGAAGTATAAAAATATGAATAATCTTGCTTTTACATTTTATTTTACATTGTAAATGTATTTTACATATCAAATAAAATGTCAAAATGAAAATATTCACTTCCTGTATTAACAAATTTAACAGATCAACACTAGTAAAAAAAAAAAAAAAACTAAGACAGTAATGCAGAACCTCATTGTTGAAAGAACAGATTTATGACATAAACATCATAATAAACAATACCCCGAATCTGCAATATTAAAAAAAACAAAAAAAAAAAACATCTTTTCTGCTTTTATATTTTGTATTTTATATTTTAGGGAAGAATGGAAAATGCTGTTTATTGCTCCTTACAGATTAAATGTTCAAACTCTGACGGCTTTGCATACACTCACTGAAACCACGGACTAAAATACAATTAAACTGGTCTGCGGGAATTCAAATGACAACAACTACATGACAAGACATCAGACACTGCATGACTGGGTCCAAAATCGCATACTTTTCTACTATATAGTATGCTAAAAACAGTGCGCGAGCAGAGTAATATGTCCTAATTCGAAAATAAGCATGGGAGAAATACCTGGATGACCTACTACTTCTGGCAAAAGTATCGAGTTTGGTACCAATCGGTACTGAAATCTTAAAACCACCCATTCCCCGCTAACATACGAGCGCTGCTGAGCATGTACTTAAACACCGCTGATTGGCCATTGTGTTCACATGCTCAACAGAAATGACTGTGATTGGCCGTGAACATCATCGTTTCGCTATTCTTCACCCAGTGCAACACAGACACTGGATTGTTTCTAGATCAGTCGATTCTTCAGCGGAAATGGATGGTTTTAAAATTGACCAAACTCAATACTTTTGACAACTCTAGCAGATAGGTCATGTGAGAAATGGCGAATCTAGTACGTCCGAGTTCCATTCATATCTCTCACATTCATACTATAGGACTTTTCAATGTGGTGGTGTCATTGGCCCATTAACACTTCCTACTTGTTGTTAAAGTATTTCATAACCGCAACAAGAGGCAATTCAATCATAACTTAACATAATAACAGTGATCATAACATTATTTAACAATATGTGGACCTTTTTGGATTCTCAGAAACTATTTAAATTAAAAATGTAAAACAGGAGTAGTAAGTGATTTCGGACGCAGACTGAGGTACCGACTGTTTTGCACCTACTGTATTTATATACAAATGACAGACTTCTAAATTCAGCAATCTAATCCAAAAAACACTTAGTTATTACATAACTACTGTTGAAATTTCAAGTTATATTAAGAAATATACAGTCTGCGGATCAAAACAGGTTTCGGCATCTCATTTTATTTTAATAAAAATTTCATGAAACTGATAGGTCATCCAATCTGCTCTTACATCATTAACTACAAGTTGCTGTTGCCTTGGCAGTCAATAAGCTCACTCTACAGTTTTTTAAATGCTCAGTGTCATTCTATGCTGTAATGTTGCAGTGTGTTTTTCGAAGACCCTCCTCCACCCCAGCTCCACGTGTGTTTAGATCTGCTACGGGGGTTACATACAGTTGACGTCAAAATATTTCCCAAATGATGTTTATCAGAGCAAGAAATTTTTCCACAGTATTTCCGATAAGAGCGCTGTTGAGCAAGTACTTAGACACGGCTGATTGGCCACTGTGTTCACATGCTCAACAGAAATGACTGTGATTGGCCGTGGCGTAAAGGTCATCGTTTCACCACGCTTCACCTAGTGAAACACAGATAAACAGACACTGGATCGTTTCAATTCGTAAATGCTCAGTGTCATTCTATGCTGTAATGTTGCAGTGTGTTTTTCGGAGACCCTCCTCCACCCCAGCTCCACCTGGGTATAGAACTGCTACATACACTTAAAGTCAAAATGATTAGCACACCCTTGCATTTCTTTAAACATTTCCAAAATTATGCTGAACAGAGCAAGGAATTTTATTTACAGTATTTCCTATAATATTTTTTTCTTCTGGAGAAAGTCTTATTTATTTCAGCTGGAATAAAAGCGTTTTTTAATTAAAAACAAAAACACACAGGGAGGGCTAATTATTCAAGAGGACAAATAATTCTAACTTCAAGTGTATATATTATGTTTGCGGCAGCAGTGTGTCATTCTCAGATGGTATGTCTGTGAATATACTGGCAGTAGCAAGTCTCTATACTTGCTCTGCCATAATAATCAAGCAGCAGCAGCAGCGTAGCAGATCTATTCCACCAAGACTAAAAACATCAACCACATACATATTCATTACCAATTACTAAATCTCAGAGAGTTGTCATGACAGAAAATGTTTTATATTCTTATAACTAAACATATCACTGTAGCAGGAAGCATGTTCATCATATAACTGCAAAATTCCTCGACAATGGTGTTCTTATATTGAATGTTGGGTAAAGTCATTTTTAGAAGTAATATATTACAATCTTGAGTCACTCTTGTTTTTAAGTAACTATATGCATTAGTTCGTTTTTAAAAGCGATAGTTTTTAAGTAGGACAAAACGTTATTGAAATAGCTTTGTCCAATCAATGGTCGCTCTTAATAAATTGCAATATTTTAGGATTTATCGAGTACTTGATTTTTGTTTTAACCTGTTAAGTTTGTTTGTTTTTCTGTGTCTGTAATGATGCGAGTTGGTTTGATTATTGTAATTGTTTGTATCAAATGCCAACTAATAAAGTCAACTTCACCCAAAATAAAACAATTACTCACTATTTACTTAGACTCAAGTGGATCCAAACATTTATGGGTTTCTTTTATTCTGTTGAACACAAAAGAAGATATTTTGAAGAATGCTCAAAAACAGTAACTATCAACTTCCATAGTATTTGCTTTTCCTTTTTTCTCTCATCAAAATATCTTCTTCTGTGTTCAACAGAAGAAAGAAACTCATTAAAGTTTGAGACAAGAATAAGTAAATGACAGAATTTTAATTTCTGGGTGAATTACAAAGTGTAATGTTAAAGTATGTGTTATGTTATTTTTGCTAATATAGACTAATATAGACTTAAGATTGTAATAGATTACTTTTAAATGTAACTTCATCTAATTCTCCACATATTACAGAGGTTTACTGCTACACAAAGATTCACACACATAAAAATCAGAAAGTTGAAAGTTTCAAAAAGTCAGACATCCCACCCTGAAGTTCTACTAAGATACCTGAATTAAACCGCAATGGCATACAAGCCTGCGGTCAAATACATACATAAAACATTAACTCAAAAAAAAAAAGAGTAACCTGTGAAGCTCTGAAAGCTCCAGAGTCTTTTCTCCTTAATGTCCTATTAAAAAGAAGACAATAGATAAAGTGAATGTTTGACTTCTGAAGTTAAAGCTGATGTTCTTCATGTGAGCCTTTTTTTAGTAATATCCAGGACTGTACGGATGACTCCATGGCTTCCGATTACAGAACTGTCGAAGAAAAAGATCATACAAAAATAATTAAAGGATGCGATTTGTCTACCTTCATTCATTCATTTTGGTTTGGCTTAGTCCCTTATTTATTAGGGATCGCCTGATAAACCATTCCGGCATTTGTTTGACACCAGGGATGTCAAACTCAATTCCTGGAGGGCCGCAACCCTCCACAGTTTACTTCCAACCCTGCTTCAACACACTTACTGGTAGGTTTCAAACAAGCCTGAAGGACTCAATTAGTTTGATCAGGTGTGTTGAAGCAGGGTTGGAACTAAACTGTGCAGGGCTGCGGCCCTCTAGGAATTGAGTTTGACATCCTTGTTTTACACAGTGGATGGCCTTCCAGCTGTAACCCAGTACTGGGAAACACCCATACAGACTCATTCAGGCACCATGGCCAATTTAGTTTACCCAATTCACGTACAGTATACTGCACATGTCTTTGGACTGTGGGGGAAACCGAAGCACCCGGAGAAAACCCACACCAAAACGGGGAGAACATGCAAACTCCACACAGACATGCCAACTGGCCCAGCCGGGACTAGAACCAGCAACCTTCTTGCTGTGAGGCAACAGTGCTAACCACTGAGCCACCATGCCACCCTCATTTTTACAACCTAACCAAAATATAAATAAATCATTCATTCATTCATTTATTTTATTTTCGGCTTAGCCCCTTTATTATTCTGGGGTCGCCACAGCAGAATGAACCGCCATAAATAAATCACATACAAAATAATAGTTTGATTTAACATGTATCATTTTTATAGTTTAATTATTTTTCACATAAACACATTTGAGGGACTCACCCCTTGTTGCCAGCTTTCGTTGAAAGCCTGTGCCTTGCTCATCCTAAAGTTGCCATTTTTAAATCCTCGATTATTTCCTCCTCGACCCCTGAACTTCTGTAGAAACAGCAGGTTTATGATTCAATAGTCACACTCAGGTCACTTTTTCAGTTTTACCCACATTTCAAAACCAAACTAAAAAAAATATACCCAGCAGGCACCGAACGTCACACAGACATAAAATTGACGTTGGAGTCCAATGTCAGACTAACTTTGAATTTTGGTTGTACATGAATATCGTGAGTGGTGCGATGACGCGTAAACAAAATGGCGACGGTTGGCCACGCCTACTGGTAGCTCCTTTTGTGTTCTTCAGAAACCTATGGGTGACGTCACGGATACTACGTCCATACCTTTTACAGTCTATGGTTATAACTAAATATTTTTAATTACAATGAGTACCAAAACTGCACAGATGTTAAAATGATCATTACGATATATTAATGAAATAACGACTGAAATAGGAAATCCTAATTTGTTCACAGTCACATTCTCGATTGCCATATTTGTGAAATACAGTAGGTGGCGATAATGCTCCTGAAGAGTAGTCATTAAACAAGAAAAAAAATAGAAGACTGATCCATTAACCATAAATGGTTTGCCCCTGCCTGGATCGTGTGTCCTAGATTGTGTGTGCTGAAACGTGTGGGTCTGCAGCTGGATATATCTCAATTGAATTTAATATCGGAAATAAAATAAATGTAACTAAAATAAATATGAAAAAAGTTTTACAATAAAAAACAAATAAATTTAAATCCTGCCTTCGCAACTAAATATATTTTTTCAGATATAAAACTATTAAAACTATTTTTTTATGCAACAAATTAAACATGTAAAAAAAAATTACTTAAAAAGACTTTTTGTCTTGACAATCACATGTAACTGAAATAAAATAAATGTAACTAAATTAAATATTACTATAAAAAAGGTTTACAATAAAGAAACATTTTAAATAAAAATAAAAAAGAACTTTTAAATTTATACAACACAAAGTATTACTAAAACCATGACAATAATAGTTAATATAAAATTGATTAAAAATATACACTACCGGTCAAAAGTTTGGGGTCAGAATTTGTTTTTCATGTTTTTATTTTTATTATTATTCTGTTCATCAAGGCAGTGTTTATTAAATATAAATAAATTGTTAAATTGTTAAATATTTATCAAAATTTTAAATAACTGCTTTCTTATTGTATGTACTTTCAAATGAAATTATCACTCCAATCATTATTGCTTTTATTACTATTACCATTAATAATATTAATAACAATAATAATAATAATAATAATAATTACTATTAGAGTGATTTCTTGATTAGAATGATCATGTGACTGAAGACCGGAGTAATGAAGCTGAAAATTCATCATTAAAATCACTGGAATAAATTATTAAATTAAATCATAAACTATTTTTGAACAGTTATATTATAGTGCAATAACATTTCACAATTTTACAATTTGTACTGTATTTTTGATTAAATAAATGCAAGCTTGGTGAGCAGGAGAAGCTTTTTTTTTTAAATTTTTTAAATCCTACTGACCCCAAACTTTTGACCGGTAGTGTATATTGCCATTTAAGCTGCTACTTCTGAATGCATATTTGATTGGTGTGAGATAAGAATGTTTTTTTAATATTCAACCAGTAGTGCTGCTTCACCTGGTTAAAGTTGCCCCGGTTGCCCCCTCCACCATGCCCCATGTGTTCCCTGTGCATGGCTCCTCCTCTGTTTCCCATGTTTCCCCGTCCTGGTCCCGGTCTGGGAGCACCGCCTCTATTGGGCATCACAACGCCCCGGCTGAAACTGCCCCGACTGAAGACTTCTCTGAAGGCATGCGGAGGAAGGAAGTCTATCGGTGGTCTTCTGAACCCACCACGAGGAATAGGCACTGCCAAATAATCAAAAAACACATGATCACATGATTTCACTCTGAAGTGCGTCACATTCTCATTCAGGCCGCTTGAAGGAGTTCGACTTGGTCCATTAACTCAGAGCTATCAATATATCATCAATATTTTATAGTGCTGGGCAAAGATTAATCGGATCCAAAAGAAAAGTTTGTTTTGACATAATATATATGTGTGTATTATAAATATTTAGAAACATAACAGTTTTGTTACACATGTAGCGGAGGCCAGCTGGCAAAGTGCTATGCAGGTAAACCTCACTCCTCTGACCTCTAAAGGTGCTTTAGCGACAGACACTAGAGGCCATGGTCTTTAGCCTCCTTGTTAGAGCAACCAACTCCAATGCAAAGAATCGCCGGTTCGATCCCAGTTCAGACCAAGTTGGGTGCAGTAGGACTGGTGGGTTACACACGGGGGCTCGTCCGGGATGGGATTGAGGTTTAGGGGGTGAGTGTAACGGAGGCCAGCTGGCGAAGTGCTATGCAGGTAAACCTCATTCCTCTGACCTTTAAAGGTGCTCTAGCGACAGACGCTAGAGGACATGGCCTTAGACCTCCTTGTTAGAGCAACCAAATCCCATGCAAAGAATCGCCGGTTTGATCCCAGCTCGGACCGGGTTGGGTGCAGTAGGACCGGTGGGTTACACATAGATACTTAAATTTATAAATAATTTGCATCATATACACTTTTTTTAATCTAAATATAAACATTTTCTCAAATATATGCATGTCTAAATAAACACTACGCACTCTTAAAATTGCTTGCATAATCACGATTCATTGCTGCCCAGCACTTAAATTTTATAATACTTCTTTACGCATTACTTTTCATATTTTATAATACTATTTGGTTGGATAATAAATAAAGTTTTGTTACAGTCTACTAGATGGTAGTATTGATTTTTTTTTTAATGAATGAGGTCACCTTGCAGAAAGTTAGTAAAATAAAGATGGTGGCATTGCGAAAAAGTGCATACTAATGTTATAATGCTGTTGAATCTGTTTATACTTAATGCAATGCTATGGGGATTTCCTGTGTTTCTTCTTTGTGGGCGTTTCTTTTGCACAAAAGTTTCACAGGATTTCACAGAACTGTGCTACCCTTAAAAGCAGAGTGTTTCATTTAAAAGGGCTCATAAATAATGTAGTTGGAATTACTCTTAAGGCCCATGCCAACCAGGGGTCTGTTCTTCGTACCTCGCTTAAAGGATCTAAGATGATTTAACTGCTCTCTGGCTAACTGTGTTCTTCAAACAAGTTCGTGAATCAGATTAAAATGTCTGAATGAACTGATCTATCAATCCTCGAAAGCGTAATCAGAAATGCAATGATTAGCTGACGGCACAGCAGCGTAATGATATCATCTGATTAATACTAAACTATCCATGTGAGCAAAATTACATGCATTTCATAGGAAACGGTTTGTTAAATATGATACGGAATAACTTTCTACATTTGTTGTGGGCTGCAGGCTTTACACTTTCATGTGTCGAGAATACTTAGCAATTTATTTAGTTTTACATTTAGAGCAGATTTTCTTTATTATGGCCCACAGAATAATTTCTTTATTATTATTAATCATTTGTATCTAAAAGTCCATATTAACAAATGTTCTCTTTGGTCCCCTTGGGGAAAACCACCCTGTGACAGTCTTTGTACTTCTGTTTCTGAGTGCAGATTGCACAAGTTTTATCTATATATATATAAATAAATAAATAAAGTTTAACTATTTACTTTTTTTTACCAAGTTTAACTGCTACTGTAAGTAAATATCAGCATTCGGTACATACTTTCTGTATTACCTTTGCTTGAATGACCCGATCTCATCCTGTTTATATGAAATGAGCCTGCCCTCAAGCAGGTTTGAGCAACCCAAATTGTTGCTATGACAACCACTCTCAGATGAGTCTTGAAGAACAAAACGATCCTGGATCATGTCAAATTATCAATAACCAAATCCAGCTAACAGAGTAATCCACGTACGAAGAACAGACCCCTAAACACTTTTTCGCTTATGTTTAAATGCCTTATGACAAAACAAAGATCACCAATGTGATCGTGCACACCAGTGCTCAAAATAGCAGGCCTAAAAAGCATCATTTTGAAAGGAAAAACAAAAAAGCCTCAGGCTCTATTTTTTGGTTGAAAAAACTGATCCACTAATGAAATTGCCACTCACATTTCTCACATGCTAAACAGTGAACATACAGTAAACATGAGTTTGTGGTGCTGCATCGATATATACACTAAATATCACATATGGACCTTGAGCATGCGTCAATAGCGCCGCCACATTTGTACAGTGCTCCCAGGACAAATGTCATTCAACCGCACTAGTCAAGACTTAAGCCAATGTGAAGATGCTGGACTTTAGCGATATGTACGGGTGTAGTAATGAGCAAACAAAGAAAACAAAGCACAAAGGCAGAACATTATTGACCTTATTCTTCAACGCGGAAGTGCGCTCGTTTTTGCGATTGTTTTAGAACTTCCGATTCAGTTGCCTATGGGAGAAATGACTAGGAATAATAAACGGCTGAAAACGGTCAAACTACTCGCTCTACAAACAAGTGTTTGCATGATTATACAGACAAAATAGAATAATATAATGGGAAAACCTCAGTTTGCAACATCAAGCAGCAGAACGAGCTGTTTTTAACATCTAAAAATGAATGGAAGTGAATGAGACCGGAAGTCTCGAGCCAAAATGACTCAAATGGCTGCGCCCGCTCGTTTGCGGAGAATAAGGTGAATAGGTCAAATTTCATTTTTTACGTTTTTGTATGTTACGAACTTTTGTGCTCGACAAGTTATTGATGACGTTATTGATGATAATACAGTCACTTACTGCACTGAAGGCAAAGTAGCACCAACTTGCACTAAATTCTAGGCTTATGCTGGTTTTGTTGAATAAAATAAGCAAACAATGTTATGAAATATATGACAACAAGTTGCCGCGGTGCCAGAAACTTGTATTATTGTCAGCTAAGTGAACGAGTCGTTCATAATGGAGATTCATTCACAAACGAATCGATCCCTCCGTCAGAATGAGAAATGAAAGCACGAGAGGGGAGTGTTTTTCAGGACACGGATTAGATCAAATTAAACAGGGAGGTTGGATAATACATTTTCAAACACATTGCAAACACATACTCCTTGTCAGCAATGCTCATGCGGTCACTTATTCATCAATGTAGAAAACTGATGTAAAATTATAATTTAAAAAAATATTTGCATACTGGCCACCGGGAAAACTCCCAATCATAGATATACATGTATATATCTCTGGCTCTGGATGGCCACAGTCCTCCACTGAATATTGGTCCCGCATTTATTTCAAAGGAGCGCTACCCTGTACTAAAAAGGCGGCTCTAATGACGCATTCCTTCTAATAGACAACAGCAGGGTAGGCGACATCTAATGTATACATCTATGGTGGCGCTGAATTGAAAAGAATGAATTGACGTACCACCCATGAAGTTTCCTCTGTGCGGAAAGCCTCCTCGTCCTCCTCTCTGAGCTAGTCCTCCTCCTCCTCCTCCACCACGGTTGAACATGTTTTTTCCTCCTCGTCCTCTTGGGCTTCCTCTCTTGGGCTGAACTCCTCCCTGGTTGGCTTTCGGCTCTAGAGAACAGATTTTGCTCTCCTCTTTATACTGTTCAAGAAGTTTGACTACTTCTTCCTTCTGCAGCTCCACATACAGCACTTCACTGAAGCACTCTCCTTCCACTGGCAACGAGTATATTCCTGGAGGAGCAGAAGGGGTTATAGCGTGCTATTCTTTAAAACGTTTCTTTTTTTTTTTTTATAAAAAAAAAGACAGAAGCACTTAACAGCATTTGCTTTGAATAATAAAAAAAACCTTAATGTAAAATATATTAAAAATAAAATGTACATAATAAATGTAAATAATAAAAATGTAAATAAAAGAATAATAAAAATAAGTGACACAATAATAATAATAATAATATAATTATTATTTGCTTATTTATTTAAAAATACAACAGATGCATTGCCGGCAGCTAGCTCTCTGCAACTCTTACATGATCTCCCACTGAAGCTAAGCAAGGCTGCGCCGGGACCACAAGGAAAGCTATGCTGTTGCCAGAAGTGGTGTTAGTAAGACCAGCAGCGGGTGCTCAACCTGCGGTCTGTGAGGGTCCTAACGCCCCAGTATATTGATGGGGACTCTATACTGCTCAGCGAGCAGCCCCTTTCAGATGAGACATTAACCTCCTAGGGCTTGAGTGTCCACATACGCGGACACCACATTTTAGCTCCTAAGTAACTATTTAAAATACTTTGAATGTTTTATATTTTGTTACAGACATACAGTGTCATCCTGCAACTGTTTTGCAGCATATGAAATGTCCCAAACCCTATTTTTAACTGTCCAAAATGGGAAAAAAATTAGTTTTTACTCTCTGATAGTCAAAGCAAGTTTAAAAATTTTTTTATGTTAAATATGCATTAAAAAACATTCTGGAAAAAGTGTTTTATGTAAATTCGGACCACGAGTCCACATATGTGGACATAATTTTTCTCTAAAAGTACAACATATCAAAAGATACTTAGATTTTTATTCTAATTAGGTTCCAATAAGCCCAAATAGCAAAGAGAAATAAAAAATACATATAAAAAACACCTTAAACCGAGGTCCTGACTTTAATGTGGACGTTAAAAATCCCAGGATGTCCTTCAAAAATAAAAAATAAAAAATAGGGATTTATCCTGGCCAATTTTGCCCACTGGCCTCCTAACCATCCCAGTGTAAAAAAAAAACTAAAACAATATATAATTAAAATTTTTAAAAATATTCGATAGATTGTTCTTAAATTAATAAAATAAGTTTGATTTGTTAGTTTTCTTTAATTTTGTTTTATAATTAATTTTGGTAATTAAAATAATATAACCAACTAATTAATTTTGTTTTCATAAGTGCGAAATGTATAAAATCAAAAACAAAAATACAGATTCAAAAGCATAATATATACATATTAAAAAAACTAAATTATGATGGAAGCATATAACAGAAGAGTTATTAAAACAAGTATGAATGAATAAAAGTGTCAACAAAAGCTAAATAAATAAATAAAATAATAATAAAGCACCTAATAAAAAGCATTACGATATACAGATAATACATAATACAAAAACAACAATATTGCACACAATTTCAATTAAGTACAGCTTGAAGCAAATATCTTACTCATTGTTTTTCTGATTGCGTGTTGAGGTACATTTTTGCCATCAGTTTCTGCTTTTTTCAGCGTTCTCCTTTTAAATTCCTCATCTGTCGGACAGACGACCACTGCTTTACGCTGAAAACCGGCAAACAGGCACATTTTCCTTTTTCGGGCTGATGCGGAAACATTAGTCTAAACGAAAATACAACAATGAACTTAACGTCACAGGTACAGGGTGCAGAGATTACTGTATGTTTAATATAAGACTTCGTTTTTAAGTCTTACCTGATCAAGAATGTAGTTGCGTTTTTTCCGTGCTGCGATCTCAATGAATTTACCCAGGAAGAGAGGAGCACGCAGGGAAATCTCTAAGAGCTTTGTAACGTCTTTCATCTGTCGTTTCAACGTGGAAATCTGAATTTAAACATCAAAAACACATCAGTGTTGCAATTTCTGTATTAATACACTGCATGTGTATGCTTTCGTATAAACACACACATTGGAACCACTCACAAAAATTTCTGCCTAATTCACAACACATACATATGCACACGAGCTTGTTCTTAAAACTTCTTCTGCTAGTAAATTTGGAGTCTTGTGATGCCTGTGCTAATAATTTGCATAATACACGCCCCAAACCAGCTCCATATAAGGGCTTTCGGCAAAGAGGCACTCGCCCAGAGAAAGACAAATATGGCATCAAAATAAAAGACAAAGGAAAAGAACTATATATTCATTAGGTACACCTGTCTAGCTATTCGCTAATGCAAATTTCTAATCAGCCAATCACATGGCAGAAACTCAATGCATTTAGGCATGTAGACATGGTCAAAATGATCTGCAGCAGTTCAAATCAAGCATCAGAATGGGGAAGAAAGGTGATTTTGGTGACTTTGAATGTGGCATGGTTGTTGGTGCCAGACGGGCTAGTCTGAATATTTCAGAAACTGCTGATCTACTGGGATTTTCACACACAACCATCTCTAGGGTTTACAGAAAATTGTCAGAAAAAGAGAAAATATCCAGTAAGCGGCAGTTCTGTGGGCCAAATGTCTTACTAATGCCAGAGGTCAGATAGAAAGGCAACAGTAACTCAAATAACCAATCGTTACAACCGAGGTATGGAGAAGAGCATCTCTGAACACACAACACATCCAACCTTGAAACGGATGGGCTATAGCAGCAGAAAACCACACAGGGTGCCACTCCTGTCAGCTAAGAACAGGAAACTGAGGTTACAATTCACACAAGCTCACCAAAATTGGACAATAAGGATTGCAAAAATGTTGCCTGGTCTGATGAGTCTCGATTTCTGCTGCAACATTTGGATGGTAGGGTCAGAATTTGGTGTCAACAACATGAAAGCATGGATCCATCCTGCCTTGTATCAACGGTTCAGGCTGGTGGTGGTGGTGTAATGGTGTGGGGATATTTTCTCGGCACACTTTGGGCCCATTCCTACCAATTGAGCATCGTGTCAACACCACAGCCTACCTGAGTATTGTTGCTGACCATGTCCATCTCTTTATGACCATCGTGTACCCATCTTCTGATGACTACTTCCAGCAGGATAATGCGCCATGTCATAAAGAACATGACAATGAGTTCACTGTACTCAAATGGCCTCCACAGTCACCAGAACTCAATCCAATAGAGCACCTTTGAGATGTGGTGGAACGGGAGATTCGCATCATGGATGTGCAGCCGACAAATCTGCAGCAACTGCATGAGGCTATCATGTCAATATGGACCAAAATCTCTGAGGAATATTTCCAGTACCTTGTTGAATCTATGCCACAAAGGATTAAAGCAGTTCTAAAGGCAAAAGGGGGTCCAACACTGCACTAGTAAGGTGTACCTAATAAAGTGAGTGTATATACTGTGTTATCAATGTATAATGTCTAGTAACTTTTCATTCACCTTGTAAATAATGTATCTAATTATATGTAGGGTTCTTTATACCTATTTAAAAGGCTCAGGCGTACATGACTATTGTGTAATTAGCAACTATTGTGCAATTGTGTGGTATAAGTTGTTCTGAATTGTTTTCGTACATCTACAATAAATTTAAGTAAGAAAGCTTTTGATAAATCATGATATAATACGACCATAAGCACATTTCATGCAAAAATGTGTGGACACGCATGTTTAGTGAATAATACGCATTGTCTTCTGTCAACACTCACCATCATCTTCTCTAAGATTGTGTCCGTCCCCAGAATGTTGTATTTTCCAGGATTGGCTTCTGTGTGCTTTGTGACCCATTCAGTTTTTCCAGATCCAGGCAGTCCGACCACCACAATGACCTGAGAGGATTTACAGAGGATTTCAGCGTTTATGATTTTCACCGATTTCACTGACTTTATTAAAACAAAAAAACAAACAAAACAAAAAAACACTGATTGCATACACCTTTGACTTTTTATAATGGCTATTTCATCAGTCTAATAGAAATAAAACATTCATTAATTCATTCATTCATTGTCCCTTATTTATCAGGGGTCACTATAGCGGAATGAACTACCAACTATTCATATGTTTTACGCAGCGGAAGCCCTTCCAGACCCAACCCATTACCGGGAAACACCCATACACTCCTGCATTCACACAGACACAAACACACACACTATAATCCACTACGGCCAATTTAGTTCATCCAATTCACCTATAGCGAATGTTTTTGAATGTGGAGGAAACCAGAGCATCTAGAGGAAACCCACGCTGAACCAAGCCATAAATCTACACTTCTCCAGCACATATTTGAAGACAAAATTATTAGCCCTCTAGTGAAATTTGAATTCAGTTTGAACTCTTTAATATATATATATATATATATATATATATATATATATATATATATATATATATATATATATATATATATATATATATATATATATATACACACAGGCAGTGCAGAATTATTAGGCAAATGAGTATTTTGACCACATCATCCTCTATATGCATGTTGTCTTACTCCAAGCTGTATAGGCGTGCATCTCTGTAATGAGAAGGGGTGTGGTCTAATGACATCAACACTCTATATCAGGTGTGCATAATTATTAGGCAACTTCATTTCCTTTGGCAAAATGGGTCAAAAGAAGGACTTGACAGGCTCCGAAAAGTCAAAAATAGTGAGATATCTTGCAGAGGGATGAAGCACTCTTAAAATTGCTAAGCTTCTGAAGCGTGATCATCGAACAATCAAGCGTTTCATTCAAAATAGTCAACAGGGTCGCAAAAAGCGTGTGGAAAAACCAAACCAAAAACCAAGGCGCAAATTAACTGCCCATGAACTGAGAAAAGTCAAGCGTGCAGCTGCCAAGATGCCATTTGCCACCAGTTTTGCCATATTTCAGAGCTGCAACATCACTGGAGTGCCCAAAAGCACAAGGTGTGCAACACTCAGAGACATGGCCAAGGTAAGAAAGGCTGAAAAATGACCACCAATGAACAAGACACACAAGCTGAAACGTCAAGACTGGGCCAAGAAATATCTCAAGACTGATTTTTCTAAGGTTTTATGGACTGATAAAATGAGAGTGAGTCTTGATGGGCCCGTGGCTGGATCGGTAAAGGGCAGAGAGCTCCGGTCCGACTCAGACGCCAGCAAGGTGGAGGTGGAGTACTGGTTTGGGCTGGTATCATCAAAGATGAGCTTGTGGGGCCTTTTCGGGTTGAGGATGGAGCCAAGCTCAACTCCCAGTCCTACTGCCAGTTTCTGGAAGACACCTTCAAGCAGTGGTACAGGAAGAAGTCTGCATCCTTCAAGAAAAACATGATTTTCATGCAGGACAATGCTCCATCACACGCGTCCAAGTACTCCACAGCGTGGCTGGCAAGAAAGAGTCTAAAAAAAGAAAAACTAATGACATGGCCTCCTTGTTCACCTTATCTGAACCCCATAGAGAACCTGTGGTCCATCATCAAATGTGAGATTTACAAAGAGGGAAAACAGTACACCTCTCTGAACAGTGTCTGGGAGGCTGTGGTTGCTGCTGCACGCAATGTTGATGGTGAACAGATCAAAACACTGATAGAATCTATGGATGGCAGGCTTTTGAGTGTACGTGCAAAGAAAGGTGGCTATATTGGTCACTGATTTGTTTTTGTTTTTGAATGTCAGAAATGTATATTTGTGAATGTTGAGATGTTATATTGGTTTCACTGGTGAAAATAAATAATTGAAATGGGTATATATTTGTTTTTTGTTAAGTTGCCTAATAATTATGCACAGTAATAGTCACCTGCACACACAGATATCCTCCTAAAATAGCTAAAACTAAAAACAAACTAAAAACTACTTCCAAAAATATTCAGCTTTGATATTAATGAGTTTTTTGGGTTCATTGAGAACATGGTTGTTGTTCAATAATAAAATTAATCCTCAAAAATACAACTTGCCTAATAATTCTGCACTCCCTATATGTGTGTGTGTGTGTGTGTGTGTGTGTGTGTGTGTGTGTGTGTGTATATATATATATATATATAATATATATATATATATATATATATATATATATATATATATATATATATATATATAATATATAGTTAATATAAATTATATATACACAAGCGAAATTCTTACATCTTTTGGCTGCAATAAAAAAAATATTTTAAAAAATGTAGGAGAATTTCATAATACTGGCCCCCTTTTATGATTGGCTATAAAAACAAACCACTGTTATACATTGACTTGCCTAGTTAACCCATTTAACCTAGTTAGGTCCTTATAATTGCACTTTAAACTGAATACTACCCAGCAGCCCAGGACGTCAACATGATGTTGTACCTCAATGTCGTGGGGTTGTTGCATTTTGTTTGAAAATCAACCAAATATCAACGCCTAATAATGTTACAGCATGGCATTGTGTGGACGTTACCACTATGACGTCTATTAGATGTTGGATTTTGGTTGCCATACCTGACGAACACATCTCAGTAATTGACGTCAATATGACGCTGGTTTAAGATGTTGGCTCGACGTTGGATTTTGGTCACTTTCCAACGCAATCTAAAATCAACCAAATATCAACGACATTTGACGTCGTTATTGGACAGCAAAATAATGTCCTTAGACGCTGGCTAGACATTGAATCAATTGAACTTAAATCTAACCTAATATTAACACCTTATGATGTTGTGTGCCTGCTGGGTAGTATCTTGCATAATAACTAAAGAGGACAAATGAAAATAAGTTATTAGAAATTAGTTATTAAAACTATTATGTTTACAAACATATTGAAAAAAACAAAAAAATTATTTGAAAAAGAATTAAAATATCACATGAAGAGTTGATCTTCAACAATATATAAATCAAACTTCACAATTTTATTCACATCTTTACTCTGAAGGTTATTATTATCTGAGGGATATTTCAGAAATAACATGCCTGATTTAATACCATTTAAAATGTAGCAAATGTAACGTTCTGCTTGAACATGAAACTGACCTCACAGTCTTTTTTGTTCTCGGGCCCCTTCGGTCCTCTGATGCGATCATGAACGGGGATCTGTTGCAGGAGTGTAAAGCCATCCGGTTGAGTGAAGAACGGGCTTTCTTGCTGACCGAAGTTAAACTCAACAGCACAGTTGTGGCAGAGGACGTGCGGGAAGAGCGGCTTTCCCTTCAGCTCATCCTTACTCACTGTAAACGCCTTTCCCAGATCCTCACCATTCTTGGAGAAGGAGATTTCCACTTCCGCTCCATCAAAGTTCTGACAAAATAAACACAGAAACCATGATATACCATGACCAGAATTAGTGCATAGAATTATTTTGAACTGTTTAGGAACTGAAGGAATTTTTCACAGTATTTCCTATAATATTTTTTCTTCTGGAGAAAGTCTTATTTGTTTTATTTCAGCTAGAATAAAAGCAGTTTTTAATTTTTTAAAAAACATTTTAAAGGTAAAAATTATTAGCCCCTTTAAGCAATTATTTTTTGTTATACAATAACTTGCCTAATTACCCTAACCTGCCTAGTTAACCTAATTAACATAATTAAGGCTTTAAATGTCATCATGGCAAAGATAAAATAAATCAGTTATCAACCATTGTGTGTGTGTGTGTGTGTGTGTGTGTGTGTGTGTGTGTGTGTGTAAAGAGGTAAACAGAACCAGTGTGCACAGTACACTATACATTAACAAGACTGTACGAATGAACTGGCTTCCATAATTAAACAGTAATGCACATTTTGAGTTCTGTCATTAGAGATTTTCCAAACACTCCTGAAAAAATGCTAAAATATCAACCATTAGTAAATGCTCTGAAAATGTGCGGATACAACATAAAGTTAGTTGTTTTAATCTATGGTAGCCTTGGACACGTTCATAAACTGTGTGTGAGAGGATTACAAATCGCTGGACTCCGTAAGAAAGACTCTAAACTAATTGCTAAATACTGTTCCGTGTCTGCTATAATAGGCAGTCTGCATGTGTGGAGAAGACGATGCCATCTGTCTCCTTAATCCATCTATTTACTAATTTGCGCAGAATTGATTGAGTGTTTTAATATTGTCACGTAAAAGAAATTCACTGATTGTATTTACTGCTTGTACTGTGAAACATAATGGGCTCTTTATGATTATTTAGACGCTGTGTCGCTTTAATTAGTATTAGTCATTCCAAATAAATTAATAAATAAATAAAGCGCAAGATGTTGGATGCACAATCCACAGCTTCTGCTTGTTGGAGCTGCTCCTTTAAGAAGATTTTAACCGAATCCAGCACTGAACTGGGAGAGATTCTGGAAGCTGACTTTGTCCAATGCTTGCTATTTATTTGATCATTCTCTGGAACATAATTTAAATTAAACTGTAAGCACTTCTCTCTTTGTGTCGTGTCCTTTGGAAGCCCAAATACAGAAACAGAAGAAGCTCTGTGGAAATAGCAGCGATTGGACAGTATTTTAGCTTTCACTGCTGTAACGTTACAGCGCCTCTGGCCACGCCCCTTAGATGCGCAGTGTGTGCGCGCGGTAAAAATACCTTTGTGATCTCACTGGCCCGGATGTATTTTTTTGTAGTCCCCAAAGTTCGTTCATTGCAGGCTTTGCTAAGCTAACTCTGTAAAAGCCAAGGTCTCCCTTTGCACTGAACTTTGAGCATTTTACATTCAGAGATGCTCACACAGCTGTTCACACAGCTACATTACAGATGAACTATAGTATAAAATATGATCTCATATATGATATTATTAGCTGGCTAATAATTCAGCGGGACTAATAATTCTGACTTCAACTGTAACTACTGAGCCACCCACCGTGTCGCTGCCACAATCAAAATTACCTTAAGTAAAATTTTAAATAAACTGAAAACCGAAATAAAACAAAACTAGCGTTTTTCATCAGAATGTAATATTAAAGAATCCTTCTCTTGAGATAACGTGGTCCTCAGGAAACATTTCTTATTTCTACCAATTTTAAAGAGACGCTTTTCAAAAGTTTTCTGGAAACTAAAGCTTCTTTTATGACTTTTTTTATTATGGAAAAAAACATAATTTAACATTTAACATTAAAACATATTAAAGCTTTTGTAACATAACTCCATTTACTGTAGTCATTTTCAAATAATTTAATGCAAACTCAATAAATACCAATTCTAAAAGTAATAATTTCCTTAACATCTTACCGTCCATTACGGGGTAGTTCACCCAAAACTGAAAATGTCCTCATGATTTACTCACTCTCAATTGGTTCTCAATAAAATGATTTACTCTCTCTCAAGTGGTTTCAATCCCTTAAGAGTTTCTTTCTTCTGTTGAACACAAAACAAGATATTCTGAAGAATGTTGGAACAAAACATTCATTGACATCAACACTAGGGAAAAATACTATAGGACTACTACAGAAGTCAGTGGCTGTTTTTTCCAGCATTCTTAAGTATATTTTCCTTTGTGTTCAACAGAAGAAAGTAAATGTTACACCCGGCTCAAAGATGTAACACTAAAGGAGACGACATAGCAAAATAAAGTCAAAAATAATATCTATTCTAACACAATTGAAAATAACATTATCAAAACATCATTAGCATGTTCAATCAGTGTGAAAAGCAAGTGAATGGATGCGGTAAGTGTTGTCAGTGCTAGTGTATGGATGCTAGCGTAAACTCTCTCACTGAGTTTAAATAAGGGCGCTGACGAGCATCAGGTGCGCTCAAGGCACGCCACAACCTACAACAGACAAAACATACAAAAACACAAACCAAAACAATGCAGTCCTAACACTAAATAAAACCGGTTTGGTACAAGTGAAGGGTGAGTAAATGATGACAATATTGACATTTTTGGGGTAACTATCTCTTTAAACCAGGGGTGCTCAACCCTATTCCTGGCGATCGACCTACCTGGAGATTTCAGTTGCAGCCCTTATCAAACACACCTGCCTGTAATTATCAAGTGCTCCTCGCGTTCTAAATAATTGGTTCAGGTGTGTTTGATCAGGGTTGGAGCTGAAATCAGCTGGAAGGTCGATCGCCAGGAACAGGGTTGAGCACCCCTGCTTTAAACGGTAGTGTATCTATCCATGGCGCCACTTAGTGGTCAAGAGTAGTAACTGCACAGTGGTTAAACACTCATTCTGAGATATTAAAAGCACATGTATACTTACAATAAAACAACCGATAACATCATTTTCGTCAAAAGTCTCCCCGTAGTCCTCTGTCACAGCATTGCTGGTTTTCTTGGCCGTCATTGAAAAGGCATACGAGTGAGCTTCCTCTCCTGTCAACATAAAGAATGCACATTGAATTTTGGTGTTCGCCTCTAAAATATTCCTGTTCGAAATAAAAAGACCCTCCTCACCGAGTAGATGAGAGCTGTTGGCCAATGACCAGCCCACCAGGACATCGTGGTCCTCAATTCCTTTACTGGTGATGTGCTTTACAGGGATCTTCTCGACAACCTGCTCACAGTGGAAGTATTTATATGTTTATTTCAATTTCAGCCATTACAGTGCTCAGCATAATTGAGTACACCCCATTTTGAAGATGAATATTTGTATCCATTTCTCAGTGAATATAGGCAATGTGTTTTGGTGCATTTGAACAAAACAGATTTATTAAACAGATATATTAAAATAATATTTTAGCCACCAAACATATATAGAAATTAAAAGATAATATACTTAAAATCAAGCAAACTATTGCAAAAATAAAATGACAACCTACAAAATTTCAACTAAATTGTTAAATTTTTTTGCTTTTCTTGATTTTTCCTCTTTTTTTAAATTTGCATTTAATATTTTTCTATAACATAAATTTGGCTGTACTAGTTTTTGGACCATTATCATAAGTTATTTTATTAGATTAGCTCCAGATTTGGCTTCAGTACTGACTAATCTAATGTATATGCGCAAATATAATATTGTATAGCTTCCTATTAAAAATATGAATTTAACAGATAGATTTGTGAGAGGTGTACTGTACATGGCAGATACATCTGACTGTTTCCCATGCGATAGTTTGATCAAGACGTGTATATTTTTTCTGGATTAACAGAGAATCGTGATTTATTATTATTATAGATTTTTTATTTAAAGAGATCCCAATTGATAGATTTCATGTGACGTTACACCATTAGGGGAATGCCCCCTTGTGGGCAAACATCAATATGTTCTGCTGACCACCAAGGCCCAATCCCAATTCTATTATTTTACACCTACCCCTTCCCCTTGGCCCTTGAAACAGAGTGTGAAGGGGAAGAGCTTCAAAATTTACCCCTAAAAAAAGGGACACCACTACAGCACCTGCACACGTCATCATGTGATGTCGCAAGCTATTCATATGAGATCGACGACGGCGACTGCAATAGTTATTCCAGAAGCATTGTTTTTTGTATTTATCTTCAGGAAATCACTGAAGGCAACAATATCATGTTATCATAACGATATAATGTGGCAATAAGCTCGTAACTGCACTGTGCATTTACACCCTGGCCATATTCATCTATGTAAACACAAGAAAACATCAGTAACGTTATACCAGACACTGTAAAAGGGCCATTCCCTGCCACTATAGGGTATTGTTATGGATTATAGATAGCCAAGTTTTTTTTTAAGCATGACTGTAAAACACAAATGTCATTAATATTGTATTAAGACATATGCTTGTTTGTTGTAAAAATTCCTACCAAAAAAATACTTAAATTTGAGCATCTCTTGACTCGTGTGTGCAGCCATGTTTCCGCTGTAGCTGTGAAATTTTCTTACCCCTTGGTTTCGAGTGTGGTCCTATAAAATCTTAGTTGCAAGGGCTATTTAGCCCTTCCCCTTAGCCCTACGCCTTCAAGCTAAAGAGAATTGGGACACCCCTACACCTTTAAGTAAACGCGCAAAACGAGGGGCAGTGGTAAGGGGAAGGACTAAGGGGTAGAATTGAGATTGGAAGAGTGATTTCTGTTTTTGTAGCCAAAAAAATCTGAATAATTGTTGTGCAATAAGATATAATAGATGAGAAGACACTCTTGGACTGTGCTTCTACTGAAATTCCTTCAACCAAAAAGGAGAAATTTATATATATATATTTTTTTTTTTTGTGAAAAAAATTGCTTAAAGGGCACCTATGGTGAAAAATCTACTTTTTAAATTGTTTGGACAGACATATGTGTGGGTAAAGTGTATAGACCGTCATATTGGGGTGATATAAACACACCCAGTTCTTTTTTTTTCAATTTAACAACATAAAAACAGTGGACCAATTGGATCGGTTTTGAGATTGACCGCAACTTGACGTAGGAGTGCGGTCCCCCCGCCCACCAATATTGATTGACAGGTGCGCATTACCATATCCTCAGTTTGTTTCACGTCCGCCATTTTCAGCGTGTGAGTCAAAGCGATGTCACCAAAGAAACACCCTTGCTATATTTTTAGATGTAAGGCTCATTGGGCTCAACACAAGATCAACATTCACCACGTTATCGCTCTCCTCTGCGCAAGTGTTTGTTACTCGGTGGGTTTGCATACATGTGTACTTTTCATTGCGTCTTCCTTAAACTTCAGCTGTTTGCATTTCCCAGCCCAGCCACGACTCAGAACACTGTTCATATTTCTGCCGCGCCACAGAGCGTTATCTGAATAGTTTCATTTTAAATAACATGCGAATGTGCGCGTCTGGTGTGTCGTGTCATGGCTCTGAGTGGCGCATCCGGTGTATGACGGCCTTTAGTTATAGCCTCAAGCAGGTCGTACACCAGAAGCGTCGCGCCATGCAGCAGCATGCATTTCTGGATTGAACTGCCATGGATGAACTGTCATGTGCGCGCAGTGTTGTGGCGCTGAGAGGCGCATCCGGTGTGTGATGCCCTTCAGTCAAAGTTAATTCAGTGTGCTTGGTTATTAGTCTCGGTGTAGGCTACAAGCTCGGAGCTTTAACTAGCACACAGTTGGCTGTAAAACTATACAAAGATACAAATGATTTTGTAGTCTCTGCTTGGTCTGTGTCAGAGTCGTACATGTATGGCTGAATGCTGGTCCTCTCATGTTCCTTCTCTCTGTCTGCCTGTCTGTTGCCATACACAGCGGGGGAGCTCTTGGCTCCGCCCCCTTGTTAAGTTGGGCGAGAAGTCGAAACTAATTTTCATGTAAAGCAACATGCCCCAAAAACAACGAGCTGTGTACACGCCCCCAAAATCACACTTTATAACACATTATAATAAAAAATCTGAATTGTGTTTTGAACTGAACCTAAACTGGCACACTCAGAAGAACCATAATATTAATATGAAATCTTAAAAAAGGGGTAAAACAGGTGCCCTTTAGGGAGGTTAATAATATCAGTCTTCGACAGGTGATGTCACCCTCGTGAATGTAGAGTTGTATTATGGGTCTAGCCCCCATTTGTGGGGTATCCGAGTTAGCATTAGCTCTTATATGGTTTAGCATCTTTCGCAGAGTAAATACAGTTACGTTCTTGTTGTGTAAAGGGCTGTAATAGTAAATCACACGATTGAAAAGGTAAACAAATTAATCACAATGACAGATCATTCAAATTTCCCACTTGGAAGAAAAGATATGGACAGAATGTAGCGGTAATAACAGATGCATCCTGGGTTGGAGCAGTGAGATGCAAAAATATATCTATTGCCAACATATATTTGCTCTTGACATTTTCATAAAGGTAAGTACGTAACCATATTAAAGCGACTTTACAATTGTCATTGCTTAGGCTTAAAATAATTATTTTAATTCAATGTAACACTTTAGTTTTGGGGGTAGAACTGAATTTAAAATCTGATCGAGTCACCTTAGTGCATATGGATATAAGATTGTAAAGTGATTGATTGTTAAAATATTGTAAACACGTCTCGTTCACGTTATTTGTCCACCAAATATCCCAAAAAACAGTGCATGTGACGTCACTCACAACAAACGCACATGACTGACAAAGACCGATTAACCTTAAAATGTTTTTAAAAAATAAAAAGACTGCTTTTATTCTAGCGAAATTAAACAAATAAAACTTTCTCCAGAAGAAAACATATTATAGAAAATACGGTGAAAATTATTTATCTATCTATCTATCTATCTATCTATCTATCTATCTATCTATCTATCTATCTATCTATCTATCTATCTATCTATCTATCTATCTATATCTACACACGTGTGTGTGTGTCAAAACACTTTTATTTTGGATGTGATTAATCTTTGCACAGCATTACAGAAAATCTTACATATTGTGCCTTTAGGACCGAACTCTCACCTTCATTTCAAAGCAAGCCTTGCCTTTGTCCACTCCATAAGACGCTCGTCCTCCTGCCCACAGGTAGGCAAAGCTCTCCATCGTGAGAGAGGAGGCGCTGTAGCGATCGCGAGACACCTTGAAGTGCAGGTCACAGTCATCTGAAGAAAAGAAAAGACGAAACTGTATAACAAGCTACAGACTGGCTGCACATTTAGCCCAGTTGATGTTGTGACCTGCAGGCTTTAGCATATCACCAGCATTTTGCATTAAAAACATATTGTGGGTTGTTTTTTTTGTTGTTCAAGGTTTTTTTTTATTTGTTTTTCACGTTATACAGAGCAAACAAAAAACAAAACACCCCTTTCCAAGAACACCGGATCTAGGAACAATATATAATCAAATGTCCATAGAGAAAATAAAAGTTGAAAATATGACACGAGTTCCTTTTTCTCATATTGTCATGTTGTGTGCGTCCATTTCCATCACAAGAGTTAAAAAAGGTTGCCAGACCTTATAAAATGTCTCAACAGACCCTTTGATAGTATGCCTCATTTTCTCCAACTTAAGATGAGACATCACTTCTCTTATCCAATGATTATGTGTTGGTGGAATAGGGTCTTTCCATTTAAACAATATCAGTCTTCTAGCCAGATTATTTTTAGGTAAGTCTAAGGATGCTATATCATGTATGTTAATGTAAATGTTATTTAAATAAGTAATTCATAAATCTTGCTTATTGTCTGTTTTTTTGAATGATTTACATTCAAAAATTGAGTGTATTAAAGAAAGAAATGGAGGGACACAGTGGAAAGTTGCTGGAATTCGAAGCTTGTGAGTTGTTTTTTTAAGTGAGATCTTCATACTCACAGGTGTCCAAACACACGGTTGTGTCATCAAACTCTTCATCTTCTTCCTCCAGAGGGGGCTGTGGAGACTTCGCCCTGAGAGAAATGAAAATAATTTAGCTGTTTTGTAATAAACTGAAATACATTTAATCTTCAGATGCAAAAACCTTCAAAGTTTGTGTCTGATTCTTGACATCTGAAGTCCATATATTTATATTTGTGTGTGTGTGTGTGTGTGTGTGTGTGTGTGTGTGTGTGTGTGTGTGTGTGTGTGTGTGCACTACAGTTATTTTTAAATCATTGTTAAATGATTTTATAAAGGCATTATAAAGATAATATTCTCTGGATTTATTATGTTTCAGTAAAACTGTATTATTTTTTCCTATAAAAGGTCAGATAATAATCTTCCAAATCAAAATTTGTCAAATGGTTTATTTATTGATTAATTTAGTCAGAAAATTACAATTGGTTATAATAATAAAAACATCTGGATTATTCCACCATTTTTTTTACTATTCAGAAGTTAAAACATTGGTATTGTGTTGGTATTTATAAAAATTGTATTACATATTAAAATAAAACACTTAAAATATATAAAATCAATAAACATTAAACAATATCAAGTTAATACAATATATTAAAATGAAAATATGTTTTAAAATGTATATTAGGGCTGCACAATATTGAAAAAAACTGATATTGCAATATTTTGTTTTCCTGCTCATTTTCTAAGATAACTTCATTTGGAAAATAAAAAGTATAAAACAGTCGAAGTATAAATAGCAGAAGTGAACGAATAAATTTTCCCTACACACAAATATTAATCTTATCCAAAACACAACACTAAATATAAAAGCAGACAAAATAACAGGGTCAACAATGACTAAACCGCTGAGAAATATCCACAAGATAAATGTAAACATTGCCTAATTGAAAACCTGACAGGGACTTGAGGGTTTTAAATGACTGAAAAACAGCTGCGGATGCGGTTTATGGATCGCAAGTGCCCACAATTTACAGTTTGCGATCATATTTCTGCTTTGTTCTGCTGATATGTGATCCAAATATTTGGAACTTAAAAGAGATGAAAATATGCGCAGATTGTGCTGCATTTCTGTCGAGATCCCATGGCTGACATTACGGCCAATTGAAAAATTATATTAATTGGAATGAACTGTAGTTGAGTGTAGACATGGGATGAAAACTGGTTTCAAGGTTTACTGCGGTTTGGAAAAGTCAAGGTTTTAATACCGCTAAAATGTTCTGTTATACCATTCCCAAGGTATTTGTAAGGTTTTTTTAAATATATTTTTTTGTGTTGTAAAGAAATCTGTGTTTCTGAAAATAATGAAGAGAGCAGAAGTCAATGATTTATTTAAACTATTTAGCCTGACATGTTTACAGTTTCAAAATATTGGAAAGGTTTCTCAAAATAAATTTGTGTTCAATGGGGAAAAAGTTTTTTGTTTTACCCAGACGTTTAAAAAGAACTTATTTCAGAGCAGTAATCACAATACTGTGACACCATGAAACAATGGTATTTTTATCTAAGATTATTATACCGTCAGAAACTTATACCAGCCGATGCCTAGTTGAGTGCATCTGCATGAAATGTATACAAATATATCAAATAAAATAAATTAAAGCACATATGAAGACAACAGAACAAGGATACAAATTAAATAAACAGCACTTAATGGTTTTCGGTTGGACGGTTTAACAGTATTGAAGTAAAGAAATTCAATGATCAAATATAAAGTAATACCGCATAGTCTTAATTCTACTGTATTAAATTATTAAACAATCTTCATTAAAGTGACAAACTTTATCCTTTCTTGTGCCCAAAAGGTTCAAATTCAGCTGAAATCTTACAGTCATAGATCCTAAAAAACACATGAAATAATAAGTTTTTTGCATCGACTTTATAAATCGTATGTTATGAACTGTGTTTTCTGATTAATTATAATCCCAATCTGACATTGCAGATCCTGTGATGTGACTATTGCAGATTCGCACATAGCAATGTTGATGCTGAAACAATATATTGTGCAGCACTAATATATATATATATTAAAAATACAAAATTTTTTGACTTTATCATGGTTTAATATTTACATTATAACAATATAAAAGTGTTTAATGGTTATGTATGCACTACCTGGGAAAAGAAAAGACAAATTAGCATATCACCAATACATAAACAAATACGCATATTAATTAAACACATCAAAAAAACAAACAATATTAATAGGACAAGGAAGAATATACAATTTAAACGTAATACAATAACCCCTACAATATAATTTCCACCAAAACACATTGATTTCATTCTTTAACAGCCCGAGCACTGAGGTGAAAGAGATGCCCTTATTATTAATATTATAAGCTCAAAGTCATTTCAAATGGTCAGTAAAAATGTGTTTCTTTGCACTGATGTCAGATCTGGCTCTTTACTGCCAGAGCTGCTCATAAATCTTTCAGGTGCAGCGGAACCTCAGGATTACCAGAGGCCCGACTGCACGATTCTTACCGGCTGTATTTTCTTTCTTCAATAAATTCAAAGTAGGCCCTTCCATGTTCATCTCGGCGTCTCTTTACACCCTTCTTTTTCTTCTGTTCATCTTTCTTGTCTTTGTCCGCATCCCCTTTGGAAATAAAACAATAAAGCGTAAGGAGGAGTACCTCCCTCCTGGACCAGGCATGATGTAACATGATGGTCCACAGAATTACTGGAGGATTTATACTCTTATTTAGGGTATGCATGAATTGCAATGAGCAGTGCTTTAAAAGAAAGGTGTATTTATGCTCAAGGAGCGACATCAGACAGTGCGGTTATTGTACACCGCGGGATTGTATGGGTACAGACAGAAGGTTGATGCCAAGACAACTGCAAACTGTGCAATTTTGAGCTAACACATTTTCATATTCAAATTACATGCATCTTGAAGAACTGCAAATGTTGTGACCTAAAAATTAGGGATGCACCGATACTGATACCAGTATCGGGTCGATACTCGATTAAAATACTCGTACTTGTATTGTACATGAAATGATGATACCACATAACAGTATTTCACTATGTGGATGTGATTTGTTGTCCTACCTGACTTCAATGTAATAATGAATGCATTATATATTAATAGCTTAGTCCTTATAAACAATCTGTTTATAAAACACATTATTAACGATCTATCTGCTACTAAAGAATAAACCGAATATGCAATATAATCCTTGCATAATGATCACATCGAAACAAGCTAGTGCTCATTTTATATATTAGTTGTGGGCCGTTACCGGCGTTATTGTGCTGAGTTAACGCAAGACTTTTATCACGCGATAAAAAAAATATCGCCGTTAATCTATTCTCAAAGTTGGGTTGGGAGCTGGGTCTATTTTACGCAAGGTATGATGACTTTCATCTTTATATATAAGCGCGGATATATACCTGACCGGTGAGCCGTCTGACGAAAGAGTGCCCTTCTGACTCTAACTGCAGTTCGGCAGTTTCACTTTAACTCACGAACAATTCATTCATGCCCTCGTGACAAACTGGGGTATTAGACGCAAATAATGAGTAAGGACTGGTGTTATGGAATTTAATAATGCAAGCGAAATGGAAAGAAAAAAACTTCCGCATTTCACGATGTGTGTGTGTGTGTGTGTGTGTGTGTGTGTGTGTGTGTGGTCCTTTACTGACAGCCGCGTCTGGATCTTGGCGAAAAATATGGCGAAAGGTCCTAAAGACCGTGCTGTTTACTTCAACAATGCCACTAATATATGCATACTACACGTCTTAATTCCATTTCTGTTTAGTTCAGTTATGACTTTAGTCAGATTAAGGCAATCAAAAAAAAAAAAAATTGATGTTTGTAGCTTATGTAGGCCTACAGTTCAAAATTCTTGTTTAACTGAATAACCAGTTAGTAAACACATTGAACATAATGTATTTTCATCACCAATTATCATAGTAGAACAGTTTCTCAAGCAGTTTGTGATGCGCCACCTGGCTTGAGAAACCTGTTCTCAAAGACTTATTATTTGGGTAGCACATAGGGGTGTCAAATTTAATTGTTTCTTCGGTGCACTGCGATGCAGACGCGGACAATTCGGTATCGGTTCAGTAATAGATCATAACCGGTTATTATGTACTGACGTCATTTATCTCATTTGCGCTATGTCGCCGTAGCTTACTATGGCGAGGGAGGCGAGCGCGAGTATTTACAACGCTCCAACTACTTAAAAACTCAGAAACTGTGCCCAATTTCACCGCGTTTGTGTTTGCTGGACAGTCTTTTACTGACACTTGCAGCAGAAGCCCCTATTTCACAGCGATTGAGAAAATGAAAGTACTCTTTTTCTCTCTCACTGTGGCCCATTTGACCTGCTGGCATGACTTTTCCTCTCCTCTCGGCTGTTACAGCGATACTTCTGGATACAGACAGGTCTGCAGAGTTTTCTTCACTGTGTCTATCATGGAGCAGCTGTGATCGCCGCTGCCGTTTATCAGTGTTTATCATAGGTGAACAGACCCAGAGCGTTAGAGCTAATTACAGCCCTTTCTGTTGAGCCCGCGGCCAATCATAGGGGTGTAAGAACGAACTCATCAGACAAGGCTCAGAAAGCGAGCAGGATATTTATATTTGTTTATTTGCTTTAAATGCTCATGTTGTTCTGTGCATGTACTTGCGTTTTTAAAGGTACAGTTTATATATCTGACTGTTTTAAAGAACAAAATTCTATTACAAATAGTATATAAATATATTTATACAATTTAATACAAGAATTGTTGTGCTCTGAAGAAAATATAAAACTGTGTATGGAAAGCATCGTCAATGCACCGAGATATCGAATTGAACCGAATCTATGGCATGATAATCGTAACCGAACCGTGAGACCAGTGTAAGTTCACACCTCTAGTAGCACACATATTATGAATGCCTTCGGCAGAATTCAAATGTGCCATTTTAATCTAGATTAATTCCAAGATTACAGTGAGATTAATCTAGATTAAAAAGATAAATCTATGCCCACCTATATTATATATAAAAAATTACAGAAATTTTAAGCAATGGAACATTATGTGTAAAAAAAAATCTAAACTATTATATAGTAGACTACAGGCTAAATAAATGAGCCTAGAACTGAACATCACTGCGGGCTGTCTGTCAAGATAAAATCGCTTAAAACATCTTAATATTTTAGAGAAAGTAGTTAAAGTTTGCATAACCAGCTATTGATCTTATCCACCCACGACACACCCATAATTAAAATTTTGTAGCCTACTTGTTGATTACCTGACCACAGATTAGCGGCAGGTCTCAACAATAACAATATCAACAATATATATTATTGGCTTGGCAAAGGCTTCTGTTAAAGATTTTTGTTCATCTTGCTACAGGCAAAAAAGAAAACCTCTTTTCATGAATTGCACTTCCATTGAAACCAAATCTAAGAAGTATCGAAATCAGTACTTTGTATCGGCAAGAGCACAAATTAAAATACTCGTACTAGTATCGGTTTGTAAAAAAGTGGTATCGGTTCATCCCTACTAAAAATCTCAAAAGCTGATTCATTCTTATTGATTTATATTAGATCATTTATTTAATTTCTTATTTCAAATTATAATTCTGCATAGTCTTTAAAGAAATAGATCTGAAATTAATATGAATTAAAATTAAATGGCAAATTATTAGTGCTGAATAAAAATAACTTAGTTATACTTATTAAAAGACAGATTTGTTGCTATATATTGTTAGTGATAAAAATAAATATTTTATAAAAACAAAAAGAATAAAACAATACTGACCATACATTTTCATTCATTGCATGAGACACGGGGCAAACAAATAAATAAATAAATAAATAAATAGAAAAAAAGTCAATAGACAATACAGTGTTTCCTCTAGGATTTTTCCCAGCTGTGGCGGCAGGCTTTTTTTTTTTTTTTTTTACACAGATCTGCCAACTATTTCAAAGACAAATATTACACGCAGTATTACAAGTCGAGAACGCATTCATGTAATCTGAGCATGCGAATCTCTTCGCTTGCGCGCCGATTTCCTCTTCGAGCACAAAACTTCTTGCACGCACTCAAATTTACATGCTCAAGTGCAGATCTTCTCGTGCGCTCTCCTGTAAGCGCTGCTGAAGTGCAATTTTGTGCGTTTTCCGACATTAACGCGTCCTGAAGTAAAGTGAAATGGCTATAAACTCCAGAAAGATAAATATACTTATGGAAACTGTGTTCATCTTAACTGAAAGCTACGCCGTGTTTGCTGGCGCCCCACGCATCACGCACCTGTCAGTCAGTCAGTCAGCATGTCACCTTAAAGGGTTGAACAAATAGCGCACCGCACTACTACGGTTACAGAAATGTTTGCGCTGTTATAATTCACTTACCTTTTAATATGTTTTGGTGCGATTTTAACCCGCTATAAAAAAAACACGACTGAATGTTTTAAATGAGAAGTTGTAATGTAGCCGTGGCGGGAGGAATTTTGGCGTGGCGGCCCGACACGGATGAATGAATGTAACGGAAACCTTGCAATATATAAAAGGTTATTATTAAAAAAGAAAATAAAATTGTAATTAAATTACTCAAATTTAATCGTGAACATTGTTACTGTATTGTGCAAATACTTAACTCATAAGCACCTATTTTCTCGAGTTTGTATTGTTCAAAAAGAAATTAAATACAAACTAATACTGTGAATATGAAAAATACTACATGACATTCATAAATCAATTATATGTTATGCAATTTTACAAATAACATGCACGACAACAAGTCATAATAGAAATTAAACATGAAATAAATGTAATGACAATCTAAAGGATTTTTTGTGATTATCTGAAGAGAGTGGCACGACTTGACAAGGCCATATGATGATTTGTAAAGCTTTCCTAAAGCTCATGACTATAGTACACAAATGAATGAGGTGTTAAGCCAATCACAGAGCACTGACTGAATCTGGCCAATTAGAGATTTGGGCTATCCAGAGGAAGGGGGTTGGTAGAAACCAAAACTCAGTCAGAGCTGCAGCAATGCACAGAAAGCGAAAAATAATATATATTTTTGAACATTAAAGCATTAATATTTAAATTAATTAATGAATTAAAATAGCATCATAAAGCCTGTCACAGATGTAGGCTAAAGCCACTAACCCCACTTTATCCCAAAGGGGGGAGAAGCATCTGTCAAATGAAGACAAAGAGTAACAATGTGGTGACATGAGGTGCTCCTCAATACTGCAGGGCAATGGAGAAAAACAAATGAACTGAGCTAACCAAACACGCACGCACGCACGCGCACACACATCTTTACTTCACAATCTTATATATACCTATGTTTACAAGTTTCACTGTCTGGAAATTGAGGAAAAACTATTAATGATAAATAGATGTAAATAAAAGGTTAAAACTAAGTTAAATGCTAAATTATTATTATTATTATTAAAATGAATGTTACATTGAATAAACAAACATATTATTAACTA
The DNA here is from genome assembly GCA_903798195.1 of Danio kyathit. Classification (NCBI taxonomy): domain Eukaryota; kingdom Metazoa; phylum Chordata; class Actinopteri; order Cypriniformes; family Danionidae; genus Danio; species Danio kyathit. The sequence continues at coordinate 14,695,311 of LR812535.1, forward strand.
TTCCTAGTGAACTACAATAAAAATAAATAAATAAATACATCTACGGACCTGAAATTATTTCTTATAATTTAACTTCCACTTAAAACGTGTAGTCAATAAACATGAAACATATATATTTTTAGAGTAATGAAAATAAATAAATATGTTTATTGACCTTAAATTTTTAAGTAGCATTTAGCATGATGTAACTTCCACTTTCAAAATGTGTAGTCAATAGATATATATATATATATATATATATATATATATATATATATATATATATATATAGATATATATTTAATATATACAGTTGAAGAATTATTTGCCCCCCTTTGAATTTTTCTTCTTTTTTTTTTTATATTTCCCAAATTATGCTTAACAGAGCAAGGACATTTTCACAAATCTTTAATGAAAGATATATAGAACATATATAGTGGATTTATTTTATTTTTTTTGCATTTTTCTATGCAATTCATTTGCATAACTTTCCTATACTTTAATTTGATTAAGGTAATGAAATAAGTATTACATTAAGGCTAGAGATATGCAGTGCGAAGTAAATAAACTGATAATAAATAAAATAATTTTTAATAAAAATTGCTGCATTCAGCAAAAAATATTGAAAAATTATTGGACAATAATCAATAAAATTAAAAATAAAACACTTAAAAATTGTTAGTGAGAAAATAAGAAAATAAATAATTTACATAAAAAATATGTTTTTAAATTAATATAAATAAATATTTGAAATAAAAAGAAATGCATTGTATTATATTATTACGCACATTATTATTATTAATATTACTATCTATAATATTTAGTTATATTAGAGTACAATAAAATAATTGCATACTTAGCAAGGTAAAACATATTACTGTAAATTATATAAGGTGAAACTGTAGCATTCTCTTAACTGTAGCAGTAACTCAAAGGGACACAAATGGGACAGCAACGATAGCATAACAAACCCCAGTATACGCACTGTGCTGTCAGTATGAATCAATTTAGCCCAATTTTACACAAAGTAACTATGAATTACTCAGTCTTCATCGTGTAAACTCACCCTTGTCGAGAGCCACATCATCCTCATCAAATTTTTCCATCTCTTCATCTTCATCACCATCATCTTTAAGCAGGGCGTCTTCGTCTTCATCAGATTTATCCATCTCTACCCCGGCGTCCTCCTCTTCCTCCTCCATAATATCATCATCCTCGGCCTCCGCGTTTCCTCCATCCTCCTCCTCCTCCTCCTCCTCATCATCTTCCTCCTCCATGCTCTCTCCCACCGGGTCCTCCTCCAGGTCTTCGCCGGCGGGGTCTCCTCCGTCCTCTAACCGACGCTCGGTGCCGTTAGTACCAGAGAGCGCCTCCTGGTCTAGTGCGGCCTGCAGGCGCGACATAAGATCCGCCTTCAGCCCTTTATCAGACAGACTCCTTTTCTTCAGCTCGTCCTTCAGCTCGTTCACTTTCAGCTTCTTCACGTTTATAGCGCTCATCGTGTCCGTTGTCTTCAGACGTGTGTATTTAAGGAATTATGAACGGAAAATATGAACGGAAAGGGAAGGTTGTTGTGAGCGGACTGTCCGAAGACTCGCGGTGCGGTCGCTGTAGGCAGCAGTCGGAGCGGAACAAGGCCAACTCAGCTTTATATAATCTACCGTAAAGAACGTAATAGACAAGCGCGTAGGAGACTACCGTAAATATCGATTTTGATGTAAGAAATTAGACTAATCCGTTTTTTAGTTTTACAATTTTTTAAAGTTTTATTCTGTGTTTGGCTTTTTTGTTTCCCATTTAAGCCATGTGTTGTTTTTAAACATGGAATTTAGTTAGATATTTTATAGGCCGACGACGCAGTGGCGCAGTAGGTAGTGCCGTTGCCTCACAGCAAGAAGGTTGCTGGTTCGAGCCTCGGCTGGGTCAGTTGGTGTTTCTGTGTGGAGTTTGCATGTTCTCCCTGCGTTTGCATGGGTTTCCTCCGGGTGCTCCGGTTTCCCCCACAGTCCAAAGACTTGCGGTACAGGTGAATTGGGTAGGCTAAATTGTCCGTAGTGCATATGAGTGTGGATGAGTGTGTATGGATGTTTCCCAGAGATGGGTTGCAGCTGGAAGGGCATCTGCTGCGTAAAAACGTGCTGGATAAGTTGGCGGTTCATTCCGCTGTGGTGACCCCGGATTAATAAAGGGACCAAGCCGAAAAGAAAATGAATGAATGAACGAATGAATGAATGAATTTTACAGGGCCGCAGCCTATAGAAAGGGGTGATTCTTTTTTTTGAAAAAGTGGACCTTATTCGCCTCATTTTCTATTAAATTACGAGGTTAAAAAACTGCGTTTTAGTGACATTTTAAGCACTAATTTTTGCCGGATCAGCTTGTTGGATAGTGATCTTAACTACACATTTTGATGTACTAAAAATATTTCCTACAAAGTGCTTACTATACTATTTTATTCCTAAGTATTTACAAATTTGCATTTAAACTGTAAATTATTAAAGTTTTATAAATAATGTTATGAGATTAGATTTAAATAAAAAATAATAATAAATATAAAATATAAAAAAATACTTATTTTCAAATACAAATTTATTATCATCCATCATTAAAAAAACATGAATCTGGTAAAACTTGTTTTAAACTAAAAAGTGTAGCAAATAAAAAACTGAAAAAATTTCATTTAGCTTTCCTTTTTTAGAATTTGGTCCACTTATGACCAGATGAACATTCATTCATTCATTTTCTTTTCGGCTTAGTCCCTTTATTAATCCGGGGTCGCCACAGCGGAATGAACCACCAACTTATCCAGCACGTTTTTATGCAGCGGATGCCCTTCCAGCCCCAACCCATCTCTGGGAAACATCCACAAACACTCATACACTATACGAACAATTTAGCCTACCCAATTCACCTGTACCGCATGTCTTTGGACTGTGGGGGAAACTGGAGCACCCGGAGGAAACCCACGCAAACGCAGGGAGAACATGCAAACTCCACACAGAAACGCCAACTGACCCAGCCGAGGTCAAATGACCAATGAGGACTGAAAAAAGTCTATCAAGGTCACAAATACATGTTCTATTAACTCAAGACACCAACTTATCTAATATAAAATATCGGCTTCATTATTCTACATTCTCAGAAATAAAGGTACAGGAGCTGTCACTGGGGCAGGGCCTATATAAAAGATACATATTGGTACCCACATACTCCACAGTGGTACATAAAAAGTACACATTAGTACCCAAATGTACCTAAAAAGAACCTTTGAGGTACCATTATGGACCCTTCAGGTACAAATATGTACCTTTTGAAAAGGTACTGCCCTATTGACGGCTCCTGTACCTTAATTTCTGAGAGCGTAGGGTTAAGCTTAATAAATTCGACCCCTCCATCTCCTCTAAATGTAACAAATGTGAATCTGCCGAAGGCTCCTTACAATTTTTTTTTGGTCATGCCCAAAACTTTTTGAGTTTTGGAGTGAAATTTTCAGATTCTACTCTAAGGCTTATTGTTATGACCTCGTCCCTGATCCAGCCATCGCTGTTTTTGGTTGGTCTGACTCACTTCGTGGGGTTCATCAAATTAGAAAAGCTGTCTAATATATGCAATGGTGATACTGATAGCTAAAAAAGTATTCTTTGTTTATGGAAAAAGGCATCAAAACCAATTTTTAAATCCTGGCTTTCAGAATTACTAGCACTTTACATTTCGAGAGACTTAGACACAATCTTTCTGATAGCATTGCTGGCTTCGAAGCCACCTGGAAACCCTATTTTTAATTATCTGTCAAATGTCAAGGATAACAGTTTAAAGGTAATACCCTGTCATCGTGTAAAAAATAGTACATATCCAAGGGCTGTTGCAATAATGAATGGACATTAAACTGAGGGTGTTTCTGGCCAAAATCGCACTCACTTTTTAAACTTATTCACTTTTTAACCTGGAAGCTGCTAGGAAATGCACTTGCCACTTTACACGCATGGACATTAAATTGCATTCCTTTTTAGCCAACATTTTATTCACTTTTAAATTTAAAAGCTGCTAGAAAATGCACTTGCCACTTTTTACGCACATCATACGCACTTCTAGTATTGTACTGTTTACTCCTTTTATAATTAATTGTTGTTGTCATTTTACCTTTTTATTTCTTGTTATTATTGTTGTTGTTTTAGGTAGATAGGACTGCACTGAAGGGAAGGGCAAACGTAAATTTCGTTGTACTTTGTACAATGACAATAAAGATTCTGATTCTGAAGATCACCATATTGCCTGTGCCTACTGGCCTAGATATATATGTGTAACATTGTTGACCCATGTACTTAATTGTTTAGTTGAAAATGAATGCCTTAAATTGTGTTCAGGAGATAACCCTTAGATTGATTTTTTTTTTTACAATCACCTTTACTCTAAAAATGTACTTTTCAGAATATGTCAATAACCAAAACTGAAAATGTATGTTCATGTTTGATTGCCTGTTATGTTCTGTTATGATGTTTTTTTGCATACTGTCAAATGTCAACCACTAGCTGGTTTCTGAATGTTGGCTAACATTTAAAGTGAATGTACTATTTGTTATTTACATATAATTAAAAACCTACATACATCTTGTCTGTTTTGCTTTAAAGTTTTACAAATTTTAATATTTTCACATTAAATTGTAGTTCCTAGACATTTGCACATTTATCTACACATAATGTGTTAAAATGACACATTTGTGTGTTTATTTACTTGACACAATTTATGTGTTATAATGACTTACACATCTGTTGTGTTAAATTCAACACAACATGTGTTGTCCCTGCACACTCCGTACATGTGTCAAAATTCTACATAACATGTGTCATTTTTAACACATCCCTTTTTGCAGTGTACTGGAGGAACTGATGTAATAATGGTTTTAAAATATTTTTTTTATTTCTGTCTTTTGTCTTTTTTTTGTTTGCGTTTCTTTTCTGGCTTTAAAATTGTTGTTGCTTTTTGTATTGCTCTGTGTTGCTTTAAGGTCAAAATAAAAAAATATATATTGTTCCATAAAATTAATGCCTGCAATATTTTCCTTTTTTTTTTGCATAAAACATAAACAAAATATATATTTTCCACAAACAGCACAATAATATTTTCATTTTTAACAAGACTTGCTAATAGTTCTGCAGCCAAAAGAAATAATAGAGGAGAGCTTCCACATCCTTGCCTTATTTCTCAGTTCACCTGAAATTGAGGAGTTGTTGTTTTTTTCTAATAGCAACTGAACTATTAATGTCCTGTCCTTGTAAAGCATTTTAATGATATTTACACATTTTGAATCAAACCCCAAAAACTTTAGTGTCTAAAAAAGTAACTGGTGTTCTACTTTATCAAATGCTTTTTAAAAATCCAAAAACAAAATGAGAGCCTCTTCTTTAATAAAATAGTTGTATTCTAGCATGTCCAGAAATATTGTTATGAATAGATCTTCCTTTTAGGAATCCCGATTGAGTTTCACTAATTACTTGAGGAAGACCAACATATAGCAGCAATCACCTCTGAGAATATTTTGTAATCTTTATTGAGAATTGTGATAGGTTGAAGATTATCTAATAAGCTTTTATCCTTTCCAGGTTTTGGAGTCAGAATAATGAATCCTTGCTTCATAGGCAATAGATTATTATTCCTTATGCATTCTTGTAATGCTTCAAACAAAAATACTTTGAGATCCTCCCAAAAAACCTTTGAAGTTAGCCCATCTGGTCCAGGCGATTTATTAGTTTTCACTTTTTTAAGGATAAATCTAATTCACAAATGGAGAGATGGGAGTCACAAAGGCCTTTAAGTGATTCCTCAACTTTGGGAATAAATTTGTTTACTTTTTTAAAGAACGTCTTAGCGTCATCCATGGAGTAAGATGACACGTCTACGTTTCAGTAAAACCTCTTTTCCATTATATTTTCATCTGAACTTTCTACTTGATTTATTAACAAACTCTCCATAGCAATTCTTTCTTGACGTCTTTTTTCAAGATTACAAAAATATGAATTATTTTTTCCCTTAATTCCATCCAAATTGCTTTTGATCTTACATACGCACCCTTTACCTTTCCTATATGAACTTCATATAATGAAGACTGTAAATTAATAATTTTTTCCTTATCAACCTGTTCAAGTAAGTTTACTACAACAAATGTTAATCTTGTGTAAAAGTTTAACTTCTTTTTCTAATCAAATGTTTTTTTTTTTCCGTATGCTATAGAATACTCTCTTATTTGAATTTTAAAAAGTCCCATTTACAGCCGCTAGACACATTTTTTACTACCAATATCCCTTATAATCTTCTTTATCTGTGCGCAATATTATTCTTGGGATAAAAACTCAGAATTATATTTCTTAAACACTTGACAGGCTTCATTTATAAAAACAGTAGCCTATGCTAAACACATTTCTAAATTATAACTACAATTGACATCTAGATTTTACAAGAGAAAGCACATGTAATTCTGATGTTACATATAACATCTTTCAAAAACCTTATTTATTTATTTTATTAAGAGTTTTAATACTCTGGAGAGAAATGAAGGTATAAACTACTTATTTGTTGGACCACTTCAATATTGTCAACCAAATGCATTCAATGTTATGACAATGTAGGTTACTACAGTGAGCTCTAGGACAAATGAAAACACAATTCAGGTGTTTAGAAAGAGAAATTTATTGTGTTTGATCTGCAAACTGATCTGAAAACAACAAACCAGAAGAATGAAAACGGAGAAACTTGTAATGCGCGCATGTAACTATAAATCGCGATTGTCTTGAGCGTGTTGTTTTGAAGGCTTCTTTGCTCAACAACACTGGCCTGCTGAAAAACAAAGCAAAACATTAAACAGTTCACACAAAGGCCCTATTGTCTATTTTAGACTATAGTAAACTAAAGTTTAAAACTATAGTTTAAAATAGAGGCTAAAGTGGGCCACGCTGCTCCCGCCCACCATAACCCTGGCAGCAGGTCCCACTATACCGGCCTCCCGTGTTTCCCTGAGGGTCCTCAGAGCCCGTATTGCTCCCTGCCTAGGGTGCACGAGCGTCTCGCCCCAGGGAGTGCACGAGCTAACCGGGCGCCAGTCCGTGCCGGATTACCCGGAATGTTGCTCGGCGGCACATTTCGAGCAACAAACACGTAATATTCCTCGCGATGTTGCGTTTAAATTGGCGTGGCTCCACTCGTACCGTCGGTATTGAACTCACCTTGGTCAAGTACAAACAGCAACACCTTGAGAACTGACTAAACTGAGATGAACCGTAAGAGCTTTAACAGAATGCAGATGGAATGTTTAGAACGCCACGTCACTGGCTGAGAATGACGTCATGAGGAGCGTTGAAGAGGGAGAATCGCAAGATGGCGCTGCGAGCATAAGTGTAAGCAGTAACGCCCATCAACAAAGTTACTTTTAAGCAACATGACGGTCTTACTTATTTTCAATCTGCATCTCAGTTGGATGTTAAGTATTATTTACTTACCCCAGTCGATTTAGAGACATGTCAGCTGATTAGAAAAGGAAGAATTGCTGTCGCCTCACAGCAAGATGGTCGCTGGTTTGAGCCTTGGCTGGGTCAGTTGGCGACCATCTTGCTGTGAGGCGACAGCACTACCTACTGCGCCACTGCGTTGCCTGTTGGGATTTAGAAAAATATCAATCTGTAAACATATTTTATAGTTTAATTGTGGGAAATAAACATGTATGAGTGTGTATGGATGTTTCCCAGAGATGGGTTGCAGCTGGAAGGGCATCCGCTGCGTAAAACATGTTCATTCCGCTGTGGCGACCCTGGATTAATAATGGGACTCAGCCAAAAATGAAAATTAATGAACCCCAACAACTCTGGTTAATTGTTTTGGAAAATATAAACAAATGTTTCAATATAATGTTAACATATACTTTCTCTGTGAATTTATTTTTGAAGTTTTTGATGCAAATGTTACATCCATAACGCAGGACTTGCTCATATGCGTTGTGTATATGTCTTGATAAGTATAAAAGCGGCTCTAAGAATGTTGTGCTTTTCCTTTGTGTTTCTCATTTTATAGGTTAACTACTCTTTAATTTACTTTTTAGGGACACCTTCAATGTGAAGCAGTGGACACCTGAAGATGTCTGTTGCTGGCTGAAAATAAATGACCTATCATCACGACTTACTCTATCTTTTGAAGGTGTGTGAACAATATAAATGACAGTTTATAACTGCCCACTGTGTAACAAGAAGACATTTTATCTTACACATTTACTCAAACACATCGGACTATATCATCAGAATGAGCTGCATTTCCACATAACATGTGGACTTAATGGATGTAGCCATACAAGCAAATTTTTTTCTTCATATTGCTGTCATGTTTATCGAAAACATAAAGCACTGCTAAAAGAACATCATTCCGTGGACAGCCAGCAACATGCTGAGAATGATTTAGGATCAGAAACAGCAGAAGATGAGCAAGTACCATGTGACTCAGTAGAGACAGAAAGACATCCACTAACCAATGAATAATTAATTGAAGGCTTAAAGAAAAGCCTTTGTTTAGTCATTCTAAAAGTTCATGAAAAACATTCAGTTCCAGCAGTTGTGCAGAAAAGTGTTGTTGAAGATCTCAGGACAGTATGTGATACATTCATCACACATTACACAGAAGCAATAAGTTCTCATCTGAAAAGTAAGCAAATACATTTCGAAGATGACCATGAACTCCAAGCTTTGCTAGATAATAGCTTGATTTTTGAGCAGTCCATTGGGAGCATTACTTCTGAATGGGTGTTAGAACAGTACTGTGTCCAGAACCTGGATATGATACAGCCCATTGAGATATGCCTTAATAAAAAAGAGAATGGAAAAGTAGTGTTATTCCAGTACATTCCTCTGCTTGCTTTGCTGCAAAACCAGCAAAGAACAAAAATGTCTGGGATTCTCTCAATAGAGCCCAGTCTGTAAATGATGACATTCTCACAGTTTTCACAGATGGTGACATGTTTAAATAAAACAGCCAGATAAACTTTCACAGCTATGTCTCCATTTGTATGTGGATGAATTAAGTTGTCAATCCACTTGTCTCAAAACGAGGACGACACAAACTTACTGCTGTTTATTTCAAGTTTGGAAATCTAGACCACAGTGATACATCCAAACTTCAAAATATTTATTTGTCCACATTGGACCACCATCGTTTCCTCAAAAACAAACTGACATCTTATGCTGAAATACTTCAGCCTCTTATTTCTGATTTTTCCATATTGGAAACTACTGGGCTAGTGTTGTCATGTGATGGAGAAAGCAGATCATTTAATGGTACAGCAGTATCTGTATCAGCAGACAACCTATCTCAAGGGCGTAGGTTTGCACTTGACAATGGTGGGGGCGGGTAATTAAAATCACCCCCCCCCCTTCCCCAACTCCCCAAGAATATTCATATTTGGTCAGAATTATTAGCCCCCCTGTTTATTTTTTCCCCCAATTTTGTTTAACAGAGCAGAATTTTTCAACACATTTCTAAACATGATAGTTTTAATAACTCATTTCTAATTACTGATTTATTTTATCTTTGCCATGATGACAGTAAATAATATTTTACTAGATATTTTTCAAGACACTTCTATACAGCTTAAAGTGACATTTAAAGGCGTAACTAGGTTAATTAAGTTAACTAGGCAGGTTAGGGTAATTAGGCAGGTTATTATATAACGATGGTTTGTTCTGTAGACAATCGGAAAAAAAATATAGCTTAAAGGGGCTAATAATTTTGTCCTTAAAATGGCTTTTAAAAAATTAAAAACGGCTTTTATTCTAACTGAAATAAAACAAATAAGACTTTCTCCAAAAGACAAAATATTATCAGACATACTGTGAAAATTTCCTTGCTCTGTTAAATATCTTTTTGGAAATATTTAATATACATATATATATACATATATATAGAATATTTTACCTCATAATTAAATTTTATTAAGCTCTCAAAAGTGGTTGTTTGGGAGGGAGTGCAATGGAGAACATTACACTTTTTTGATTACTTCCATTCATAATTGCAAAGCAAATTCCAGAAACAGACTGTTTATGGCAGCTTTACCTTCTTCGAGAGAGATAGTAGACATTGTCATATCTCCTGAAATAAGAAGATCCTGGATACCATATATCTGTCAGAGAAGATAGTTGAGTTGTTGACTACATTCCATCAACATTTTCCTGGGAATATTACCCCAAAAATGCATTACATGATTCACTATCCAAGGCTACTTCTATTGTATGGTCCTCTGGTGCATCTGTCCTGTCTCCGCTTTGAAGCAAAACACCAGTATTTTAAAAGAGTGGCCACCGGTCTTGGGAGTTTTATTGCTGCAGTTCTTGTGTTGCCATACCTGCTCCACGAAGATCCTTCAGCACTTAATGTTACAAATGAGGTATGTTTACATACTGTAAATTTATATAGTGGTCAGTCTGAATACTGATCATGGCTGATTTCTGATTTGAAGTTACTGGGTTAAAAAATTTACCAAATTAACTTTTTATAAATATATAAATGTTCTTTTTCAACCAACAGACAACGCCAAACTTGACCCCAACTATGGTCATCACAGGTGACCCATTTTTTGAGGGCGTTGCTGTGGTTCTTGATGGAGAGGAGCTCTTCAGCTCTGAACTTGAGGATGTCACCTTGGCTCTAGGCCTCACAATGAGTGCTTATTTTTTTATTACGGATAAAATACACAAAGCCCATTAAAAATACACTCACTTTCATGGAGTATCTTGGGCATTCAGGAGGAGAGCATCAAGCTCTCTACACAAGTAATGAGACTTGGTAACTTCCTGAAAAGTCACGTGTGAATTTGCACTTGCTCAAGTTTAGGGTATATCTGCCGTAATCAGCATTTCGAAAGAGATTAAAACAGTGTGTGTGTGTGAGAAGAGTTCAGATGCAAAAACCTTAAATGAGCATTTTTCTTATAAAATCCAATATGTTTCTTACAGTACATTTGACATATTTGTATTTATTTATTTGCTTACCTGTAACATAATTTATTGTTTTAACAGTTGTTTAATGTTTTATATATATATATATATATATATATATATATATATATATATATATATATATATATATATATATATATATAGGTCATATGCAAAAACTTCAAACTTTCTCAGGCTCCTCCTCCTCCAGTGATTTCAATGAAACATTAACAATGTTAAGGAAACTTTAACATTATAGTTATTGAACATAAAGGAAGATGTAAAAAAAAAAATTTTTGAAAAAAAGACCAGATGGCACCTAGAGGTTATATATACATTTTTAACCTGCATTATATTTAACTTTTTATCAGATTTGCAGTTATATGTAATAATATGTTTCTTAGTGTAAACTAGACATTATTTAACATTGATTGTTTGCATTATATTCAATTATACTACATTATTAATCAAATTCTGTGAATGTAAGTTTGATGTATATTGATTATTAAAAGTTATTGTTCATTAAAAAGTCCCATGTATTTTTTTTTCTATAAAGACACCCATAGATAGATAGATAGATAGATAGATAGATAGATAGATAGATAGATAGATAGATAGATAGATAGATAGATAGATAGATAGATAGATAGATAGATAGATAGATAGATAGATAGATAGATAGATAGATAGATTTAAATTTGTCTATTAAATTAATGATTATACATGTTTGCATAAACAATAAATTAAGAGGGATGGGAAAAACAAGCATCAAAAATTTTTATTGGGAAATGGTGCTTCCAAGCACTCAAGGTGGTTCCTGGTCATTCTTATTAAGAGGGTTCCTTAGAGAACTGGCCCTTTTGAAAGGGTGCCTAGGGGTTCCGCCGGTGTGGCAATGTGAAGAACCCCAAAAGGTGCATCCAGGAACCTTTAATTTTTACAGTGAATAAAATATGAAGGGGAATCATATTCCAAATAGAGGTTGGATATTTAACAAGTTGTCTAATCCAGATGATTTTAAATGTATTGTTTAGTATAGAGAAGTGCTGAAAATCTCTAGTAAACAGTATTCCCAACCACAGCATAAGATCCCCACCTAGTGGTCAATTATAAGAACTGCTATACAGTGATTTATTGGCCTTACTGAGACCACTCGGTTTGCGATTTATTAAGACATAATTTTTTCTTCATAGCTTTAATTATTTATCAGTTTTATAAATATTACTCTATCTTTAGCTAATCTTGGCCTATAGCTTATATCGTAGCTCCCACCAACTTTCAAAGTTAGCAGGTCACAAAAACAGATGAGTAAAACTATCGCAATTACTATGAATTTGAACAACCTCACCTATTCTTCCTGCTTTTCTTATCAACTTTAACTGTAGATTTAACGTTACTTTCTAAGAATTATGTATAGTTTAATGTTCATGCATTCACGTCTTAAACACTTGACAGGCTTCCTTTATAAAAACAGTAGCCTATGCTAAGCACATTTCCAAACTATAACTACAATTGACATCTAAATTTCCCAGGAGAAAGCACATGTAATTCTGATGTTACATATAACATCTTTCAAAAACCTTATTTATTTATTTTATTAAGAGTTTTAATACTCTGGAGAGAAATGAAGGTATAAACTACTTCTTTGTTGGACCACTTTATTATTGTCAACCAAATGCATTCAATGTTATGACAATGTAGGTTACTACAGTGAGCTCTAGGACAAATTAAAACACAATTCAGGTGTTTAGAAAGAGAACTTTATTGTGTTTGATCTGCAACTAATCTGAAAACAACAAACCAGAAGAATGAAAACGGAGAAACTTGTAATGCGCGCATGTAACTATAAATCGCGATTGTCTTGAGTGTGTTGTTCTGAGGGCTTCTTTGCTCAACAACACTGGCCTGCTGAAAAACAAAGCAAAACATTAAACAGTTCACACAAAGGCCCTATTGTCTATTTTAGACTATAGTAAACTAAAGTTTAAAACTATAGTTTAAAATAGAAGCTAAAGTGGGCCACGCTGCTCCCGCACACCATAACCCTGGCAGCAGATCCCACTATACCGGTGTTACACCAAATTCTGCGACCATCGGATTCTGTGACTCTAGTAGGCGCTGTTCTCACTGTTTGGCTTGAACTCACTCCCACGGGCGGATTGGACACGCAAACAGCGTACATGCTCTCGCGTGAACGCGCTCGGCGCCCGTGCACATTATATGTGCCCGTCGATATATTTCATCGTTCTCTGTTTTCTATTATTCTTTTTCTTGCCTTTGATATATAAATGTCAAATTCACATCTATTTAACAGCCCATCCAAGGAAGCATTTTACTATAATATGACCAGTACAGCGAGCTTTTATATTAACTTTAGGTTATTACAGTTTTTCTCCATTGGTTTGGCTCATTTCTTGAAACAGAAATTACATTCTCAAAACAACATGGACAAACCTCCAAACCACTTGACAATTGTTCACAACAGAATTGAATTTCTCATTCATTTCATCAAATTGCAAGTATCTAAGTACATCTTTGCAAATGATTAAGTACAAGTAGCCTACATTTAGCACAATTTCCAAGTGAATAGATCTCGTAGATCTAAACTGATTGTTGATTCTCAGTCTAATGGTTGTTCTCTCCAAAATGTGTCAGCGTCATTTCATAGTATAAGTCATTACATGCACAATAGCCTGTTCAATTGTCAAAATTAGTCAAGAACATAATACCATGAATACCATACAGTAGGTGAATCCTTGGAACATTTGATTTCAATTTATTACAGCAATTGACAGTCAGGTGAAACTAGAATTTGACTAATGAAGGAGGAGTTTCACACATCTCAGATGACCAATCAAACAGCCTAAATGTGCCTCGCTCTACAGTCTCCTCCATCATCTAAAACTTTCGCAGGGAAAGTTATAGCACTCTAGTTTTTTGTTTGTGTGTTTATATTACAGTTTATTATGCGGTATACAGTTTCTTTTTGCTCTCATATATGGAAGTTACATTGTATGTGGTTGATCATTACAATAAAAAAAGGAGTTACCATTTCCTTGGCAGTATAAGTGCAATGTGTGATGTCAAACCTTGGAGGCTACTCTTACCCTAAAATCCTATTTCTTTTTTTTAGTTTTACACACAATTGTATTCTGTTAGCTAGACAAAAACAGTACAGTAACCATTGTCAATGAAGGACTGGGCTAAGACTGTAAGGTGGACATGAGTAATATTTTAGTGGTCCTTTGCCATAGTGACAAAACATCTAAACATTTTGACTTGCAGTGCTTACACAAAGGCAAAAGAATGAAGCATTTTGGGGGCAGTTACTGTTTAAATGAGAAGGAAATTTAGTTTTGACACATGAGTGAACTGTTTTGGGAAAGGTATGAGCTGTTGCAGGTGAACCATGGTGTTGTGCCGAACCATTCCCATTATTTTGGCAAAAACACTAAGAGCTCAAGAAATGAGCCAAAGCAATTGAGAAGGATATTTGCCATTTTTGTGGCACTGACTTTGTATATGGGAAAGGAATTTAGTTATGATGCATGAGTGAACTGTTTTTGGAGAGATATGAGCTTTTGCAAGTGAACTATATTGTTGTGCTAAACTGTAACACTGTTTTGCCAAATGATCTTAGAATTTTGAGAATGTAATTTCTGTTTCAAGAAATGAGCCAAACCAATGGAGAAAAACTGTAAAACAGACACACACACACACACGCACACATAACCACACGCACACACATTTATCTATCTATCTATCTATCTATCTATCTATCTATCTATCTATCTATCTATCTATCTATCTATCTATCTATCTATCTATCTATCTATCTATCTATCTATCTATCTATCTATCTATCTATCTATCTATCTATCTATCTATCTATCTATCTATCTATCTATCTATCTATCCATCCATCCATCCAGTAATTAATCTAGTACTTTTTAGCCTGATTTTCCCCCTGTAAGCAGTTATGTTACTGTTGATCCTCTTAAATGTTTCCCTAAATATGTTTATACAATTTCTTAATTGGCTTTTAAATTAAAAAGAAAAAGTATTAAAGTGACTGTAGAATGTGTGTCTAAAATGTTGGTTAGAATGTAGGCACACAAATTACAGTTTTTCTCAGTGGCTTTGGTGCATTTCTCACAACACTATTTACATTTGCACAACAGTTAATGCAGTTCTCAAAACAATTAGTGCAAACTGCAAAACCTAGTAGATAACCTGCAAAAGCGTGTCACTTGCTCAAAATGGAGAGCTCATTCCTCAAAAGCAAGTATTGATGTCAATGAAAGTGTCAGTGTCTTCAAGATGAAAAGTCCTGCCACCATTGTTTATGAACAAGATAGTCAAATGGCTTAGTCATGTTTTCATCATGACACTTTACTCTGTACATTTTTTCCAATGCAAAAAAGTCAGATTTTGGTGACACTTCGTGAAAATGTTCAAGACAGCACTATATACTATTTGCACAGCCATTTGAAAACTACAGTAAAGTTAGACATCACTGCATTTAGTGAGATATCTGAGTACAAGACACTGAATATGTGTTTCACATTTTTACTGCATTTGCTCTTTACAATTCTAATTTATTCACAGCATTGTGCAAAAGAACAAATACACCCTTATTTACAAAAACATAAACTTCCTTTGGGTAGCTGTGCACAACTATAAACAATATTGCAGTACATATTGGAACTGAACCTACAACATACACAGGTCTGTAAATCATTCATAAAATTGTTCAATTTAGAAGACATTTTCAGTGAAAAAAAAGATTTAAAGTTTCTAAATAAAATGAGCTTGACAGATTTTGACAACTAGTTCAACATTTTTGTATGTAATGACTCAAGTAATGAAATGAGAACTATTAGTTTTATATGGAATGACTATTCAGCAGACGCAAGTTTAGTTAATGTTGACTGTGATGACATAAGCAAATGATAATGTTACAAACAGCAGAGAGTTGTATGAAAGCAATTGATGCATGTCCAAAAGCATTTGCAATTTGCTGGAAGGAATGAGAAACTGCTACTATGATGTGCTCAAATGACTAATTGTTTTGAGAAATGCATTAACTGTTGTGCAAATGTAAATAGTGTTGTGAGAAATGCACCAAAGCGACTGAGAAAAACTGTAAAATGAGTCCATACTTTAAATTACAATGAAATGTTTTTTTTTTTTTTTTTCATGTGTATATTTTCAAAAAGGTCAAATCCAAGATAACATTTAACTTAACAAAACTTGAAAACTATTAACATAAAGACAGGGTATGGGATTAACATGCTGCACAGTTGTAAGGCTTTACATGTGATTACATGTGATACCACCGGTCACACGTGTCACTGAATCTGTAACAGAGGAATAAGTGTTTTGAGATTGCCATCTTATTTTAAAAGAAGGTTCTTACCCAAGAACAAGGTAATGGCTTTCTGTATGTTTCTCCTTTCTTTCCTTCTTCCACTTCTATATTATTTTCCCCACAATAAAAATTTGCACAGCTCACTAAGGTCATCTATTGAACCAAAATATACATTTAAATACAACTATATGAAGGGTTAATTGGGTCTTAGTCATGTGGGAAAAAAGTTACTATGGAAATTCTATTTGGCAATTACTTCTCTAAAATGTAATATTGAATTAACATTTTCTAAATTTGCACAGTTATATGATAAAAATATCAAAACACATTGGTTTTTCTAATATTATACATTTTCTGTTGTGTGATTTAAAAAAAATCCTAATTTAAAAGAGACAGCAAGACAGGGAAGAGGCTTGTATTTTTTATTTTTTTTTATTTTGGCTATGTCAGGTAACAGTTATCTGTAGGCTTATGCTACCTATTTTTAAGGTAAAAGTTATCACTGTGTTCCTAATTGTTTTGGCATGCTTGGAGGCCTGTGATTTGGCATTTTGGGGAAAATAATCTGTATGAAATCTAAATAAAATTAAGTGTAGGATGCTCTTTGATGCTATAAATCAGTGGTTCTCAAACTGTGGTACATGTACCACTAGTGGTACGCGGGCTTCCTTCTAGTGGTACGCAGAGGAATAAAATATGTCCTATGTACATGCTCTAAATTTATCAAAAATTATTTATATATGAATGACATATAGCCTATATTTCTGAGGTTCAGGCAACATTTCCAGTTGTTGATGAATTGGCTACTATATGTTAATACTTTACATTTAAGTACAGTACTTTTTAAGAACAGTAACCTACTATTTTTACCTTTTAAAAGCACATTTTAATTTAAATGTTGACGTTTTTAGTTTTTTTGTTGTTGTTTTTTTTACATATAAGCACAGTAATGTTCAGACTATTTATAATGTTTAAAGTGGCTGACAATAATATTCTTAATAATAGGAACTAATCTGCCATGTCTTTGAACTGTGCAGAGCTGTAGCTGCTTTACTGGGCCTACTACGCTACTGTATTTCAATACTGCTTATTATGGTGGTATTTGGAGAGACCATTTTTTTCTGAGGTGGTACTTGATGAAAAAAGTTTGAGAACCATTGCTATAAATAAAAGCAAAAAATAGAGGTTTTTGTTAACCAAATAAAAACTTCAAAACAAAACCATGGTGTAGATCTATATACTTATGCATGAATCAACACATAGCCTTTTAATATGGATATGATAATAATACTGAAATGAGCGTAAAAAAAGTCTTGTACTTCAATCATTGTTTGTCTACAGCTTACCTTTTTTAATAATAATACTAATAGTAGAAAAAGATAGACAGAAAAAAAACAACAACAACGATGCATTGTGTGTAAAAGTACTGCATGTCTCTTGACAAGTTTTAAAACAGAAAAGGAACGGGTTAACGCCTCTGCGTCGACTGCTAATACGACCGAGTGCTCTTTGCAAGCGAATTTTGAAAGATGCAAGCACGCTGTGAAGTGAGAAAGAGAGAGCAAAACAATACAAACCATTTGATTGAACATACAGTTGTGTGTTGTATTTTATTTAGTTATATTTTAATTATAATATATAATTTTTCTTTTTCATTATCGGTTTAATGTTCAAATTAGTGTTTTTCCTTTTGATTATTTGTGTATGTATTTATCAAAAGAAATTTTTTATTATTATTATTATATAAGCTGTTTGCATTTGGAGAACATTATTTTTTTCTGTGTGGAATACAAGGGATTATTTACTTGTATTGAACAATTCATTGGGCACACGCTACGTGTGTGTGTGTGTGTGTGTGTTTTAATAACCTAAAATTAATATAAAAGCTCGCTGTACTGGTCATATTATAGTAAAATGCTTCCTTGGATGGGCTGTTAAATAGATGTGAATTTGACATTTATATATCAAAGGCAAGAAAAATAATAGTAAACAGAGAACGATGAAATATATAGACGGGCACACATAATGTGCACGGGCGCCGAGCGCGTTCACGTGAGAGCATGTACGCTGTTTGCGTGTCCAATCCGCCCGTGGGAGTGAGTTCAAGCCAAACAGTGAGAACAGCGCCTACTAGAGTCACAGAATCCGATGGTCGCAGAATTTGGTGTAACACCGGCCTCCCGTGTTTCCCTGAGGGTCCTCAGAGCCCGTATTGCTCCCTGCCTAGGGCGCACGAGCGTCTCGCCCCAGGGAGTGCACGAGCTAACCGGGCGCCAGTCCGTGCCGGATTACCCGGAATGTTGCTCGGCGGCACATTTCGAGCAACAAACACGTAATATTCCTCGCGATGTTGCGTTAACATACGCAAACCGCGAGGAACTACAGCACAGACGGCCCGAGTGAAGCTTCACGAAGCGGACTTCGTGAAATTGGCGTGGCTCCACTCGTACCGTCGGTATTGAACTCACCTTGGTCAAGTACAAACAGCAACACCTTGAGAACTGACTAAACTGAGATGAACCGTAAGAGCTTTAACAGAATGCAGATGGAATGTTTAGAACGCCACGTCACTGGCTGAAAATGACGTCATGAGGAGCGTTGAAGAGGGAGAATCGCAAGATGGCGCTGCGAGCATAAGTATAAGCAATAACGCCCATCAACAAAGTTACTTTTAAGCAACATGACGGTCTTACTTATTTTCAATCTGCATCTCAGTTGGATGTTAAGTATTATTTACTTACCCCAGTCAATTTAGAGACATGTCAGCTGATAAGAAAAGGAAGAATTGTATGATGTAAAAGAAAGAAAAGGTTGTTCTATCACGTGATTCTGGTGCAGCGCGAAATTCAGATGGAGGGCTGGAAGTAAAAAACAGAAACAGAGGAAGGTCCGTATTTTTGCGATTTATACCTTATTTCAAAGGAGATATAAATAGAAAATAACCACATAAGTTGGGCATGATCCTTATCATGAAGAGGGCCGCGTTTTCTACTAAACTAAAATATATGTGCCTGTCATCGAGGCGGTAGATACTGTATAAGCCATTACGTTACATGAAAAAATACTTTAGTAAATACTAGTGTTTGGAAACAGATAATTACTTGAATTAAACTGTCGTAGTATTGTTGCTGTGGTAACTTAACTGTAATAAACAAATTATTTAGTAGGCTTGAGTTTATATACCATCACAATGCACGACAGTTTACACTAACATTATTTATTACAGCTTATCAGTGTACTATGCTATTCGGTAGCATTCATTAACAAAGAGTTGTACACGTTATACACTTTACCATGCGGTTAAAAAACAAGTTTATTATAAATTACTACAGCAGGGTACTATTTATATTCTCCTGGATTTTTGTAAGTGTGTTGGTGTTTGTATCTGATTTTTGACATATTTATACACATAGCTAGGCCTGTAAACTTAAAAAAAGCTTGTACACATGCATGTATTGAAAAAATGTTTATTACATTTCGCCTTTTCTTCTGTTTATCAGTCAGTTTCTTGAACTTTTCCCCCTTTATGAGCAAAAACATTTGAAAGTCTATAAAAGCTGTTCGGTGTTTCTTATTTTGCAAACAACATAAAACAGAAACATGATGATGTTCTGAAAGCGATTGCTATGTAGAAGAAACACTTCCTGCCCTCCATCTGAATGAGTGTGCTCAGGTTGCCTAGCAACCAGTGTTTTAGACATGGCGGACAAGTATAATGCAGGTAATGATGCTACACGTAAAATGCTACGCTTTTTTACGTTTGGGGGCTTACTATATGGCTATTAATGGGGTTTGTACTCTCAGCGTGACGTGTTTTTAAACACAGTTGGCACTACTACAACTGTTATCCGCTAAATTATGTTTGATAAGTTTTCAGTAATGTTATAACGTTAGTTTGTTAACGTCGAGTAAAGTTACAGTAAAAGACCACACAAACAGCGATAGTCTGAAGCTGAATTGTTTTGTAAACACACACACACACACAAAATGCGGAAAACATGATGTTAATTTATTTTTTTTATATCAGAAAATATTATAACAGAAACTCAAAAGAGGATCGGGAATGCCTTTGATGTATTTGACCATGAATCCAACAAGACTGTTGATGTCAGGTAACATTTCACTACGTGGTTTTTCATAATATATTAGGCTATTTGTTGATTTTTGTCAGCAAGGATGACTTGTTTAACGTTATCTGATATTTTTCACTGTAAAAGAGAAATAGGCACCATCATTCGTTCACTTGGCTGTTTTCCTTCAGAAGCTGAATTGCATGATATCATCTCTGAGGTCAGTGGTTTTGTTTTGCTGGGTCATATTCATTATTCCCTTCTGTAAGCATGGGACGGTATAAGTTTCTGACAGTATGATACCTTGGATAAAAATACCATGGTTTCACAGTTTCACAGTATTGTGATTACTGCTTTAAAATTAAAGAGATATTGTGATTAAAATGTGACTAAAATAAGGATTAAAAAGTTATTTTTAAATGTGTGGGTAAAAAAAAGCCTTTTCCCCCACTGAACACAATTTATTTTATTTTAAGAAACATTTATAATATTTTGGAACAGTAAATGTGTAAGGCTAAATAGGTCAAATAAATAATTGATTTCTGTTTTCTTCATTAGTCTCAAAAAGATTTCTTTACAACAAATAAAAAATACATTAAAAAACCTTACTTGGGAATGGTATAACAGAACATTTTAGCGGTATTAAAACCTTGACTTCTCCAAACCACAGTAAACCGCAGTAAACCTTGAAACCGGTTATCGTCCCATGCCTACTTTTAAGTTGATCAGTAGATATGAAGTGTCACTGCCTTCACAGCTAGAAGAAGAAGAACCCACTGGATTTGTGCGCTATGAGAAGTTTCTTCCAACTATGACTAAGATCCTGCTGGAGCGCAAGTAAGTCTGTAATGAAATAAAACTGTACGATACCCAGATTATTCTTAATGTTTTAAAAAAGGCCACAGACTGAAAAATCACACACATGCACACCTATATGTCTATATACAGTCGAAGTCAAAATTATTAGGTGTCCTGTGATTTTCTGTTTTTTTTGCTTTTTCAATTTATTCCAAAATTATGTTTAACAGAGCAAGGAATTTTTCACAGTATTCCCTATATTTTTCTTTTTTCTAGAAAAAGTCTAGTTTGTATTATTTCGGCTACAAAAAAACCAGTCTTTAACTTTTAAAAAAACATTTTAAGGTCAATACCAGTAGCCCCCTTAAACAATATTTGTTTTCGATTGTCTAGAGAACAAACTATTATGTTTAGAAATGTGTTGAAAAATCTTCATTCAGTTAAACAGAAATTGGGGAAAACATATACAGGGGGGCATATAATTCAAGAGGGCTAATAATTCAAGAGGGCTAATAATTCAAGAAGGCTAATAAGTCTAATAATTCTGACTTCAACTGTACATGGATATATAGTAGTAGAAGATGAAGCCAAAATATCCCAGGTATCAACTTTCACTGATCGCATAATTTAGATCCAGAGTCTGTGCAATAGTGATGGAGCCGAATTTGCAAAGTTCCCACAGACCCAATTGCAAGCACACAATAATGGCATGCATCCAAATAAAAGCAAACTCATTTAAAAAATGTCCTGTATATACCTCAACAATGAATATAACTAATAAGAAAACAGAGCGACATGGTGGCGCAGTGGGTAGCTCTGTTGCCTCACAGCAAGAAGGTCGCTGGTTCGAGCCCTGGCTGGGTCAGTTGGCATTTCTGTGTGGAGTTTGCATGTTCTGGCCCTGTTGGCGTTGGTTTCCTCTGAGTGCTTCACTTTTCCTCACAGTCCAAAGAAAAAATAAAGGGACTAAGCCGAAAAGAATCAATAATTAAGAAAACATTAATAAAACGCTTACCTTCCTTTCGTTTACATTGAGGAAGCAGGGCTTTTTTAAATATTGTGCAATCAATCACCAGATAGCAATGGAAATATTTTGAGTTCCCTTTTCCTGGATTTGGCCAGTGTAAGCCAAAATCTCATTAATAAAATGTGTTGTCATGTCTAGAGCAGACAAATGTTTTGCCTCTTACATGTATGTGTACCAGGGGTGGATTTAACCCAAAAAAAAGGTAATACCTAGAAGTATAAATGATATCTATAAATTATATATAACATTGTTTTCTATCATATTTTGTACGGTGAGGGTCCCCAACCTTCAATGATGGACCAGTCCAGCAGTCAAATCAGTAAAGATTTAGTTTAAAAAAACGAAATTATTCATTTATTGTATTTAGTTGTGAATTTATCTTAAGAAAACAAATCGTTTCAAAGGTTTTACAAGGTGCTTTACATGTTATTATTATTTTGCATTAGATAAAATGTAGAAAAGGAGATTTATTGATATAAGAAAAAAAGAAAAAAATTAAGTACAAAAGGTGTATTTTAGAACTTTTGGGCCCAATGGCTGAAATTGCTTAGGGCCCCAAAATCACTAAATCCGCTCCTGAGACGTACAGTATATAACTATAAGTGTTTAAAAATAGTTTGCAGTAGCTGTAAAAACCTGAAACTAACATAAAATAAATATTTGATTAAATAAAATATTAACTGTGATAAAATTTTAATACAAAGCCTAGTATTAGTGACAATTGTAGCTCTGCTTCTTTCTTGCAGGTTTCGTCCTATTACAGAAGACCTGCTCATACAGGCTTTTGAGGTGAGACTATTTTGTTTTTCATGTTTTAATGTGTGAATTTACCTTGTTCACATATGAAACTTTCAGCAGTGTCAAAATATAATTGTACTGTTCAGTGTATCTGTTTTATATGTTTTAAATCATGCGGCTATTTTACTAAATTATGCAGGACACCTAAGACCAGTGGAACGATTTAATGGAATGTACTTATCTCGTTTTAAAGGTTTTAGATCAACAGAAAAAAGGACACTTGGAGCCAGCAGAACTGGCCAAATACTTAACACAAGAAGGTGAGACTATAACAAAGTGTTGTCCTAGATTTAAAGATTCTTCCAATATTTTGAAATTACACCTGTGCAGTACTCTTTGTTTTTGATGGATTACTGTAATTCTTTATATTTGGGTATAAGCGGGCCTTCTTTGGCTCGCCTGCAGTTGTTGCAAAATGCTGCAGCATGTCTTTTGACAGGGAGTCGCAAATTTGATCATATCACCCCCATTTTATCCTCACTTCTCTGGCTGCCTGTACAATACACAATTCATTTTAAAACTCTTTTGTTTGTTTTGAAATCTATAAATGGGTCTGCCCCTCCATTTATATCAGACCTGCTTTACCCTTACGTACCTTCTCGCTCTCTTAGATCAGCAGATCAGCTGCTTCTATTTGCTGTGGCTGGTCCCAGATTATGGAATGCTCTGCCTCTTTACATTATGCAGGCCCCTTCGTTGTCTTTGTTCAAATCATATCTCAAAACCTTTCGTCATCTCAATAACTCTTTTCTCTTTGGCCTTTGACACTTGATTTTAAACTTGTTTTTAATAGTATTGTGTTTGTTTTCTTTGTTTTAGGTATGTTTTATAAGTCTTGTGTTGTTTTATGAACTCTGCTCTTTGGTGGTTGTTAAGTGCTTTATAAATACAGTTTGATTGATTAATTGATTTGGCAGAAAATTAAAAACAACAGAAATCCATGCTTTTGTTCACTAATCCTGATGTTTTCAGTTAATCAAATAAAGTCTTCCTTTTGCGTTGAAGGAGAGCCCTTCACACAGGAAGAGATGGATGAAATGCTGTCTGCCGCTGTTGATCCTGATAAAAATGTCATTTTTTACAAGGACTTTGTAAGCATGATGACTTATGATGACACCCGATAATCAAACAAACCAGTAGAGTTTCCAACAATGCATTATAAACAAAATCATCTCAATCACCATAATAAACAATTTACTGAATATCTTATGTTGTCAATTTTATGTGGTTTGCAATGCCTAAATACTCTTTCTCTATTAAATAGTTGCACAGTATAGCATTTTACCTTATTTAGGTTTAGCTTTTAAAGTAGAATATGAAAAGGGTATATCATAGAATAATATTTAATCATTCATGCTATTAATGAGGCAGGTTTTCTAAGGCCAACTGTGTGTCTGATAGCCTCATGATGAAGTCAGTATGTGATGTCTTTCTTCTTTCCGTTTCATTAGCAGACTCTGATACAGTTTTTGTGAAGCGGTGACATATTCTCGCAGCTCATTTTTTCCTCATTAACCCGTGCCCCTGTGTTCATTTCGGTGTGGCAGAAGAAACTGCTCCCTGTGAACTGACCAGAGGGGCACATTACTTATGGAAGCCCGTAAAGAATGCAATTATGAAAGTTAGTCCAGCAGGTTTTGAAATTAAAGTATATTGGAGGCAAATCAAAGCACTTTTTTAATTGATGAAGATAAAAACAGTAATTAAATTAAAACATTCATTAAACTACAGTTGTAACAACAATGCATTTGCTTTAAAACAAAATTATGTTATATATTCAATTATATATTCAAGTTGTTTATAATTGTTAGTCTCTTATAAAGCTGTGGTTATTGCGAGTTCAGAGATTTAGTTTTATATGTGTGAGCAGTAGGTGGTGCTATTTACCCATGCTTAAATGTGTCTTCAAATTCATACTACAAACACATAACAACTAAATTCTGTGCAAATTCCTGTGCAAAACAACATGTCACTTAAGAAACACTGACAAATACTGTTAAATGCAAATGTTTTTTTCTTCTTCAGTATTTCAACACGTCAAATTGCATCTTTCTTGTGCAGCTTGACACTTTTTATTAATTTAATATCACTATGATGCTTAAAAAAATATTAAGAAGATTTTACATTATATGATTTGGCTGACTTTTTAACATTTGAAAATCATTATATTATTTTTTGACGTCAATTGATTTAGCAAAAGCATTCATTTTACCAATACACCATTATTTCATAAAAAAAGTATGTTAAATATTTTTGTTCTTTAATTGTTTTATTTTTAATGCTGTAAAATGTTTTGCTATACATTATTAATCGATGAATTATTGACATAATTTATCAGTTTTTAATATATCTCTATTGAACTGATATTGACTCTCTATAAGGGACTAAGCCGAAGGAAAATTAATGAATGAATGATAAAAAACAGTAATTTAATCAAACAATTCATTGAGCTACAGTTGTAAATGTGTTTTATTTTATCTTGTACAATAATGAAATGCATTTGCTTTAAAAAATGATGTTATATGTTGAATTATTTATTCAAGTTAATTATAATTGTTAGTATCTTATAAAGCTGTGGTTAGTGTGAGTTCAGAGATTTTGTTTATATGTGTGAGCAGTAAGTGGTGCTATTTACCCATGCTTAAATGTCCCTTCATATTCCTACTAAACACACATAACAACTAAATTCTGGCAAGTTATTTCATTCCTGTGCAAAACAACCTGTGGTCACTTAAGCACTGACAAAAACTGATAAATGCAAATGTTTTTGTTTCAGTATTTCAACACCTCACATTGCATCTTTGTTGTGGAGCTTGACACTTTTTATTAATTTAATATTAGTTTAAAAAAATATTAAGAAGATTTTACAATATATGATCTGGCTCACTTTTTATTATTTTAATATCATTATATTATTTTTTGACGTCAAATGACTTAGCAAAAGCATTCATTTTACCAATACACCATTATTTAATTTAAAAAAGTGTGTTAAATATTTTTGTTCTTTAATTGTTTTATTTTAATGCTGTAAAATGTTTTGCCATAAATTATTAATCGATTATTGACATAATTTATCAGTTTTTAATATATCTCTGTATTGAACTGAAATTGACTTTCTATAAGGGACTAAGCCGAAGGAAAATTAATGAATGAATGATAAATTTAATCAAAACATTCATTAAGCTACAGTTGTAATTGTTTTTTATTTTATCTTGTACAATAACGAAACGCATTTGCTTAAAAATACTAAACAATATTATGATATATATTCAATTATATATTCAAGTTATTTATAATTGTTAGTATCTTATAAAGCTGGGGTTGTAGTGCGAGTTCAGAGATTTTGTTTAATATGTGTGAGCAGTAGGTGGTGCTGTTTACCCATGCTTAAATGTGTCTTCAAATTCCTACTGAACACATAACACCTTAATTCTGGCAAGTTATTTCATTCCTGTGCAAAACAACGTAGTCATTTAAAAAACACTGACAAATTCTGCTAAATGCAGTCTTCAGTATTTCAACACATCGAATTGAGTCTTTGCTGTGTAGCTTGACACTTTTTTTAATTATCACAATGTTGTTTAAAAAATATTAAAAAGATTTCACAATTATTGATTTGGCTCACATTTTAATATTTTAATATCATTCAATTATTTTTTAACATGAATTGTTTTAGTAAAAGCGTTCATTATACAAATACACCATTATTTCATAAAAAAGTATGTTACACATTTTTTGTACTATAATTGTTTTGTTTTTAATACTGCAAATTGTTTTGCTATTATTAATTGATGAATTATTGATATAATTGATCAGTTTTCCATACATCGCTGTATTGAACTGAAATTGATTTTCTATAATGAATTTTGACCTCAAATCGGTCGTTTTAGATATAATTTATTTTACCGTTTGGAAAACAATACACTCCCACATGTCAGTCAGCAGATCCCAGGAATTTGATTGGCTGCGGGCTGCGGAGGAGGCGTGGCTATTTCGCCCAGAGACAGATGTGTGCGCTCCTCTGGAGTGAGAGCAGCGCAGAGATCAGATCAGCAGAGCCTGATCTACTGTCAGCCTGCGCCTCACACAACTCCATATGAATTGCAAAATGCGTCTGTGCTGGGATGCTGTGAAATCTAAAGCGCTGCACATGGATTCAGCTTTTCAGAGAGCATAAGAAAGGACTGGATTTATCCTGCTGAACATTTCAGATTGGACAACAGTTTGTTCTGCATATTCCACTGTGGAAGATGGATAGATTTCTGCATGGCACTAGTCGCTGAGAGTGGACTTCAGAAGGGCTACTGAACTGACCAGAAGAGATTTTTGGGATCTTCTGGTTGTGGATGTAAAAGATATTTTATCAGTCAGGCTTTATCATGACCTCTCTAACAGGAAATAAAGACAGATCTGGGACCAGGAGTAGAAAGCATGGGGTAAGATTACATTATTATTACTAGTAGAAGTCATATATGGGTATATGAATATTATGTGCTCGTTACCTTCAAGTGTGTAATAACTGAAACACAAACTATTGTCAATGTCAAATGCAAAATGCGGTTTATTAAACCATGTTGCGCACTTATTTTTTACATTCATGCCAGGCAATAAAATTACAATTTATTTTCTCTTTAGATGACCGATTCATCCCCTACGAAATCAGCATCATTTTCTCCTGAAACATGGTACCGAAAGGCTTATGAGGAGTCCCGGAGCGCCAGCCGCCCGGTTCCCGAAGGTGCCGGCTCCATGCCCGGGTCCTCTGGAACCCCTTCCCCCGGATCAGGAATATCATCCCCAGGCTCTTTCTCCGGCTCACCTGTTACTGTATCCCCTGGGATCAGCACCGGATCGCCGGGTTCCTTAGGAGGATCTCCAGGGTTCGGCACCGGTTCTCCAGCCTCGGGTAGCGGAAGCTCACCTGGCTCTGACCGGGGGATCTGGTGCGAGAACTGCAACGCTCGGCTGGTGGAGCTGAAGAGGCAGGCGTTAAAACTACTCATTCCCGGACCCTACTCTAGCAAGGTAAGCTGACAGATATCTGAACCCCTTAAGTTTGTCCTGATATCAGTTTTTGACTTGGAAATGCATCATGCATGCAGTCAGATGATGGATGAACTCCAGTGTTGCAGTGCGTAATTTTGAATATGCAACGATAATAGCTTATTAAAACTTAGACATACAAGATTTCATGGCAAAACACAATGCAACTTCAATAAATAAAATATACTAGAAAAAGAAAATGCCATGGACTGTTAGACTGTAAGCGCACAGAAGTGTTGCACACAAGGGGTGGAGTGCTGAACCTTTGTAACACACTGCAGCATGTTGCAGATCCTCTATTATTTCAGTGCGCCTCCGCGTGTCTGAGATCATGGTGAGACTGGCCAAATGGGGTGAATTAATTGCTGACTAAAAGTGTTTTCCCTTTGATTCAAGGAGACAGTAAAGTGAACCAGATTGTGTAAAGAAACACGTCATACCATGATGTGGCTTTGGTGGAGAGCGTGAGCGCTGAGAAAGCGCATGCATGATTAACTATCCTTTACAATTAGTTATTTTGTTTTGACTTGGGACACTTAAGTTAGTTCAGCAACAGAGCCTGGTATGGATTCCACACAAGCTCAAATCATAAGTAAAGAGAACATAAATATACGTAGATATGCAGTGCGTAATTGGATGCATGTGCGCGTAAATATCAAGTTTCGCCGCGTGCTCACGCATCAAGGTTTATTTTCAGCGTAATACCAGGAGCTGTGTGCTGTATAAACTGACCAGCAGTGTACACCTAGAATGAAAAGGATTGCAGACAAACCACCTTTTTATATTATTGATCAGTGGTTTTGTCTGCGCCCATGGAAACCAAAGCACTGGTCAAATTCAATAATTATCCATTAAGAACAGGGGGCGCTGTGCTGTCACAAACAATGACAGTACAGACTCCGTATCAGTACAGTATTGCAAATATATTCATTTATGATTGCTTAACATTTATTATGTATATGTGCACTCACTATTTTCTGTTATAAATAAGAAACTGGTGCTTGTATTAAGGGCTACAGCATTTCAACCAAATCATTGAAATGCTTCAAAAACATATGGCATCCATTATGTTCATCATTTCAATAATTGCACCATTTATCCTTAAAAAAAAGCTTTCTCAATAGTCCCAAACATCACATCTGCATTTACATCTGCCCATCATGTATTGTGTCCATGTTGCAGTCCTCAACCTGTGTTTATTAACATAATTACTATAATACAAAAGTAACATCTTGCTGTATTTAAAGATCACTATTGATCTGGTGTGGCCGCGGTTCGTGTTTCAGACCTGCTGTTGGTCTCCAGATTTTATGGCCAGTTCTGCCAGATGCAAGTGACCTGGAGGTGCCCATTAAATGAGCTGCAGGAGGAGGGCCTGATGGGAAAGAGAGGGGATCACTGGAGAGCAGGGTGGCCATGAGCACTCTCTTTAAGCCAGAGGCGATTTTAAAAAAAGACATGACAGAGTGTTTGGGCTTTTCTCTGCAGGATCTTCACCCACATGGTGATTAGTGAGAAGTGTTGTGACATGAACTGAAGGGTAGAGCCTCATTGTGATGTATATGCATCTTGTGGAGATCTTGCAGTGTACTGCATTCTATTGCACTTTGGGAGTAAGACTTTCATATTTCCTAAACAATTTGTAGAACAGAGAAACTTTTAAGCAAATAAAACTCAAAGTTCCTAAATTATTTGGGAATCAAAAATATGCAAATAATGCAATTTAAATCATCCCACTTTCACAAAGCTTTCAAATACTTAGGATTTCAAAAAAAATAGAAGTCTCTTAAGGTCAATCATTTATTTGATTAAAATACATTTAAAGCAGTTGTAGTTAGAGAGTTACCATTATTATCATATATATATATGGGCGTCACGGTGGCGCAATGGGTAGCACGACGCCTCACAGCAAGAAGGTCACTGGTTCATGCCTTGGCTGGGTCAGTTGGCATGTTCTCCCCGTGTTCGTGTTGGATTGCTCCAGTTTCCCCCACAGTCTAAAGACAAGTGCTATAGGTGAATTAGGTAAGCTAAATTGTCCGTAGTGTATGTGTGTGAATGAGTGTGTATGGGTGTTTCCTAGTGATGGGTTGCAGCTGGAAGAGCATCCGCTGCGTAAAACATAACTGTGGCAACCCCAGATTAATAAAGAGAGTAAACCGAAAAGAAAATGATTGCATATATATATATCCCCTATATATTTATATATATATATATATATATTTATTTATTTATTTATTTTTTATATAAATTTTTTTTTTGATATCAAAACTTTTTTTATTTTTTCTTACATATCAAAGCTGTTTTTCTTTAGCAATTTCTCCAGTGCCACATGAACTTTTATAAATGATTGTTATTGTTTAATGCAGTTCTCAGCTATTATTTTGCTGAATTATTAATGAGGATTCTTCTTATTATAAGTGGTTTGCTGCTTATTATTTTTGTGGATGCTGTGATACATTTTCCAGTATTCTATACTGAAACAGCATTTTATGCCAATTATTATTTTTGTAATATTACAATTAAATAATAATAATAATAATAAAAATTGAAATAAAAATTGTATTAAAATAAAAAAATGGAAGACCCACCCCTCATTGGCAAAGGTCCAGAATATGCCTCATACATGAGCTCATTTGTCCTGTTTTGACTGCTATGCCATCATAAATAGTGAAAATAACCCATCGAAGAAGGCTTTGAGACCAAGCGGAATTGGCGGTCGCTAATTTTACCTAATCAGTTTTGGCCAATGCTAACAAATATTTTCATTTGACAATCTGACGAAAGTGAAGTCATCTTTTGCTACTGTTTTGTTTTTAAACACAGAAAACATTTTACAGGTAACTTTTATTTTAAATCATGGACCTTATTCTTGAAACAAAAAATTACCAATAAAAAGGTGTGAAGCAACAAAAGTGGCCCATATTGAAATTGATTTGAATACTATTTCGGCTATTGTTGTTATCCATGAAGTTTCAAATGTACTTTTTTTATAAGAGAGGCTGGAAAAATTGTGAAGCTCCACATTGTTATTATTATTATTATTATTATTATTATTATTATTATTATTATTATTATGTTTTAATTATTTTTTTATTCAAATGGCCAAATTCTGACTGAGGAAAGTTGAATTTGCTTGCCTAATAAATGACAAAAGAGTTTTTAATTTAAAATTTTAACAGATTTCTATTTTTTTCTAATGATATATGATGTAATAAATTGTTGGACTATCTAATCAATTCCATGTGTGTTCAATAGAAAAGACCAGTAGAGGGTTTTCTTTAATCTCAAATATATTATTAATTTATTGGACACAAATGAATAGTTCGACTCACAGAATTCTGATATCCCTAATGCAATGCAAGAATTACAATCAAGAGGTGCCCAACAATTTTAATTTTTCTGACTCCAGCTTTTATACACAGATGATGTTAACCGGTGGAGTTTAGCGGAATTCGTCACTTGTCAATCATTCTCCAGTCCTCCGTTGGCCGCACCCATACATACGTCCTCTTTTTCTACCAATTATCTGCGCAACATTTAAAGCATAAGAGTTCTCAATTGCAATTATTCTGTGTTCAGTTTCAACCCATCTCTGGTCACAGGAAGTTTAGCTGCAGAGCTCAAGTTAATTTTAGACAATCAGGGCTTTGCATTTCTCTCAGCTTCATCTACTTCTGCAAAAATGCTGTATTAGTATGCAAAACATATCACAATTCAAGAGAAGAAGTTTAGTTAACATTTCACCTTAAGCAATATAAATACAATTGTTTAATGAAAAGAAAAAGAGACAAAAATAATAAAAAAAATATTCCTTTTTCCAACAAAATAGGTATTATTTCACATTTCTTTATTATAAATCTTTAGGAAATATTTTTGGTATATCAAAAAGTGTGGTTATGAAGATTTTTCTACTACTTCAGCTAAAATAGTGCTTCAAATGTCCCTAAAATGCAGTATTTAAATATCACAATTAAATAGAAAATGAGGCGTATAACTGCAAAAAGGTCCACTTTTTGAGAAAAAAAGAACCAGCCCTTTTACCAGACTGGCTAACGGGCCTGTCCACCTATGATCTGTAGTAAAACCCCACAGAAGTTGTTGTGAACGTCCCCTGGGGGTTCGTCTTTAGATTACACCCGCTGAACATCTTCAATTCATTCCTATTCACACACACACACCTCCCATTTCCAACACTGTTGCCACGGCAGCAACACGTTATGGGCGTGAGCTTCATACATATTTCACGTTTAATGCTCTATTTATGCCTCTCAGGTGAGCAAGGCATTATCATATAAAGAGGTCGCTTTTTCACTACTGGCTTGAAAGGAGGACGCTGACGTCGGCTCAATTCAGCAGCCACTCTCTTACTGTAAATGGCACTCCCTCCTGTCCGGCTGCTGGCTTTGTCTCGACGCCGGGGAATAATGGTGTCACTGGGGCAGATATGAATACAGCTCAGTGATGGGAGGACCGAACATGTGTTGTCCCTGCAGGATTTGGTGCGCTCATTTAGGGAGCACAGATTGCTTCTTGCTGGAAATGAATGTGAATAATATAGTGCGGCTTTAAAGATTTTGACTTGATAGCTGCTTACGACAATGGAGGATTGTTGACTGTCAGTCTAAGTCAAAGCTATTTATAGGTTAAAACTGCTTGGATTCTTGACAACAAAGTCCAGTGGTTGGTGAATGGTTGATTTACATGTATTATAGCTGAAGGTTTCACAGACAGGAGGTAATAGTTGGGGTCGTTTTTGGAGGAATAAAATGTTAAAAGGGTTTTTTTTTCATGCAGAGGCGGAGATGTGGTGCTGGATTACAGTTTATTTTTTCAAATGATATATTTTTATTTAGT
Source organism: Danio kyathit (assembly GCA_903798195.1). Lineage (NCBI taxonomy): Eukaryota > Metazoa > Chordata > Actinopteri > Cypriniformes > Danionidae > Danio > Danio kyathit. Next base: position 14,728,218 of record LR812535.1, read on the forward strand.
TTTTTCAAAGGTTATTAATACAGAACAACATCAAAACTAAGCAATAAACACACAGTATATAATGAATAAATAAATAAATATATAAAATAAATATAAATAAATAAAAAGGGAGGAGATAAAGCATAAACCAATGGCGAAAAACTATTTTGTCAAATCAAATCACGTGGATCTGTTTTTATATAATTCAAAAGTGGATTCAAAATCTTTTTAAATAGTTCATCCCCTTCTGTATTAAAGTTTAAAGCTTTTGCAGGGCTTTGATTTCAGTGTTTTTTGGCTTTTTTTTACACCCTTTTATGTTTTAGAAGAACAACAAACCTTCCCAGCTGGCACACAACATCATAAGATGTTAATATAAGGTTAGATTTAGGTCATGACGTCAGGTGGCCAAACTTCAATGTCTAGCCAGCGTCTAAGGACAACGTTATTTTGACAAGTTACGTTGATATTTAATTGATTTTAGGTTGTGTTGTAAAGTGACCAAAATCCAACATCTGATGTCATAGTGGTAACGTCCACACAACGTCAAGGTGTAACATGATTAGACGTTGATATTTGGTTGATTTTAGGTTGGACGTTGGACATTGATGTCGGCCTGATGTTGGGTTCTGACGTCAACCCGATTTTCATTTCCAAACAAAATCCAATGTCCCCACAACATCAGGGTACAACGTCAATATGACGTCATGTTAACGTCCTGTGTCTGCAGGGTTTAATTTATTCACATACAATGGGAACATATAGCTATCTCATCATTTACTGGTGTATTCAGGTCATATTCAATCATCATTCCATGAATTTAGTCATAGAAGAGTCCATGTCTCAAGAGATTAAAAGATTTCTGCTGCTCTATTTTAAATGGCTACAAAGACATTGAGAGAGCATCTTTAAAAATCGGAAGGACAAAATTTTACAGGACAAAAAGTGCCATTTTTATGTAAATGAGAGGCTAAAACAGAAAGAAAAAATATACAGTTTCAACAATATATGTCAAACTACATATCCATCAAGTTTTGGAAACTTTGGCCCACATTACAGTTTTTCCCAATTGTTTACACACATTTTCTGAATGCATGTCTCATATTGTCAGAACTCTACACACAAATCACAAATCACACACACATTGGGCAAAACCCTTCAATTCTCGTGCAAAATGAAACTTTACATTCAAAACAATGTACTTCCTTCTCAAAATGGTGTTTTGTTTTCAAATGACACACACAAGCCATCACATGAATATACATTTATAAGAACCATTTGAACACTGATATGCTTAGTGTAAAACACTATGAGCATTTCTCCATTTATCATAATGACTTACTGTGGGACTGTGTTTTTTGTTCAGTGTAACACTTACTGCAGACAGTACAAAGGCCTACAGAAGTGCATTGTAAAATATTTCAGAATATTGTTTTTATACAAAACACACAAATTCACAGTACCAAATATATTTGACTGTATTTTTCCCACAAAAACAGTGTACACACTGTTCATCCCAACCAACACAAAGTTGCACATAATGTGGTCTATATATGCCGTCAACAGAAGTATTTACAGAATACAGTTACAGTAAAAAGAAAAATAATAATAATAATAAAAAAAAATAAATAAAAGTGTGGATTTCGGTCATTCACTGTCCATCCCAAGGCAGAAAAAAATTCCTCAATAGGATTGAGAAATGGAAAATATGAGATGAGCTCTGATTTCTAAATTACAATTATGTGTGACCGGTGTTTACCCATATGATGAGTTAGTATGCAAAGTAGGACAACTGACTGTACAGTTTTGAATGACAGTGTGTTCCTTGTGAAAACAAGAGATTTTCTGCATTAAAATTGTGCCAAATGCAGAGAATTGTGTGTAGTGTTATGAAAAAAGTGTGTTTTAAATCTGCAATTTGAGTGTAAAGCAGGAATTGTGCTTGGAGTTTAGCAGAATTGGTTCAGGGGGGTGGTGCATCAGTTACATGTTGTAGTCATTGTGTCTGAAGTACAAGAAATTGTGTGTAAACAATTGTGAAAAACTGTAATGTAAAACACTATGACCACTTCTTCTCCATTCATCATACGTAATGACTTACTGTGAGCCTTTTTTTTGTTCAGTAGTACAATTACTGCAGACAGTACATAGGCCTACATAAGTGCATTGTAAAATATTTCAGAATATTGTTTTTATACAAATAACACAAATACACGGTACCAAATATATTTTACTGTATTTTCATCCCAACCAACACAAAATTGCACATAATGTGGTCTACATACGCCATCAACAGAAGTATTTACAGAATAAAGTTACAGTAAAAAAATAAATAAATAAATAAAAAAAAAGTGTGGATTTCGGTCATACACTTTCCATCCCCAGGCAAAGTGTACACTACAATTGTGAATGACAGTGTGTTTCTTGTGAAAACAAGAGATTTTCTACATGAAAATTGTGTCAAATGCAGAGATATGTGTGTAGTGTTTTGAAAAAAGTGTGTTTTAAATCTGCAATTTGAGTGTAAAGCAGGAATTGTGCTTGTACTTTAGCAGAATTGGTTCAGGGGGTTGGTGCATCAGTTACATGTTGTAGTCATTGTGTCTGAAGTACAAGTAATTGTGTGTAAACAATTGGGAAAAACTGTAAGTCATGTGACCAATAAGAAACTTATATTGACTGATGACTGATATCAAAGAAAAACATGCATTGAATTGTTTTTATATTTTTGGATGGATCATATCTTGATTTATGTACTAAATGAGCATTGCCTCATGGTAACATAACAGAAAGACACAAAAACATTTTTTGGAACCTTTACCTCTTTAACCATTTTTTTTTCTATTAGAATAATCTTCCCAACGCCATCCAAAATGCAGAATTTATAACAATATTGTATCGTATTCCTCATTTGTAAGTTGCGTTAAACAAAATAATCATTTTAAAATAATGCCTCTTTAAAATCAGACATAATTTTACTAAAGGGGTCCTATTATGTTTTTTTTTAACAAAGTCTTGATTGTGTTTATCATAAAATACTCATGCTTGATGGTTCAGAAAACATTATTTTTTGCATAATTTACATTATTACAAAACCTTTCTTCACAGCCAAACACAAATGGCTCAATTAGTTCTGGGTTTGATGAAATCCTGCCTTCCAAAAAAGAAAATGTGTTGTGAATGGTTAGCTATTCCAGTGCATTGGGATTGGAGAACAGAGACAGTGTTTCAGTACTACCTGTAAGCCTTACATGTCAAAGATCATAACTTATAAATGTTTTCAAGGTAATAACATTTGTTTTTATGTTGCAGACATTTGAATACAATTCGAATTTATAGCTTGTAAAATACATACTGATGTCAATGGAGATAATAATGATAATCGGTTTACCCCTAATCTGATTAAATGTGTTATTCACAACAAATACACTCTGTTTGGGTAACTAGAATGTTTACTTTATTATTCTCCAAGTTAAACAGCCACTTACTAACATGTGTATTGGGAGAAGTTATGAGTTTATGTGTTGTAAATCCAGCAGCTCTAATCTCTCCACTGCATTTCAGCCCATCAGCCATCATAAATCAACTAATATGATTATTTTTAAGATGTTTAAACAAGGAAATACATGTTCTTACCCATATTTGAGAATTGCCATATCAAATATTTCACAATACAATTAATTTGTGCATAGAATATTGGTCAATAGGATCACATTTTATGCACAGATATAGGAAGATATATCAGAGTGTCAATGTTATTGTTGTTTTGCCGCTCCCCACCCCCCAACCATGCAAATATTCAAAGGCAGTATGTGGGCTGCTTTATGACATCATAAACATTGGAAAAGACCACTTTTAGTCCAAACAATAAGTTGGTTGTAGTTCTTGAAAAGAGATAAAAAAACAAAAAAAAACTCCCTTTAAGGTTCGTAACCTTGTGGTTATTTTTTATGCCCTAAAATACTCACTACACACTGAATACTATTCAAAAAGTGAAAAAGTGTGCTGCCATATATGTTGCAGTGTTGCTAGAATTGTTAAATTCATAGTGTTTAATGATGTTAAAAAGAAATGCTTGAATTCCTATCTGAATTTTGATTGCAGTCTTGAAAAATCTAAGCAAAGTTGGAGCCGTTATTGAAAATCTTAAGCAAAATATCTGCAGTCAATCTTGCAGTGGGTAGCACAATCGGCTCACAGCAAGAAGGTTGCAGGTTCGAGCCTCGGCTGGGTCAGTTGGCATTTCTGTGTGGAGTTTGCATGTTCTCCCCGTGTTCGTGTGGATTTCCTCCGGGTGCTTCAGTTTCCCCCACAGTCCAAAGACATGCGGTATAGGGGAATTGGGTAGGCTAAATTGTCTGTAGTGTATGCGTGTGAATGAGTGTGTATGGATGTTTCCCAGTGATGGGTTGCAGCTGGAAGGGCATCCGCTGCGTAAAACATATGCTGGATAAGTTGGCAGTTCAAACCGATGTGGTGACCCCAGATTAATAAAGGAACTAAGTCGAAAAGAAAGAAGAATCTTGCCATGCGGTGGATGAGACAAAACTGATATATAGATCTCTATTTGTGTGTCTGCTGCTCAAGATGATGTCTTTTGTGTGTGTGTGTGTGTGTGTGTGTGTGTGTAAATGAAAACTTTCTCTCAGTTAATAATTATTCAGTATGATGTCAAACAGCAGATCCATAAACACTAGTTTTACGGTGCCAAATGTAGCAGATGTTTAAAGCCGCTGTATAGGTTTGCGGAGTGGGTGGTTTGTTTTTTAGTGGAACTCAAAACTGTATTTCAAGAGTTCGGTCAGGTTGCTGCCGTACCCCATAATCACTGCCAGCACTTCCTCCATAGCAAAGTCCTGTAATCCATCCCAGAAGCCGGTCAGAGAAAACATCACTTTTTTTTCCCCTCCCCTTGAACATGGCAGATCGATCTTACAGAGATTAGCTGGACCGAGCCAGATCGAAGTTCTCCATGATCAAAGCTGAATGGGCTTGAAGGAATAAGACACTGCCTGATTCTGTAGATCGGCTGGTTTTTATTATTCACTCATGGATTTGTCATTGTGTGAAAATAGAAAGAAAGATTTCGACAGAGTTGTGTAAGGTACCTCTGGAGACTGGATGGTTTGATGTGTTGAATATGGATGGTTCAGTCCAAAGCTGCTGCTCACAGGAAAGCTATTGCAAGTATTTATAGTTTCCCAACTTTTATCCAAGCAGTGAAACTCAGTAGATAGCAGTACATGGGGATTTTTTATTTTAATTGTGTCCAATTAGATGCTTTTTATTTGTTTATTCTGTGCTCTTTGAAACCTTGAATTGCCACTTTATTTTCTAAGCTTTTTTTTAGATGCAGTTATTTACGCTGACATTTTTGGCTAAATGCCATGTCATGTCCTTTTTGCTCGGCTGATTGAAAAAGGGTGATGAAAACTCAGTCAAAATGAGAAAAAAGTTTGGAATCACAGCTAGATAAAAATGCAGCTCAATTTATGGGAACCTCAGTTTTTAGACTGAGAGTTCATTGATGAGACAGTAGAAATTAATAAAATCACAATAAAATGGGATATTAATATAAATAAATATGTATTGGATTACCTGAATGCATCAAGTTTAACAACTTGGGGTGTATTTTGGGTAAAGTTTAGAATATAGGTCTTGTATCAACCCAAAGGGGTTCTTCCAGAAAATTATAATATATGTTTCTTTATTTAATCAGGTAAAAAACCCATTGAGATTGAGATCTCATTTACAAGGGTGACCTGGCCAAGAGGTCTGCAGCACACAACTTATGAAAAATAAATAATAAATAAATATAATCTAAAAATACAGTTTGGTTATACAACCATATCACATTACGTGAAGTTTATTTATAAACTAATTCAAGAGGATCGCATGCTTATGATTGATCACAGCTGTATTTGGTCCCGCATCAGCTCACGATTGATTCACCAATCAGATGATTCCTAACTCACTATAAATAACCAGAGTTTTCTTATCTCAGTATCTTTGTCTTAAGATTTTACCCCCTACCCTCACAGCAAGAATGTCTCTGGTTAAAGTCCCTACTAAACCAGTTCACATTTCTGTGTGGAGTTTGCTCATTCTCCCCGTGCTCGCATGGGTTTTTTCCGGGTTCTCCGGTTTCCTCCCACAGTTCAAAAACACGCAATCTAAGTAAATTGAACATACCAAATTGATACCTTAGCCAAGCTCTTAGCCATTCTATATCTGTTATTAGCCAGAAATAAGTCGGGGGCGTTCATCGAGATCTACCCGAGCTCAAACTCCCCTCTCGCCCTGCAAATGGGAGGATCTCATAAGCTCAAGGCTCTCTCCCGGGACAACATGCTAAACAAACTTTATTATCAATCATCAGCTAAGTGTGAACTCGTGAAAATATGTTACAAACACATACATTGAGAAATGGACTGTTGTTGTTTGTTATAAAGGATAGACCAAAATGATTTAATCGAGATGAGCTCAGACTTTTTCAGTTCAGACTGAAGAGTATTCCAGGATGAGGGGGCGGCATTACTAAAAGCTTGTTTCCCTATTTCAGTTCAACCCCGGGGAACAGACAAATGATAAATTTCACTTGGCATAGTGGCTGTTTGACCTATGAAGAAGGGACATAGGTATAAAGGTATAACATAGGTATAAAGGCGCCAGACCAACAAGAGCCTTGTAGACCAGAGTCATGCAGTGAGTGTACCTTCTTACATTCAAAGAGGGCCACTCAAAATTCTTATGAGGCCTCCTGTAAATTTTTAATACATTTTTAAGTATTTGTGATGTTTAACAGAACAAGGACCTTTTCACAGTATTTCCCATAATATGTTTTTTTAGTTTGGCTGGAATAAAAGCAGTTTGTAAAAAAAAAAAAAAAAAGAATATATATATAATTAGCCTTCCTCAGAAATATACATTTTGTATTTGATGCAGAACAAACCAACATTCCAATTATTTGGCTTTAAATTGCACTAAAATAACTAATAAAATATTATGCACTGTAATTGTTCATTGCAAAGACATAAGAAATTTGTTATTATGAGTTTTTAAACTACTAAGTTTAAAAGTTTCTCTGTCAAACAGCACTTCTGTTAAACACTAAAAAATTCTGTGATTTATTTTTTTTCAAATATTTCCCAAATGATGTTTAACAGATCATTGATTTTTTTCACAGTTTTTCCTATAATATTTTTTCTTCTGAAGAAAGTCTCATTTGTTTTATTTCGGCTAGAATAAAGCAGTTAAAAAAATAAATAAAAATAATTTAAGGTTATAATAATATTATATTAGTATTATTAACCCCCCGTAAACTATATATATTTTTTGATTGTTTACAAAACAAAACATCATTATACAATAATCTACCTAATTACCATAACTTGCCTAGTTAACCTAATTAACCTAGTTAAGCCTTTAAATGTCACTTTAAACTCAATATTAGTATCTTGAAAACATAAAATATTATGTTCTGTCATCATGGCAAAGATAAAAGAAATCAGTTATTAGAAATTCATTATTAAAACTATAATGTTTAGAAATTGGTTAAAAAAATATTTTCTGTTAAGCAGAAATTGGGGAAAAATATACTGTAGAAGGGGGCTTATAATTCAGAAGAGCTAATAATTCTGACTTCAACTGTACATAAAAACTTGTCAGTCGGCCAATCAGAATCAAGTATTATAATTGTGGCACTGCAACAGATGTGGCCAAGCTCATTCATAAACACTAGTGGTAAACCGTATGTAAACTCTCTCATTAGCAGTTCTAGTCAGCATGAACTCCACTTTACCCTGGTTGTCTTACACCGCTGTGATCTCTTGAGCGGTCACTGGTTTTTACACACATGTGGAGATGGCCATTCGTTCCGCTTTTAACCCAAAAAGAGGCCTCTGCCCCCCTACTGGCTAACTCATTTTTTTAAATTGCCCCACCACACACACAACAAGGGCAGTTTCCTACATGGAGGTAGTTAATGTTGAATTAGATGTTGCTTTGATGCTTTGAAGAGATCCTCCAACATGTGCTACAAAAAACACTTTTATAAGTTTGTTAGACGAGAAAATAAAATATGACAGCACATACTTAAAAAAAGTAAAAACAAATTGTGAATGTTGGGTCAGGTAAGATTAGGAAGGTCAACTTTATATATTTAATTATTTATTAGAATGTAATAGATGTATTTTTATTTTCAGCACCAAAGTTCAGGTTAGAAAAATTGTCAGTTGGCTAAACATTGTACATGCTGTATTTGCAAGCTGAGTTTTGATTGATCTTCTTTTGTATATTAATTTGCATACCAAGTTGTGAAGGATTTTTAAAATTTATTTATTCACTCATTCATTCATTCATTCATTCATTCATTCATTTATTTATTTATTTATTTATTTATTTATTTATTTATTTATTCATTCATTCATTCATTTATTTATGTATTTATTTATTTATATTTTTTACCTAATAAATTTATTGATATTTGCCCATTTAAAATGTAGGGAAATTATCTTTTAGCTCAATATTGAACACACAGTATTGGGATGCTGAGTTTTGATTGGTCTTTTTTCTTTTACTGTAATCTGCATACTACATTTTGATTGGTTTCTTTCTTATATTTATTTATCAGTAGTGCATACTTATATTATTCTGTCTCTCTCTTAATTATTTAGGTCTACGGCCTTTCTACTATTATTTTCACAAGAGTACAAACACTTTTCTCTCGTGTAACAAAGAATATGTAGTTTCCTCTATTCCAATAAAGGTGTCTTTTCTTTGAAATATTAACAATCTGTGCTGTGGGACTTTATTAGCAGTGTTTAAAATCCGATTAATCGATTAGTTACTTTAAAAAAATAGTAAAATCTATTGCATCTTGGAACTATTAAGGTTGGCTTAATTTTCATAATTATGCACATTAATTTAATTAATAATGTTAAGGTTACTGACTTTTTTTAAGTAACGTCAACTAGTCGCTTTGAAAGCAATGGATTTAGTCACTTTTTAAAGTAAAGTCCACTAATCACTTTAAAAGCAACAGGTTTACTCACTTTTTATAAGTAATGTCAACTAACCGCTTTAAGAGCAATTGGTTTACTCATTTTGGTTTCAGGTAAAGCCAACTAATCGCTTTAAAAGCAATGGGTTTACTATTTTTTTAAGTAAAGTCAGCTAGTCGCTTTAAAAGCAACGGGTTCACTCATTTTTTAAAAGTAAAGTTGACTAGTCACTTTCAAAGCAATGGGTTTATTAATTTTTAATAAGTAATGTCAACTAACCACTTTAAAAGCAATGGGTTTACTCATTTTTTATAAGTAATGTCAACGAACCGCTTTAAAAGCGGTGGGTTTACTCATTTTTTTTAAAGCCAACTAAAAGCAACGGGTTTACTTAATTTTTAAAGTAATGTCAACTAGTCACTTTAAAAGCAATGGGTTTACTCACTTTATTAAGTAAAGCCAACTAATCGCTTTAAAGGCAATAGGTTTACTCACTTTTCACAAGTAATGTCAACTAATCGCTTTAGAAGCAATGGGTTTACTCATTTTTCATAAGTAATATCAACTAATTGCTTTTTTACAGTGGCGCAGCATGTAATCAGCTGAAGGAATTCAGACTGATGATCAGATAGAGGACATAGACGAACTGACTCCGTCATTTGGAAAGCTCACCTTGTGACAGAAAGAGACAGGGAAAAAGAAAACAGATGGAGTCATTCATTCTAAAATGTCATGTTTTACGAGAGGTTTAAGTGCATTCCTCTGCAAAATCAACAAGGTTAAGAGGATGAGTGAGACCGGTGTATAGTGCAGACCGAGAGAAAAGCGGGGTTAATTATGCTGTGAATGACGAGGCCATCGTAAAGGTCAGTAGGACAGGAAGAAACAACCGAAGATGGTGTTAGATCAGAAGAGATGAATTTTACTGCTGCTTTCTTTTGTTTGGACATTCCAGTTTAACCACCAGTTTGACCATTTGACTTGAGGTTTGTCTTGAAAAAAAGAACATAAAATCAACTTAAATTACCAAGACCTTTTCAGATGGGAGAGTTCAATTTCAGGTTTTTGATTTTTGTATTTTTTCTTGTTTACTTGCTCATTGGCTGATTGGGGTGATTATTGTTTGTAGGTGTGATGTGTAGAGTTTGACTATATCTTGAGTTCTCCTGTGTGACCTTATGAAGACCATGTAGGTTGAAACATTGTCATAATAAATCTTTTTTTGAGAGCTAAAGTGGCAGTGTGCCGATTTTTAAAAACTTCAATTTCTTAACAGAGAGTTTTGGATATGTCAGAATTCTGCATTTGAAGAGCTCATAAAGATGATTTAGGTTTTTAAAATATACATTTTCTACATTAAATTAATACATTATTTCGATTAATATTACAGTTTTTCTCAGTCACTTTGGTGCATTTTTCATAACACTATTTACATTTGCACAACAGTTAAAGCATTTCTCAAAACAATTAGTCATTTGTGCACATCATAGTAGCAGTTTCTTATTCCTTCCAACAAATTGCAAATGTTTTTGGACATGCATCAATTGCTTTCATACAACTCTCTGCTGTTTGTAACATTATCATTTGCTTATGTCATGTCAGTCAAAATGAACTAAACTTGTGGATGCTGAATAGTCATTTTATAAAACTAATAGTCCTCATTTCATTACTTGAGTCATTACATACAAAAATGTTGAACTAGTTGTCAAAATCTGTCAAGCAAATTTTATACAATTTTTAAAATATTTTTTTTTCCTGAAAATGTCTTCTAAATTGAACAATTTGATGAATGATTTACAGACCTGTGTATGTTGTAGGTTCAGTTCAATATGTACTGCAATATTGTTTACAGTTGTGCACAGCTCTACCCAAAGGAAGTTTGTGTTTGTTGTAAATAAGTGTGTATTTATTCTTTTGCACAATGCTGTAAATAAATTAGAATTGCAACGAACATGTGCAGTAAACAGGTACTCAGATACCTCACTAAATGCAGTGATGTCTAACTTTACTGTAGTTTTCAAATGGCTGTGCAAATAGTATATAGTGCTGTCTTGAGCATTTTCAGGAAGTGTCACCAAAATCTGACTTTTTTGCACTGGAAAAAAAAAAAATGTACAGAGTAAACTGTCATAATGAAAACATGACAGCCATTTGACTATCTTGTTCATAAACAATGGTGTCAGGACTTTTCATCTTGATGACACTGACACTTTCATTGACATTAATACTTGCTTTTGAGGAATGAGCTATCCATTTTGAGCAAGTGATGCGCTTTTGCAGGTTATTCAGGTTTTGCAGTTTGCACTAATTTTTTTGAGAAATGCTGAGGCTTGAACCAACGATCTTCTTGCTGTGAGGCGATTGTGCTACCCACTGCGTCACCGTGACGCCCCATTTATTTATTTATTTATTTATTTATTCTTTTATTTTATTAGTTTTTATTTAGATATTTTGAAAATTGCTGTAATTTTTAAGTTAGTTTCAGTTTGTTTCATTGATGTTTTGTTGGATTTAGTTTAGTTTTTATTTTGTGTTTTTTTTTATTTTGTGTTTATTTTTGTTTATTTAACACATTTCTATTTATTTTATATATGTTTAGTTTCAGTTTTTGTTTTAGTCATTCTAGTTTACCAGAGTTAACAAAACACATCATGTGTTGACAAAAGCAAAAGTTTAGTGTTTGCAAAGAAGAAGTGCTTAATAAATCCGAAAAACGATTATTATTATTATTATTATTATATCTTTTATTTCAGTTTTTAAATAGATTTTTCACTGACTATTGTTAGTTTCAGTTTTCATTTATTGTGATTTTGGCTGGATCAGTTGGCATTTCAGTGTGGAGTTTTCATGTTTGCGTGGGTTTCCTCTGGGTGCTCCGGTTTCCCCCACAGTCCAAAGACATGTGCTATAGGTAAATTTGGTAAACAAAATTGGGCGTAGTGTATGAGTGTGTGTGGATGTGAGAGTGTATGGGTGTTTACCAATACTGGATTGCGGCTGAAAGGGCATCTGCTGCATAAAACATATGCTGGAATAGTTGGCGGTTCATTCCGCTGTGCTGACCCCTGATAAATAATGGGACTAAATCTAAGGAAAATGTTTTTTGATCAATAGTTATAGCCTTAGTTGTAGTTTTCATTTACTTAAAATATCCTTAGTAGACAGGTTTGTAAAAGTTTAAGGTGACTTTATGCGTTTGTAGCGGTCAGACGTGCTGTAGAGCAACAGAGAAGCTCGTTATTATGAATAAAGAAGTGAATTAACCTCCAGATGAGCTTTAGCACGTGTCCAAATTATGATGTAGCGCAGCGCTTTGTGTGATGTCAGGACAATGTCACCTTGCCCATTTCATCTCTATTGCATGCACCAGTAGACCAGTTCTTACCAACACACACATATATTACATAGAGAAATAGGTCTGCTTTTACATCACCTTTTATTGGTAAAACATTAAGGGCTGCTGTAATCCTATGACCTTGGAGCACAAAACCAGTCATAAGGGTCATTTTTTGGAAATTGAGATTTTTGAATAGATTAATTTATTCATTTTCCTTCAGCTTAGTCCCTTTATCCATCAGGGGTCGCCACAGTGGAATGAACCGCCAAATTATCCAGCATATGCTTTACACAGCGGATGCCCTTCCAGCTGCAGTAACCCAGTACTGGGAAACATACACACTAGTAGACAGATTTTTTTTATTCTCTTATCTATCATTCAGTTACATTAAACTGGCAAATAGCTTTTAAGACCCACAT